>JAWNKX010000278.1:0-292820 GCA_035041755.1 Cacoxenus indagator
AATAATAATTATAATTATAATTATAATAATAGTTGGACTGGTGCTTCGAATATGGCGCAGGGAGAATGCAAATTTCGAATTTCTTATGGTGAAGGCTCTCTGTCCCAATCCGTTTGCGCAAATCATTGTAACATTTGCCTTTTCAACTTCATGAATATTGGGTGTTGAAAAGGAAGAGTTAAATAAAATTTGAAAAAAGCTTGTTTTGAGCCATTTGCAATTTAGATAAATGGATACTTGCGCAAACGCCCCAAAATGTGCTAATGACAAAAAAAAAATAAAATAAAAATGACTGAGACATAAATTTTTAAGCAGTCAACCATTAAATAATAGGACAATACCTACATATTTATATAATCGTTATAAAACAATATTAATTATAAAAATGTGTGAGTGTGCTTATCATGAGCTTTTGATGTGAAACATATACCAGTATGTAACTGAATAAATAAATATGTATAATAAATAAAAAATATATATATATTATTAACTAAAATAATAAATAAAATAATATATATATATATATATATATATATATATATATATATATATATATTATTATTTTTTTTTAATCTGACATGATTGATTGAGACATGATGTTTGTAGTACCATTTTACCCTATTTGACGTCAATATATTTTAATCAAAATTATATGGTTGGGAAGGTATTATTCTCAAGCTGTGCTTAGCATGCTGTTTATGCCAACATACTTATGTTAAATCAGGAAAAAACAGGTGAGAAAATTTGACGTAAGTATTGAAAAACTGCTTGCTCTACTGCCAAGTGCGTTATTATGATCACAAGCGATTTGTGACAGAGCCAGCGACTTTAATAGCGTTCTTGGGAAAGCGCAAATTCAGGCACATTCTGTATCGCATACGTTCACGTGCAACTCAAACTCTAATGTGTAGACGGCAAAAACCGAAGTTAGAAACCGAATCTTTTATACATTATATGTATGTATTACATATCATATGTACAGGCAGTATCTATACGGAAACTCGACTTTTGTAGTAGATTTTGTATTCGGTATTCAAGTATTTTTGTTTGTTTATTTGACTGTTAATTTGTCCATTATGGACGCCGAAACCGCTGTACCGATTTTGATTAAATTTTCAGGGAATCTCTATAATAGACTTTAGAAACTTACTGTGAAGTTCGGTGTGAAAAAATCGTTCAATTCGCTAAATATTAAGACCAACTCAATTTTCAGGTGCTTCTCAAGCAGTACAGATTGAAACAACGAAAAAAAAAAACTGTTTGGGCTTGGTCTTGCAGTGGTTTTGCAAAAACCTAATCCTAAGAAAAAATATATCTTACTTTAAAAAATCAAATATAGATATAAACCAGTGACAATGTAGCATTCTACTGGTGCAACAATTTTTAAAATCGGATGAGTGGTTCGAAGGTTACCTCTAACATCCAAACAACTAATAACTCTTTATAATATTAGTATTGTATTACTGTATTATAATACAATATTATCTGCTTAAGTTTTGTAAAATAAGCATTTTAAAATAAGTCGCTTTGTTTGGCCAATTCGTCTTCCCAAGGGATGGCTTACTGATTTAACTCACGCCAAAGCAGCGGTTCAAACTGAGTGCCGAATCACCGAACCACTTTCTCTCTTTCCTTACTATTTAAATCGTTGTAAAATATTGACAAGGAAACTTCAGTGAAAAAGCGTGAGAACCACTGCCTGCCAATAGTTATGACTTCTATGCTGTACGCCAAAATTGTAATTAATTGCATTCCCTGCAATCAGACCTATGATAGTCAGTTGATCAACTAATCGATATGTCGTTGTAAATGCGACAACCGATATATCTCACCATAATAATGTGCAGCATTATTTTTGTTGATCAGTGAACTCTCAACCGATAATAAATGTCCACAGACTGTGCATATAAACGCAGAGCAGATGACAGGGACATTTAGTCAGTGAAGACTCCGTGGGCACAAATAACTGAGGTGAGAATATACAACAACAACAACTACAAAAAAATTTTAAAAAAATCAAATAAAAAATATTACAACGCATACCACTTCATAAAATAAAAAGGCGCAACACAAGCAACTCAGCCAAACCCCGAACCACCCAACAGAAAAGAAAAAATTTAAAAAAGAAAAAGAAAAATTTAAAAAAAAATTTAAAATTGCAGAGACAAACATTTCACGCATGCAGCCAACCACATAGCGTGAGAGAGAAGGAGAGGTACCATCGACAGAACCAAAAAGGCATAAAAAGTAACATAAGCGAAAGCAATTTTTGGCGATTTTGTCGATCTCATTTTAACCGTAAAACCATTGCATTTGAAACGCTGCGTGAAAACTGGCGCGGGCACCCGTTGACTCGACGCTTTGTGTGCCAATGACGGCATTGCCAAGCACACAGCGGGATTGGTTTGGTGAAAGTGTCCTTGTCAACAACAACAACAGCATTCGCTAGTAACTTGAACAGCGTATAATCAGGTAGGGTCGAGGCAATGCTGGAGGATTTTGTTTACTCGCCAGCCCAGATTGTGTTTTGCGTTGCTTGATGGCCATCCAGGTACATATCCAAATTGTGACTCCGGCTACGATTACGTTTGCCATCTTTAAGTTTGCAATAGGAACGATTCTTCATTATGGGCAAACAAGCAGGCAAGGATTGTTTAAGTTGTTGGTTGAGTCTGAGATTCGAGGGTGCTGTATGATTGACCGGACATTAGGTTGCTACCCAATAAGCCAACACAATAAGAGATGCGTTGATGTTATTATAACCCGCAGCCAGCAAATCCCTCTGCTTGTACTAACATCACACACTTTAAAAAATTAATATGTTTAAAAAATAAGGCGAATCAAAAGGAAAAATTGTTTTGGATTTCCAGGCTGCTGCCTCTACTTTTGATGCTCTTCACGCAGTGATTAATGTTATAATTTGTCATGAAGATTGGATGAGACACCTGAGTATATAGAGAATTATATATAGAGTTACGCAGATTTTTTTCGGGAACATAACGTGGTACATCATGTTAAAAATGTGAAATTTGCCACATTTCTAAGCCGTCAGATCAAATTATTGTAAGTACATACGAGAGAAACGGAGAAAGACCGAGGAAAAGAAAAGGAGAAACAGAGATAAACTTTGCTGTGTTCGCAGTTGTACACTGTTGTGGCCAAGAGAGGTATCCGTCAAAGCTAAAACAACAACAACGATACGAGCCACAGAAAAACAATACGCCAAAAAAAACAACGAGGGCAGCAGAAGAGAACACAAAATAACAACAACAAACAGCAAGACCTTTTGATAGTTATTGTCAAGACGTGACCTACATTTAAGAATCACCTGCGTTAAGACAATTCTAATCATGAAAAGACCTGCCAAGCAACTTTCACAGACTACGATATCTCTGCAAAATTGTACAGTTAGACAAATATTTAAGAATATGCAATACGACATAATTCGACAATAGACAATATATTTAACAGTTTCCCTACAAAATATGGTAACATACATACTTTTTTCTGTTACCACATACAAATTTGGATCAGATTTAAAAGAATCATTTAAAAAAAAATCATCATGGAAAATTTTAACAAGGCATACGTGGGGTGTCTTTTATATAAAGTTGTATATAAATTAATGGGTCAACTAAAATTTGTTATTAGAAGATCTAATAAAATTAAGAACTAGAAGTTGGACGGAAAGTTTTCAAGATCCTGAAAGTTTAAAGACTGCCTTAAATAAAGCCGACTGGCAAATCAAGCTCTAACCCATTATTTGGTGATAATCCAATTGAATATTTTACGTCATCATAGGCATAAATATAAGATGGATCGGAACGACTATTTTCCATAAAAGCATTGAGCTACATTTTATGGGCGCAGGGAAGAGTATAGGGACTTCGGGATAGCCGCATTACTCGTTTTTTTCTTATATTTTATTTTTGGGCGGAAAACTTTTTGTGTAATTTTTCACTGGATTTTTTTTGTTTAATTTTTTAATATTTTTTTGTCTTTTTTCATTGCCGTGGTTTAAAAGCCAAAAAAAGAAGATGAAATAAAACACCCTCGCATCATTGGTGGTGGCAACATTGTGCATAATCATCATCGATAGCGGTCAACATGCTACATGCAACATGAAACTGTGTGCAACATTGCTTTGTGCGTGAATGGAAATTGCGCTTGCATAAGTGCGTGTGTTTGTGGGTGTGTGTGTTTGTGTGTATACTGTGCCTATATTATATTTACCGTTTTGGTAGTAGTCGTGTTTGTCCGCCCATCGTTGCCCCCTTCATTCTGCTGCTGTTGCTGCTGCTTTTACTTCTTCTTTTTGCTGCTGCTGTTGCCTTATTTTGTTGCCTTCCACTACCGCTACCGCTCCTGCGGCTGCTGCCACGTATTACAAAATATGTACAAAAAAAGCCACGCCCGCCGGGTGCCCATCCTTTTTCTGCCTTTTATGTTCGTTACATTTTGCGAAAAGTCTTATAGCTTTCCCATAAAGTTTGTCATGCCGTGAAGTACATATCGGAGTCCCCTATAAAATATGACATTATTTTTGATCAGCTCTTTGACACGAGTACAAAATCAAAGTTCTTATTAAAACATTTATTTTTACTTGTGGACCTCTCGAGAAAAAATGTCGAACATTGGTTTACTATGGCACATAATCCCAATATGAGGAGTTTCAAAGATTTCATAAAATTCGCTTATCAACATAACAGTAAATTCATTTGCTGAATCGTTATGTTAACGCTCTTCCTGTAGTCATAAGCTGCTTAGACCGACGAAGTTATTTTTATGAATAACTAGCTGAATATCTGCACGCATCGCCAGGCAAAAAAACTTTTCCCAACAACAAAGGGAAGCAGACACTTTTTGCCACCGATGGACACTCGCACAGGGGGTGAATACTTGTTTCTAGCTCTTCTAGGCATAGCCTACATTCTAGGGAGGGTGACAAACCTATTTTGTATAGATGGTAATTTAGGTGTTGGTGACTGGTTAAGTAGCCCACAGTCAGTTTTAGCTCTGATCTACTATTACCTAAATTTGAAGGGGTGTTTTCTGGGCAAATAAGCAATTTGGCTTGATGGAGGCCACCACTGCGTTGGGTGACATCTCTGAACCATTCCTTGGTGAATGATTTGACCGTTTCGCAGCTAATACCGAAGCTTTCAGGACCGATGAATTTGGAGCAGGACCCAGTTTTCACCAGTTCATCAGCATCTTTATTACCCTCCACGACTTGGTGACCTGGTACCCAGCACAACTTGACCCTATTGGGTCGCGACAGTAGCTGGAGGGAATCGAAACAGTCCCTTAAACTCCTGGATGAACTTTTCCATGACGTAAGTGCCTTGATCGCTGCTTGACTGTCTGAAAAGATAGATATATTTTGACCTCTAGAAATATCGCATGGCATGAGCCCTTGGATCCGGGTTGCGTACTTCCTTATTAGCTCTACTGGGAGAGCCGTGAAGCGCAGGCCGAAGCGTAATTCCTTGGTAATATAGTCAGATTGAGTTGCCAGGGATTACGCTAAGTATTCTCCAGTGACCAGTGCCTCTGAAAGTCATGCCATATTTTATCTGATTATTCAGAACATTGGTTTCTGCTGACCTTTTGTGCTGACCGTTTGTCATTTCATTTGGCTTTTCCTTTATCATTTGCTGTCTTTCTTTTGTCGCACCACTTTGGTAGCGCTTCATGTTTGTCTTATAATTTTTCTGCTTCTCTTTTCTCACATCTCTTTGTTTCGCCACTGCTTCTCCTTCATTTCATTTTTGTTTGCCTCTTCATTTTGCATTTCATTCGAACTTTCAATTGTCTTCTCCTTTGTCGTCTCATTTGTCTTTTCGATTAGTTCTTTATTCGTTCGTATTTTTTTTAGAAAGAGAGAAAAAAAAAAGAGTTTGCACTCTTGGCAAATTAGTTTATAAATCGTGATAATCCCACGAGTAACCAAAGAGTATACAATATACAAAATATATTTCATGCTCTTTGTGTTGCTATGAGTTTACTCTACAATAACACAGAATTCACACCAAAGAGTGTACATCCATATATATTGTACATTTCTCCCTTAGTAACATAAAATATCGAAAAAGTTTCAGATGCCGTTTTAGCTATTGTCTTAAATTTAAGCGATGGATCAGACACCAATTCTTCTGGCGAACAATCTTTACCCAATGCAGCTGCGAGCATCCAACGGACTTAATGGACCAATTAGTAAACATTGAATGTGTTATTTTATTCCACTTCATTTATTTTCATTAATAACACTAAATAAATCTATAAATAATTCGATAATAAAAATGAACTAATAATTTAAATATGTATCAATAATAACGAATGAAATCGATAATAATAACGAATAATCGATGTTTGCAAATCGAAAATCTTACTGTAAGTACCATCGCTAATAATAGTTCTTCTCCTTTTCTGGCATATTAAAAGAAGGTCATAAAAATTGTGTGCTTTCGAAACAATAAAGATTGTAATTAAAAGAGGAGCATCCGAACAAGGATAGAGAAATTTTTTGAGTCGAGAAGCTTGGAGCGAACACTTATCAACTGCATAAGTTGACGGAATACTTTGGAACCGAAGGTGGTCAACTTGGACAGGTTTGGATGTCATATATTTTTTGCTTTTGTTTATTTGAGCTAAAGAATTACAATTCGCAGTTGTTTCAAGGCTTTGTTGAACGGCTTTGCATTTAATTTTGAATCAATTCGATTGTCGATTCGCTGCTGTATTTAGTTCAAGCTAGTGAGAGTGGCGCTTAAACCAACTTGCGTGCACTAATCATTCTGAATGACTCAACTACGATTCGCGAATAATTCTTATTTCGGTATAATCCTTGACCGGCATGTTGACTGGATGTTCGCATTCTATGATTTACATGATTAAACTATATTTTTCGTTGATATCACTACTTGCTTAGATCTCCCGATGTACGCCAGTCGGAAATTCCGGTGAACGATGGTCGTTGATTTTAACCAATGAGAAACAGTTGACTTGCTCTAACCTGTTGTGTAGTGCAGTGTCGCTGGCAACAAGTGGTGATAGTCAGTTTTGGTTTTGTTACAATTGGCGCAATTTGCTTGCCCGACTCTTTTAGCAAATAAGAATCAAATGGGAAGTACTTAAAGGTCGAGAGTCTCTTGACCACCATATACAAAGTGAAGAGAACGAAAATCGAAATTATTTTGTGCGTGCTAAATACAACAATACCAACAACAGTAGAAAATTCAAGAAGAAGCAAAGCATAAACAACAACAAAATCACACGAACTTTTTGTGCTTAGTTTTGCAGTGGTTTGGCTCAAACTTAATCCTAGGAAAAAAAATTTGCTTTCTTTGAAAAATCAAAAAAATTAAGTATGCCAATGTCTTCAATAGCCCAAATCCGTTTAAAAATAATTATTAAAAACGTTATAGTTAGCGTTACATACACATTTCATGCAATTAATTTTATATAATAGGACAAGCATACATACTCCCAAAATTTCATTGAAATCGGTTGGATGGCTTCAATAATTAGCTCGGTCAAATCTGTGACACCTGATTTATATATATATATATAGAGTTAAGATAAGATAAGTTAGAAATTATACTGTTATAATATATTTATTTATTTGTTTAAGAAGTAGATTAACAATAAATTGATAAATCTACTTAAGTTCGGAGGCTGCCACGGCTTCAATTCTAGGTACATATGAATTTAAGTCGCATGTGAGCAGAATTAATTATATATAAAATTCTAAGCTTTTAGGCTTATTAATGTAATTATATATTATATATAAAGTCATATAAAAAGTCTCTGCGGCTTCTTGGTACCTTTTTAAACAAAAATTTTCTTTATTCAAAATCATTTTCAATCAAGTACATATTGGCTATTATAATCAATGACCTTTTGCCATTTTCCGGGTAGCTTCATAATTCCATCGGTGTAGCACTTCTGTGGTTATCAGCGAAAAACTTGGCCAAGTGGTTTTTAGCGGCTCTTCTGTCGATGAAGAGTTTTGCAGAGACCGAAACAAATGGTAGTCAGAGGGTGCAAGGTCCGGGCTCTACGGTGTATGAATAAACACTTCCCAAACAAGCTCCGTCAATTTGTTCCGGGTCAGCAAAAATGTGTGGCCTAGCATTGTCATGATGTAAGACAACTCCCTTTCTGTTGGCAAATTCTCTTTCTTGATTGCTTCATTCAAAGGGTCGAATTGTGCACAGTAGAGAACCGAATTGACCGTTTCGCCAAGTTCTAGCAGCTCATAAATGAAAATTCCCTTCCAATCCCATCAAAATTGATTTAGATATTCTCGTATTGAATCCATTTTTCATCGCCTGTAATGACTCGTGTCCAAAATGGTTCCATTTCCTTACGTTTCAGCAGCATTTCACTAATGGTTATTCGGTCAAATAAATTTCTTTGCGTTAATTCTTGTGGCACTCAAACATCGAGCTTCTTTGAGTAGCCTGCTCTTTTTAGATGATTCCAAACTGTCGTATGGTTGATGTGTAGTACCCCCGCTATCCTTGACAGCTTCCGTGCGTTCTTGCTTGCAACTGATGACAGTTGCAAAATTTCATCGACTTTTTCAGTGACAGGCCGACCACTAGCAAACCTAGCAAACCACTCCTGGGTCCGGCGTTCGCTCACAACATTCTCACCGTAAACTGCCTTCACAAACAATATAGACTGAAATCTCACCTTTTAAACACATGTTCGTTAGACACAATCAGATTTGTTTTGCAGATTTATGTACACCATCTAATGGCGAAAACCGCGGAGACTTTTTGTGCTCGGTCAAACGGTGTCGGATTCCATAGAAATCAAACAAAGAAACAAACAAACAGACAGACAAACAATATATATAGATAATATAATATATACTCTGTATTCGGTGTATCCGTCGTGAGTGCATACCTCTTTTCTTTTTGAAGTATTCAACTGAAATTTTGATAAATTTTAAATCAAGTCTTGAACATCTAAAGACCTTGCCATTACTGGATCATATAGCCTCCAATTAAACCTATGTGTCAAAAAGACTAACAGCAGTATGAAGAGTAAGCATTCCCTTGGCATAAGTCAAACCCATAATGTAATATTGTTGAACGCTGAAACACCCGACCAAACGCTACAACATTTTTGGAGGTGTGTGAAAAGTATTACAATTTCAGCATATCCTGTGTCAAAGTGTTTTCCTGTTTTATATATATTATATATACTTATAATTATACAGACTTTTAGTGCTTTTTGTTTTTTATTATTTTATTTTATTTTTCTTATACCTTTTTCGCTTTTTATAGTATTTTTTTAAATTGATTTTTGTTGGTGTTGGTAGTATTGTTGCTGCTTTTTGGCTCGTTATATGCCATTGTTGCTGCACTTGTGATTGTGTTGTTGCTCATATTTTATTTCATTTTACATATATTTTTTTATTTTTATTTTCTATACTTCGCTTTGGTTTTTTTCTTTAATTTTTATTTAATCCTCTGGTCCTCTTTTATTTGTAGATTTTTATGTTGCATTATCCTTTTGCCTTTTTACTCACGTCACATAGCTCATCATGATGAGCAAATATATTTTTTTTCTTTTTTGTTTGCTCATATTCAGATAATTACATTTAAATTAAATAAAAATTTTATATTGTTCCAGTGCACTGTGTATGGCACGGGAGAGTGTGTAGTTCCGCATACGCTGATCGGTTAAAGGAATCGTTAGTTTTGGCTTGGGTTTAGTACAATGGTTTGTTTTTCTTCTTGTTGTTGTTATTGTTGTTATTGTTGTTGTTGGTTTTGATGGCATGTTATTTTATAATTCATTTCGTTGCATTTCGTTATTATTATTGTTGTTGATTTTTTTATAATATGGTAAAGGAAAATGAATATATGATAGAGAAAAGCGGAGTCGGAAATAGTTGAGCTGAACTTGGTGCATAAAAAGGACTCAGCTCTGCGCTGAGTTAATTTGCCTTAACTTGACTGAACTGAACCGAACCGAACTCAATACACCTTAGCTCGCCTAGTTGGTCTGAACTGCTCACCACTTCAAGCTTGACCATCGACTATTCAGCGCAACCTTTAAGTCAGCTATACCCCCTTCTTTTTTGAATGCCGTGCTCTTTGTTGTTTGTTAATCTTCTTGCCACCTGACTGGTACTGGGCATAAATTGCAAAATTCAGCGCATCACAAAATTACTTCGTTCGCCTCAGCAGTGCTTCCTTTCACTGGCTTTGCATTCTTTGGGGAAATTTCAAATTCTAAAAGTGAATAGACTCAAATTAACTCGAATACATATAAAAAATAAGAAATAAAAAAAATTAAAATAAAAAAAATGATAAATAAATAAATAAATTTGTCGCAATCAACTGGGATGTCTTTTGTTTGCTTGTCCTCTTTTTGTTAGTACACTCGGCAATTTTTGAACGCCGAAGCGTGTCTAGTTTGACGATGTCTCGAATTATGCAAATTACTGCAGCAAAAGCAACTTCTTACGCGCTTCCTCACTCACTCGCTCACTCACTAAATGAGGCAGCTTTGTGCAAAGTGCAGAGTGCGACTTAGTAAGGTCGACGAACTTTTATTGTAAAGTGCAGCCCTTGAGGCACCTTTTCAAGCGCAAAAGTGTTGAATTCCTTTTAAGTTGTCGAATTGAGTTGAAGCTGGCGCATTGCTGTGTGATAATCAGTTGAATCAGCTGCAATCAAAAAGCAAAACACCAAACCACACACACCCATTAAAAAGGTGAATGGTGAAGTGAAATGAGGTGCACGCGTGTCGATGGGGCTCCGGCCAAGGCCCTGAAAAAAGCAAGTTAGAGTTAACTTGACACCGGCACGACTGTCCAAGGATGTTGCTTACCCGTGATGATGGCCCAGATGTTGGAGGTAAGTCGATGCGACGCGGCGATTTCGAGGGAAGTAGCCTTTAGTGTCCCAATTGCTACTTTTTTGTTTTCTTTTTGTTTCTACTCAACTCAAAGTAAATACCGTTTTTCTTTTTTTTTGTGGTCAATTCGCCTATTCGGTGGTCAGTGCCACAGTATAGTGAACATATGTTGTCGGCCTGCTCACAGCTGAAACGGTAGGGCCAACCTTAGAATAAAAGACCAGCTGGGCTGGGTTTGTGTCTGAAATTCCCAATGTTAAGGCGCCACCTATTCGATCACTTGTACAGTGATAGCCCGGGAGAGGGCAGCGATAAAAGCTAGTCTGATCAAACTCTGGAGGTTTGAGTCCGAGGTGGCAAAGTGCAACCGCTGCTAACCTGGTGTCGATAAAACGCACTGCGTTACCACTGAAACTTGCGAGTTATGTTAGGGTGCGATTGGAATCGCGATCTGTTACAGTCGCGGCCATAATTATCGTCTTTGTCTCTCGCCGCGAGGAGGCACTGATGCGGAGACATCTGACACACACACACACACACACACACACACACACACACACACACACACACACACACACACACACACACACACACACACACACACACACACACACACACACACACACACACACACACACCCACTCTGTGGAACATTATGTACTATGGAGTGCTAAAACAAGCTTTGCCGAGTGATGTCAAGATTGTTGGATTTGCTGACGAGATTGCCATTGTGGGAGTAGCCAAAACAATCAGCGAGGTGGAGCGATCGTGCAACGGTGCCATATCTGTGGTCTACGAGTGGCTACGGACGTCCGGGCTGCTGCTGGCCGAACACAAGACGGAAGCCGTGCTCATCAGCAGTCGTAAAAGAGTGGAACAGGCTCGGGTGCAAGTAGGCGAAACTGTCATCGTGTCAAAGAGGTCCATTAAATACCTCGGGGTGTTGGTGGATACGCGACTATGTTTTAAGGAGCACCTTGCGTATGCAAACCAAAAGGCCGCTGCGGCGTGCAGAGCCCTAACCAGCATCATGGCCAACTCTCGTGGACCCCGGCAAGGACGACGGATGCTACTCCAAGGGGTAACTAAATCTATAATGTTGTAAGGAGCCCCAATCTGGGCTAAGACTATGGCCATAAGTAGCTATCGCAGAGGACTCGACTCTACATACCGCTTGGCGGCCTTACGGGTATGCAGAGCCTTCCGTACGATTTCAGAAGATGCTGATCTTGTCATTGCAGGAATGATACCGATTGACATCCTAGCGGAGGAGGCTTCAGAGATCCACGACGAGGTTCAGCGGACGGGTGCGATGAGAGAGGTCGCACGAGTGCAAGCAAGAACGCGAAGCCGAGCAAGGTGGCAACACAGATGGAACTGCTCAACAAATGGGCGTTGGACGTATAGGATCATCCCAAGTCTGGATGATTGGCTGGACAGGAAGTATGGGGAGGTCAACTTAAATCTCATCCAGCTCCTCAGTGGACATGGATGCTTGAGGGCATATCTGTACCGTTTTAAGCACGCAACCGATCCGTACTGTCCCTCTTGCGAGGGCCGGGTGGTGGAAGTCGTAGAGCACGTACTACTCAACTGCGACAGGTTCAAAGAGGGTAGAAGACAAATGGAAACGACACTGGGGGTCACCCTAATAGCTAGGAATTTAGTTGCCCTAATGGTGTCGAGCGAGCAATGCTGGAGGGCGGTGAGCAACTTCGCGGCATCGACAATGACGACGCTGAGGTCACTAGAGTGGTCCCGGCGTAATGAAGAAGCCGGTTAATAGCCGGAACCATACCCCGTGATGCAATGCCTCGCAACGGTTACATCTTTTTTTTTAACATTTCTTTATTTCTTAAGACATCTCTTTAATCTAGTATCCTAATACTGCCTGTATACTATTTATACCTTATAACGAATTAAAAAATAAAAAAAATTTAAAAAAAAACACATTAAGAAGGATAATAACAAACTCTTGCGGCCTCCAAATGGTTACGGCGCAACTAAAATGTATTTTCATTTCTTTTCCTTTTCCTACATTTCGATTTGTTTTATCCTATTGTTGTTATTTTTCTGTTGTGTTTCATATTTTGCGCATTGTCTTTCATACACTAATGTGAAATGATCGGGTATTTTGTTTAGAAAACTTGATTTTTCCTATAGTTGGGCGTCAAAATCAAGCTGCCAAGATATTTGCAAAACGTTCAATGTCAATTCTTGAAGTGAATTATTTAAGTTAGACAAAAAGTCGGTTATCAAAGTCTGTGGTCTAGATTGATCATTTAAACATAATAATTTTTTAATGTGCCCAAAGGTTTGCGATCAAAATCAGTTGGATTTGAATTTATATGGCCAATTTGCGCACTAAAAGTCAAAGACTGGTCTAAGATAGAGAGAAGGTTTGCATAGAATATATACGAAGTTCGCTGTCCAATGTCATAAAATGTCGATAAATATCGATGCCATAAAATTACAATCAAAGTCGGACGCTTTGTTAATTACGAACAATTTTCAAAATCTGTTTTTAACATACGTCATCGGGGGTAATTCTGAAAGTTAGACTTCAAAGTGTGTTCTTAAAAGTAGATAAGATACGATTTTATTAGGAAGTGTATAACTTTTACTTAATCACTGCGCCAAAGGCTGATATCGAACTTGTTCAAAAAAGGAGGTGTAGAGCGAATCTAGTTGATGTTAAAGCAGGAAAGAACAGTTAAGAAAATGTAACATTTATAACAACAACAACAAGCATTGAAAAGTCCATACGGCTCACTACTTGCTTAGTGAAGTTGTGGAATGAGAGAAAGAATCGAAACAGCGCGGTGGTGAGAAAAGAAAACGATAAAACAAGGATAAGCTCTGTTGTGCTCGCACTCAAGCCTTAATACAAAAACTACGACAATGGCACACGCCAAAAGAGAGTAATATGTGGTTCTGAGGTGAAACACATTGACATATTTTCGGTAAATATTTTCAATTGTCCATATTATACTACTTTGTGTTTTTATCAAAATGAAGCGTTACATAAGGCAAGACAACGCTCATGTGGATGGTGTATAATTATTTATCCGTTTCACGTTACTTTGCATTGTCGGAATTAACTTGGCGCATTTGGTTACTAATTATAGGTAACATAAGACAAATCTATACATTAATACGGAAACACGTTTTTTGTGGTACCTTTTTTTTGTATTCATGCGTGCGGTCGAATTTCGACCACTGGGCGATACTAATCCTAATTATCAGAAAACGATTTTTGTCTAAATTCACTTGATTATAACCAACAAGCGGGGACTGCGATTTTCTCGTTGATCTTCCAGTGTTTGACTTTGTCGAAATTGTCGTTGTTTTTCTGTTTCTGCAGCCCTTGTTGCGCTTGTTGATGCTCTGTTTCGGTCTTGTTCAAGTCGAGATTCACCTTGTTCTTCCGTTTCTAGTCGAGATTCTCATTGTTCTTCTGTTTCAAGTGCTCTATTTCTACTTTTTCGCTTTACTTCGGCTGTTTTGTTGGCATTATTTTGCAGTTTTTTGTATTTAATATATCGATCAATACGCCTTCTATTTGATTAATTTGATAGTCACGTCTTCTTCGTCCCGTGTTCAAATTTGTACTGCTTTTTTTGATTTTTTTATTCAAATCTTTGAACATTTCCAACATTTCGTGCAGCTTTAGCAGCACTGCCGCCAAACTCAATTCTCAGATGCTAATTTGTTTTTGTATTAAATGTGTATCTGTACAGTTTGATAAGCATCTGAAAGTTGAGTTGATCTTAATATTTACCGAATTCAACGATTTTTTCGCACCAAACTACACAGTTACCTTCTTAAGGTTATTATAGAGATTTCCTGAAATTTTCATTAAAATCGGTCCAGCGGTTTCAGCGTCTATAACGGACAGACATATAAACATTCTTCCAATTTAATATATAGATCACCAAAAAAAAAAGTATATATATATAATAATTCAAATTCCTATTATTTCAGTTGCCAAAGTCTTATGTCAAAGCAAGCTTCTTTTTATTATGGGGAACACAGTAGCATACAGTAATCAATGTTGGCATGATGTGGAAAATAAAACTAAAACCTTTAGGAAAAATAACAACAGATTAGCTGTTACTTTTATGCATAACTAATTCAATCAAAACATCAATCCCTTAATCGGATGTTGTTTAAAAAAAAATATTAAAAACGGTATAGTATAGCGGGTAACGGTATAGGAAAGCGTTACATGCAGCTTTCATACAATGAATTTTATATAATAATAAAGATTATTTTTATTGTTTATTTGTTTAAAGAATGTCTTTACCTATATTAAAGGACCCGTAGAGCCAAGTCAAAATTTGCGCTTTGGAACAAAGACACATAACTTTTAGATGTATGATACATACATATATAAATCTAGGTGCTAAACTTAATTTTTTTGCATATTGTAAAAAATACTTGATTTTACTTGAACTGCGACCATCACAAGTTCATTTAATGGATGCAGAATTTAAATAAAATACAGTAGCGTACCAAACAAACATTTTGACCGAACGAAACAAGGCAATGAAATGAGAAAAGAAGTTAGGCAGAAAATCACAGCATATTTTGTGGCGCCAACCAAAATTTTACTTGCTACGTTGCAACGCGTCGAGTTTGAGCGCATTTCTTATAATTAAAATCATGTTAGAATGCTTTGTGAGCGCCGCCGTATTGTTACCCACCACCAGCGCCATCGTTCTCGCCTACCCGTCACCGAGATGACCGTCAACTCAGACCAAGCCAACAAACGCCAGCAATATACGTAACTTTTGCCGTTGTGACAAGCTCAAAGACAAACAATTTGAATTTGGCTACAAAGCAATGCAAACGCTCCAGTGCATGGTATACGGCATGTGGTAGGCGGCAGGTGGCAGGCGGCACAACGTTTATTTAGCGTTAAAAATGTATATTTTTAATCGTCATTGCTTTTAATCGTGTGTCGCTTTAATGTTGCTTTTTTCTGCTACTTGTTTCTGGTGCTCTGCTTTCTCCTTTTTGGTTTGTCTTTTCTGCATCGCTCAAATGCATTTGTCAAAAAAGAATAAAGCAGTGCGTTGCAAACGAAATGAGTTGTAAGCAAAAGAAAAAAATGTGGAGAAAGATAAAAAAATTCATACAAATTGCGGCAAAATCGTCTTTGAAGGCTTTTTTGTTGCTGTTTTGGTTTGTCACTTGTTGGCGTTTTGTGTACTTTTATCTCGTTGCCTGTGATAATCAGCAGGCAACCAACCCTGCAGCGTCTTAGCGCGCAATGCAGTGCAAGTTTTTTGAAAAGCGTTTCATCATCAAAAAAAGAAAAATTAAAATACACACAAAAATGACAAACGCAAATTAAAGAAAAAAAGAAGAAACAGTAACTTCGCCATTCAGAAGTTGTATCTTCATGCAACACCAACAATTTATGGGAAAGTTTAAGTGTTGGAATAGGAAATAGTAGGTATTTAGATGAAGAATAAATTGACAGCCAAGTTCGAGTTGATCTCGCTTGGAGAGGGTTCCGTACGTTGAATATGTTACAATGTTTCTCTTAAATCTGATCCAAATTTGTTTGTGGTAATTAAAAAAAGTATATATGGTACTGAATTTTACAGGGAAATTGCTCAATATCATACATTGTCTATTATTGAATACTGTCGTGTTGCATATTCTTGAATATTTCTATAGCTTTAAAATCTGCTTCTTCTTACGATAGCAAATACAGCTGCTGGCAGCTCAACAATTACATTGTTGTGATTTATGTTTAGCCAATGTTTAGTAGATATAAAGCAGTGCATCACTGAGTGCCTTCTAAGTACGTTCTTTTGTTCAGCCAACAATATTGCAATAATCTTCGGACTTAAGGTTATGATGTGGTCACTATATGTACAGCAGTTAACATTGAGAGCCACGAATTTGTATGGCAGCCATACGATACAGGAATTATAAGTGATTTAAATTTCCATGTCTTGTGTGTCGGGAGCTGACGTACTAACTAAGGTGCAAATTTCATTGCTATGCTTCAAAAGAGAAAGGCTCTACTAGACCCAGCCGAAATAAGGCTTCGTGCTAAATATTTAGAAAGCACAACAAAACCTGAGGCAATAGTTTTCAGACATATAGATGGACAGACAAAAGCACACTGATGGACATGGCTAAATCAACGCTCCTTGTTGAGTAGTTGTCTTATTGACTAATTTGCATTCTCTTCTTCAGTGTATTACGGACTTCATGAAACAATTATTTTGCTGCTCACTGCGTGAAGAGCGTAAATATATATATGTATATATATATATATTATATACTAAACTATACTATATATACTAACCCGCGGGTTAGTTACACCACTTATCTTTGATTCTAAGATATCTGATTTCTTGAATTCGTCTCCATCCCGAATAGAAAAAAAAATATATATATATATAAGTATTGAAAAAACTCCCGCTAAAGTCGGGAAATTCCATCCAATTCAAATATTGCTTCATCAGTTTGCCGTTGAAAAGCATGTCAAATTCGAAATCGACAGTCTGTCAAAAAAATTAAAATAAAAAACAATTCGTCGTTCACTAAACTCGTTTTTTTCTTCTTCAATGCAACGGACCAGGTTTGGTGAGAAGGCAACTGATGATCAATGTGGTTCATGCGACGATACTCAAAGGAACACTTGAAGATGACGAAGTTCTCATTCTCATAGCTTCAATAATGCAAATATCTGGCTAAGTTTCCAATGGTGTAACTTGATTTTTGTACTTTTATTGAATTTTTACTTTCCTTGCTAATACCGGAAAAGGCAAAACAACGTCTGGCGGGCTACACTAGTATATATGTATATATATATAAATTTCATTAAACTTTTTATCCGATAGAAATTAAGTTTTGTGGCGGACCAACATTAAAAAAGAAAAGTGAGTATTTCTGAACGAGAGTAAATCGGAAAGCAAGAAATCGAAGAAAAAAACAAAACTCCGACTGAATCGAGTTAATGACGCCGTTGTATAAATGAAATCGTCATTCAGTTTCGCAGCAAAATGTACGCATTGCCTTATCTAAAACGTATTACGTGTCCAGTCGAGCTGTCACCCCCCACACACACACACATATGGGGCACATCAAAACAGAATGGCCAAGCGAACGCCAACGCCTCACTCAATACAATAAGCAAATCCTTTTAAAACACACGTGCACAAACGCCACATACTTTATTTTTTCGATTGCTTGTTTTTTTTTTTTAACTTTTTTTTGTTGTTGTTGTTAATGTGCGCATATTCATCAACACACGAGAATACAAAAGCGCAAGCATTTCTTTCTTTTTTAAATAGGGTAGAAAACAGTAAAACTGATACCGAAAAAAAGTATTCCGAGAAAAGAGTGTAAACCGGTAACAACACCCAAAAGTGCCGGAGCCAACTCTAACTCCAACTCCAACTTGCCTTCAATGATGCTGTCTGCATATTAAGGCAAAAGCAGTTGGGGCTGCTTGCTTACGTGGTTGGGGGTACGTACAAAATTTGCGCACCGAAAGCCGAACTTTTTATCGATCCGCACAATAATAATGAAGCGCAAAATACACAACCAAGCACAAACACACACACACACATACACTCATATCTAGCTAGACCACTACGCCACTCATACCTTTACGCCTATTTTCATATGCGTGTATTTGTGCGTGTATATAGTGGATGCACAAACACACACACACCCACACAAAAAATTTAAAAAAAAAAAATTGTTTTAAATAAAAAAATAAAAAAAATAATCAACATCAGCGGGCGAGTAAGTGGTAACCTCTATGCAATTTAACCAAACCCAACAGGAGCCCAAGTGATTAATTCAACATATTCGTATGCGTAGAGCACACATAGCATTAAAATCTCCAAAAAAAAATAATAAAAAATAAAAAACACGAAATGAGAAGAAAAAATTATCTGATATATATAAGTTAAAAAACCACAAACGCCGTTACCGCTGACGCTGCCACTAAGGCTTTGTTCATCGCAATTGAAGCTTCAACAGTGCCGTGCTGCAGCGATGTATTTGGGTTTCATCAACACCCGTTCACACTGCCAAACAACGCACTACAAAAAAAAAACATTGAAACAAAATGAATAATAATAAAAAAGCGGTAAATAACAAATCCAAAAAAAAAAAAATAGAAAATACACAAACGCCAAGCCTAAGCCCACTTTCGCGCCGACCAGCAATTTCGTTGGGCGCGTTTGTCAACGCTGCTTTTTTAAAATTTATTTCTTGTTTTTTTTTTAAACTTGTTAATTTTTTTTATTTTTGTTATTATTATTTTGTTTTTTTTTTTTTTGGGGTCATTGGGGTTGGCCTTAAATAATGAGTAAAAATTTTTACAATTCACGTTCATAACAAAACAAGTTTCAGTCTAAAATTGAGCTGCCACACATGCCATACGCATTACGCATTTACCAAGCCCATTACTGGCCATTACTGGACCAAGGGCCACATTGTACGTGCACAACGTACCGAAAGGTACACGTTTCATGGTTTTTGATCTAACATAAATGAAAAATTGTTGGTATAAAATTTTGCTGTCGTAACGTTGGCATTCAAGCAGTGGGGCCGCCATACTCACACATCAACAGCAGCTCAACTTCAACAACAGACTAGCACCCAACGACATGTATGAGCATTCTAATTAAGCATGCTTAGATTTGTGTTCGTGTGCATGCGTGTATGGGTACATTAAAACCTATAGTGGTCAAGCATGGCTAAGAGGGTTGCTTCGAAAAGCGGGTGTGTTGGCAGGTAGTCGACAATGTTATCTGTCTACCTCACCCTACTGCATGGTGCGTGGTTTTGTCTGCTAAAATGACTCAAAAAAAAGGTAAAAACATTGCCTGCGACAGACACGTCGTCATATCGTTGATTCGCGCTTAATTTTTTGTCTGTTTTTTTTTGGTTTTTGATTTTTGTTTTTCTTTTCTTTTTGCAGTTAGATTTTAGCAAACAGCTAACTATGCCCATGTACATGATGTACCCTTCATTGGCCGGTGTATATACAAAGCAACGACGACCACTTGTGTATATCTAAAATATCTAAATCGCCGTTATAATTTTTGTTTTTGCATGGTGCTCTGTTTGTATTGGTGTTGTTGTTATTGTTGTTGTTATTTGTGGATAGATATAAGCACCGTTATAGCTACCATATTATATATGTACATGCATTAATATCCATGTGTATGGGTTTATGTAGATGACTGAGCTTTTATGTACTTATATGAACCCTTTTCATTTGGCATCATAACAGGAACGCACAACTACGTAGTCTCTCAGGTCCACTCCCCACCTAAAACAACAATAACAACAATTTAAAAAAGGGACATAAGCAACAAGAGGAGAAGAAGAAGCAGTAGCAACAATGCCAGAATAATGACGCAACGCTTATGCCGGGGGATGCTCAATGCATACACAAATACAGATGTATACTATATATATGTATGTATGTATGTGTGCACATGCAAGTGTGTGTGTGTGTGTGTGTGTGCGGGCGCCTAAACAAAGCCTCAGCATGACACAAACATCAATGCTAAATAATATTTTAAGTTACAAAAAGCACTGCATACTTTTGGGGGAGCTTGCAGTCAGTGTGAAGTCTACATACATATATATATGTATATGGTATGAATGAAGTTCATGTCTAAGCATCGCAACTGCAACTTCTATTTCTTCTTGTTCTCGTTGTTGTTGTTGTTCTCGTTGTTGTTGTTGGCATTTGTCATTGCTGCACTTTGATAGGGTTGAACACAAGAGCAAACCTAGAACAAGAACAAGTAGAGTAGAACGTCATCATTAGAGCAAAATAATTGCCCCTACTCAGTGTCAGTTCAAACGTTGATGACGCAGTTTTTATACATATACAAACTCAAACACACACACATACACACACACACACACGCAGGCATTTAGATATGCCTAAACATCAGTAGCAGCAGCAAGGACTCGCGTCAGCGCTACGTGTTGGTACGCCCATCAAAGCACAACGCTTGCAACTAAATATTTTGCTTTTCTGTGTATGTGTAAGTGTATGTGTATGTTTAGGCATATCCTTGCAGCCCCTTTTGTGCGACACCTTAGCGCATGCAACAACAAATGCACAAAAGCATACACAACCATCACTCTGTCGTTGTAGTGTTGAATAACTTCACTTTGTGTGTGGCATGAGTTGTTGTGATGCAAGTGTTTAGTCTATGTCTGGCGTTTTTTTCTGGGTATGCGTTGGCGTATGTGGGTGTATGTATTGTATCTTTGCTTAGAAGCCGAATTGTAATTAAAAAATACCGACATGTATATGTATGTACCCGTGTGTTGTGTGTATGTGTGACATCACAGATTTCCAGAAAGGTCCCCCTGCCTTGTTGAACCCACAAAAGCACACAAAAATTATTTTTGATAAAAATGTTAAGGTAAAGCAAAAGGAATACAATGACACTTTTTTTTGCTTTTTCTGTTTCCGTTTTTGTTGTGTGTGTGTGTGAGAGAGGATTTTATTTATTCAACGCAGCTGTACAAATTTTTAAGCGGTCGTTTCGGTTTCAGTTGTTATAATAATTTATAATACAACGAAAAAAATTGCTTCTTTATCATAATTCTATGATGGATTAGAAGGATTTATCTAGCTTCCAGCTACGATTTATAGAGCAACAACTACTAATAAAGAACAAATTCAAGAGGGAGTCAGGCCTTGTCATTTGTTTCAGTACAGCGGTACAGTTGCAGCGCTCTAGTGTAGCCGATCTTATTGAAAAATATGTAATCGTTCGTCAGTGTCATAATCAAATAATGAAATAAATAGCTTCAATAATGGTTCACACCTCATGGTTAATAATCTCACGGTCATTAAAGAACTCGACAACCAAATGCTCTATAATGGATTTAAGACCTAGGTAGCAACTTAAAAAAGTAATTTTACTATATAAAATTCTACTATCTATATATATAGAATTGGTAGGATGTTTGTTTGTGTGTTTGTTTATTTATTTGTTTAATTGTCCGTTATGGTCGCTGAAACCGCTGTACCGATTTAAATGAAATTTTGAGGGAATCTCTATATTAGCCTTTATATGGTTACTGTGAATTTTGGTGAGAAATAATATTCGAATTCCCTAAATATTATGACCAAATCAAATTTGAGATGCAAATCAAACTGTACAGATACAAATAAACATAAAAACAAAGCAGCATCTGAGAAACGAGTTTGCCGGCAGTGCTGCTCAAACTGTACAAAGTCGAAATGTTCAAATATTCGAATGTAAAAAAAAAACAATCAAAAAAGTGAAAAATACGATATGCCATCAAAAAAGTCAAACACTGGAAGACCAACGAGAAATCGCAGCAGTAGACAGATCGCAAAACTGTTGAAACATCCCTGAAGTTCCCTGCTAGTAATATATAAGATTGATACAACCATTATACTGGCTGTTGCCTTATAAATTTCCTTAAGTTTAATTTTTAAATGGATCTACAGCTAACGCATGGCCGTGTTGAATTTGTGCTCTATAGCAAGGCTATGTTATTAGTTGTTATTAGTTAGTATGTTATTAGTTGTTATGTATATTAGTTGTTATATGTTATAAGTTGAACCTGCATAACTTTTAAGTTGACCACTTTATTGTCAGGTCCTAAAATGTATTCCTTGCAAATTCATCTCGGCAAGTTGACCAGATGAAAAATTGTCTGTCGGAGAACAACGAAAATTTTAAGATGTAAGAATGACATAGAAAGCATATTAGAACTGTAGAAAAGACATTCGAAGATATTAGTAGCTTCTCAAAGATTTGTTGAAAACTTCCAATTGAACTGATGGTGATAAGCGTGGTTTCGCGCTCTTGTCCAAAAATCAGGTAGATGGCCCCATTCCAAGTACCCTTAGCTCGTAGTTTTCAGATTGTAAAACAGACTATACAACTTAGTTATCTATAGGACACAACGGCATATTGAAGGCCACAGTGGCTTTTGTTTGCACTTAAAATCGATGCTAATAAACTGCCGGGTAATTAACAAAGGCGTATGAATTCGTTTATTGTAGAAGTTAACACGAGTGGGCTCACAACCGCAAAGCGATGATATATCTAGATTGTGTCCGTCACGATAGATAAGAAGTAGCTGCACCATAAAAAGCTGACGCCTGCAGGATAGAGTTCACTATAAAAGCCAGAATGGTACATATTCTTCATCACCAGCTAATGTGTCATAATAAGTTTATTTAATTAGCCTATCTCGCACCACTAGCGCATGTACTACAACATAAAACAAAACGAAAGAAGTAGGGTAACCTTTATTTATTTAGTGCGTCGCCAATTGGATTTTTCGTGGAATGTATTCACTCATCTCCTTCCTCCCCAGTTGCTTCTGCAAAATCCGCGTTCTACTCATTAAGTTCATTTACACGCCTCAATAAATCATATATCCGATCTCGTAACTCGTTTATCAAGTCATAATTAATACTCACGTTCATGACGACGCCAATTCAAGCACCACTGGCGTTCGGGCTTAGTGAAAGTCTGATACCCTTGTACGAGTTTTTGATGATGGCGCGTCAAACAACTATTGAGCAAAGACTGACAAAAATATTGCAGAAATTTGGAGATATCGACAGTTCAATACATCGTTGGCCGACTAGCACCTAATAAGATATTAACAGAGAAAGCAGAACGATTGATTGTAGGAAAAATGTAATGCAATCCGACATTAAGCGCTCCAAAATTAGCAGCAGGGGTAGGAAAAACAATTAAAAGTCCTCTGCATCCAACATTCGACGTACATTGAGAAAAAATAACTGCCGCGGCAGAACAGCCCGTAACAAGCCTTATATAAGTGAGAGAAACAGGTCCAAAAGGCTTAACTTTGAACGAATGTTTTCGGCCAAGGAGCAGGAGTACTGGAATCGTGTTATTTTTGCTGATGAAAGCAAATTTAATGTTAAAGCATCTGATGAAAACTTTTATATGGCGGCAACCGAATACGGAACTTAATCCCTAGAATATCCGAAGAACATACAAGCATGGGTGCGAATGGAGTAGGAACAATCGATTTTATAGACTGCACTGAAGAAGTTTGTTTGTGTTGATGTTTTAAAGAGATATCTGCTCGAATACTGAACATTCAGAACAATTTCGCGTTCTATGAAGATAATGATCTGAAACATAACGCAGGAGTAATAGAAAGCACTAAACGATCACCAGGCTTGAATGTAATCGAACATTTATGAGATCACCTAGAAAGAGTAATTCGAAAACAGGACATTGACAACGCAAATGATCTGAAAATAGTGCTCAAAACGAAGTGTGAACAAATTAATCCAGATCCACACAGAAGTTAGTAAACTCAACGCCGGGAAGAATAAATGCAGTTCTAGAGCAAGCAGAATATACTGCAAAATATTATATATGCCATAGAATATCTAAATATTATTATATTTATTATTTTTTTTTAAATATCTGCATCTATACAACGGCATCCACCAACAAATTTTGTTCGTATTAAAATTTGGAAAAGTTGTAATTCGAAAAATGAAAACGGCAAACGAAAAGAGCCGACTGCCAGATGTGTATTCCAGGTATAATTGCTGATCTGGATGGTCTCTGTATAAATAAATATGCTTTTTTTGTTAACTGCGTTTTATTTCCGTGGAAGCAACAACTAGCAGTTTTGGTTGTTTTAGTCCTCAGTAGAATCGTGCCTCTCTTCACGTTGACCTCCATCTAGCGTTTCCCTAAGCTGTTCCAATATTCTTCTAACTTCCCGTTCCACTGTTCTGTTTATTTGCAATACCAGCGCCTCCACATCGTTCATCACGCGGTTAACCCCGAATATCTCGTTCACATCATCACCAATATCACGTGGTGGCGTTATGCATTCGAAAAAAACTAGAGCCAATAGGAAGCACTTCATCTCGAGCTTTGACTGAGAATTACAAATTGAAAATATAGTTTGCTTTTTGATGGATTTTTACGTGAGCCTTTGACCATTTAAGATTATTTAAAATGAAAATACAACCAAGCAAAGTCTACTGAGATGAGATTATAAGGTGAAGTAGAAGTCTTCGTATGTTTAGGCCTTGGTGCCCTGCATGAGTCCTCTGCATGCAAGGAGGCGATCATACAAAGTGCAGCTAAGTACACCATTGCGCTGAATAGTCGCGTGGATTGTAGGGATTGTGCGAATGGGGAAACAAAAAAATTTTTTTTGCGAATCAGGGAACAAGTTCCGAAACTCAAACTCGTCGTACCGCGTACGTCTTTTCTGATGGATCTAATATTCAAGTAACAAGTGTTCGGACAGATGTGAATCACCGCTTCAGGTGGATTTTGGTCCTGTTGATTGTGGTGTCGAGAGGTGCTTGTATGGCTGCATGTATATTGCCATTTTTCCATTGACAGGTCTTATTCCATAAGTGCTAGAAAAGCACTGCTTGTGTAAATGAATTTCGCATCTGACTGGATTTGTTTAAGAGGCGTTTGAGTGGTAGTCCTAATAAGAGAACGCTTGCTTGAAAACAACTGCGTTTATTTACTAAGAATTATCTTAATTTCAATGGAGGACCTTGAGTTTCTTCAACTAGCATATTATAGTTTTCAAGACAAACTACGCATTTATGTTGACTCTTTTGGGTTCTAAGTATAATGACTAAATGAGACCATCTGAGTTCCAAATATTCAAGGATTCGGTAGCTTTTACTTACAACTTACGACAATATTAACCATTAGAACAATATTAATATTTATTATTAATTTAATTTAATAATTTAATATTTAAACAACGAGTATAAAATAAAAATGTGTACATCATTGTACAAGTACATTGAGGTTTGGTCGTCTTCCGTGTATAAAAGCTTGAGCCTTTTCATTTAGCTATTCAAGGCTTCTCTCGCCCTCAGTGAATGCCTCATTGAACTTATCTAATTGCTTTTTGAAAGAAAAACCATCCTATTCTCGATCTCGGCCATCTCGTCCTGGTAGAGGTTAAAGTCGTAATCATACCCAAGTCTGAAGGTGAATTTGAGAGACCCAAACGCCTGGATTTCTTTGAATTTCTATTCAATGTTTTATCATGTAAGAAGCGGTTATAGATTTCTTTCAAAATAATCAGAACGAAAAAGAGCACAGGATTTTTGTTCGGAAAATTTAAAACGTCACAAGTCTGGAGCAAACGATGAATTAAAATTGTTTAAGGTAGAAACAAGCCATAGATGCTTGGAAATAAAATTTGTTTCCTATAGACGGGTCTTTAATTCAACAACTACATTGCAATTTCGAGTCGCTCAGAGATCAAACGGAATCAAGGGTAGGTGATGGCGATAACGAAGGCAAAGGAAAATTCAACGGTGACGAAGTTCTTATTCTCATAGCTTCAATAAAACTTTTTTTTATATTTTTTTTTCATAATTACATTATAACATTTATCGCAATAAACTGCATAACACATTTGTTTAATTAAAAAAAAAATAATAATAATAATAATGACGTGAAAAAAAAAGTAGACTTAAACTAAATTAAAAACGATGTAAATTGCGCCGAAAAGGCAATGATATAGAAGGCTGTATCCTTCTTAGGGGGAGATCATGCGGGTGTAGCCTCTTCAGTCTACGCCTTGTTGAGATACGGGTGAGGGAGGACGCCAGCGAATTTGGGTGCGATAAAAGTGATAGCGGCAGCTGTGAGAATTAATCACCTCCATAGCAGTTGGCACGGCAAGATCCCTGTGCAGCGTGGTGTTGCGGACGTACTAAGGGGCGCCCGTAAATCTTCTGAGAGCCTTGCTCTGACACGCCTGCAATCTTCTCATGTTGTAGGCAGCAGTAGTGCCCCAAATTTGTATAGCGTAGCGCCAAGCAGGTGCCACTACTTTCAGATAGATGAGCCTTTTATTAGTTAAAGATAACTTATTCGATGGGCGGAGGAGCCACTCCAGTTTCTTGAGCTTTTGGTAGCAGCGCGCTGAAACTACCTTAATGTGTGCACGCCAGGTAAGACGCTTATTCAGGATCAGACCGAGATACCGGATTTGCTCCATTTGCGGAATGATGCTTGTGTTGTAAGTCACAACTGGACAGACGCCTTGACTTAATGTGAAGGTGCAGTGAGCTGATTTCTCAGAGTTTATGGCTATATTCCAGCGCCTGGCCCATGAGTGGAATCTATCCAGGTAGCTGGACAATTTCTCCGCAGCTTCGTTCAGAGAGGCAGATTTGAATATAACTGCCGTATCGTCCGCGTAAGTAGCAATAATCGAATGCTCATCTCTAGTTGTAGGCATATCAGAGGTATATAAGGAGTAGAGGACCGGAGCTAAGACACTCCCCTGAGGGACACCGGCTCTCATGTGCCTGAAGGTGGAAATTTTGCTTCTTACCGCCACAGAGAAGGTTCGTCGTTGAAGAAAGCTCCGCATTAGTAAAAACTGTTTGCCAGGCAGGAGTAATTTTAATTTATGCAGAAGTCTATCGATCCATACCCTATCAAATGCTTGTTTGACATCTAGGAAGACTGCAGAGGAATACTGTTTCATCTAAAACGCAGTAAGTATGTGATTAATGACTCGATGCAGTTGTTCGGGAGTGCCATGCTGTGATCTAAATCCAAATTGGTGATCAGGAATGGCTTCTTAAACACCCCGTACTGCCAACAATCTACTCAAAAATAGTCTTTCAAAAATTTTTGAAAAACTTGGAAGCAGGCTTATGGGCCTATATGATGTGACACGGTTCTCCGGAGTACCAGGTTTAGGTATCATGGATATCGTTGAACACTTCCACTGTGTGGGAAAATGGCAGATCCGCAGCATGCTGTTGAACAGCAACGTCAGGAACAACACTCCCTTCCAAGGGAGTGCTTTCACCACCTTGTTGTCAATATGGTCATGTTCGGGGCTCTTTTTAGATTTCAGTCTCTGAATTTGAGTCACATTTTATGGTAGTATTAACTCACCTTTCTTACTTAGAATGATTAACTTTAGTGTACCAGCACGTCCATCTAGAAACTATTTTCCTATTACTCGTCCCTTTTGTAGAGCTTCTTATTTGCAACATAATCCATTCTCTGTCTTATGCAAATCTTTTAATACCCACTTTGCATGTGCTGCTCTTCCCACCTCTTCTTATGTTATAAAAACTAAATTGTTGGCATCGTTGAATTAATGCATAACTTATTTTCATGTATACATGTAACCTGCATTTTTTCTCCTTGTTTGAATAGTCTATGTTATTGTAGGTATTGAATTCTAAATTGAATATTAGCTTTAGTTTAATCTTGCATGCTGATTATGTTAGTGGCTGATGATGTTTTTATCTGTAGCCAAATATTTAGTACGTAGACATTAGCTTTAGTATCGCATGATCACCAAAGATATTAGCATTTAAGACCAGCTGAGCCCAGTCTATGTGACTGGGTGAATTTTGATGCCATTAGGGCCTGCCCCATGTGAGATCAGTGTGCGGTCATTGCGTACCTATTAAGTCGATAAAAATAAAAATAAAAAGAGTTTATTATACTCTTGTGAAGTTGATTGCGTCTTGGGGTGGCAAGTCTGGACCCCCAAAGTCGATGTTCGGCGTTCCAATCCCCTACGACAAAGAATTTAGGTCCGAGTTGATTGAAGAGGGTGTCGAACTGCTGCTCTGATATTTGGGGTCCTGGAGAACAATAAATGGCTGCGATGACCAGGATGCCTTGAGTTGTGTGAATACTGACAGAGACACTTTGAATTGAGTCAGACCGAATGGTTTCCAGCGGATGGTGTCGTAAGGATGACCGGATGAGTAAAGCGGCGCCCCCTCGCATACGGTTATCATCCGGATGATTAGCAGAATAGATTTCATATCCCTGAATTTTGAAGTATGTTCTAATGCAGAAATGCGTTTCGGAAATGAGCTTGACATCAATCAAGTTGACCGCCATGAACACTTCTAACTCATTTCTGTGATTAAGGACGCCGTCAGCGTTCCATGTGGCGAGGTTCATGTGTGATCTGCTCATTTTTTAGACAATATGGCGGCGAGCATCTCCATCATCATGGTCTGCATCTCAATCAGGTGATAAAATTTCTCGTTAAGACTGTCCAGGCGGGAGACCACAACCGACAATTGGACGACCTGTTCAGGAGATGAGAATGATTGGGTATTATCTATGCTAAGCGAGGGATAATGATGACAATTCGATCCATTATTGCCAACAGGGTTAGGGAATGCGATTTGACGTTGACTTGATAACGGATGAGACTTTTGGCGACTCTTAGGTAGAGATGTCTTGCTTGGTAACTGTTGTGGCTCGGAGTGAGGTTGAATAGGTAGTTGGACTGATTTTTGTTGTTGCTGATGTAGATTCTGCTGCTCACGTAGGAGTTTCTGTTGTGCCGGTTGGTGATACACCGATTTCTTCAATACATCAGCGTACGACACCCCGTCAACAATCTTGTTAGGCACAGAATTGTGGCCAGGTGTTTTGGTGCAAGAAGTTGTGGCGTGAGCTCCACCACATTTGACGCACTTAAATTGTTTGCGACAGTACCTCTTAGTATGCGAGAACTCCTGCCAGCGATGGCATTGAGGTACATCTTTGAACGGATTCGATTTGAACTATTTGATGGCAAAGCCTCGTTATATCATAAGCCCCTTTGTTGCTGGCGTTGGGCTCAAGGTCCACAAAAAACAGGTTGAGCGGATGACCACAAATTTCTTGTCAACACTCCATTGAAATACAATGGAGCGAAGTAAAAACAGTCAAATGGTCCCTGAGCAGACCAAAAATATTTGCTGGTAATCCGACCGCCGGTCAGGAGGCGGGAAGGGCAATACTCCTGACCCAAAACCAATTAAAATCATTAATATCACCTGGACCAAAGTACATAGTTATCTCCCATACAGGTAACAATGAAAAGCACTTCAAGCTATCGTCATTAGCTATAAAAAAGTAAATGCCTCTAATTGTGGTGGTTGGATTGATTCCTACAAAGATATTGGTAGCCAAGCGGCAAGCAAACAAGTTCATGAAAATCACCTAGTTCACCGAAAACATGCCGATGTCTGTTTCGGAGCATTACTCACTCAACTATACGAAAGGAGTCATTTATCCAAATGATTCGCCCGAATTACCTGAAAAAGTGCTCCAATCCTAGCTCAATAGCCAGAACGTAACCCTAATAAAAATAATTAGAAATTAATAATTAATAAGTAGAAGAAAACCTGACTGAAACAAGCTTACACATTTTAACTTTCGCCTCAACTACCCTTCCGGTATCTATCATGATCGGTTAAGAAAATACAAGCGTCAGCCCAGACAAACCAACACCGCCCGCTGTAACAACTGCCAGCGCTATGGTCATATGTTCAAAGTGTGCGGAAACTAATGGAGATGCAAAATGCACAAATGAAGCCGAAAATGAAGTTTTGCACAAACAACACCGGCTGCATCAACTGCGGCATAAACAAACTGCCAAGTAATACCCACTCCTCTACCGAAAGGGCCCAATATAACTAAAACAACAGGAAATAATCGCAATCAAAATCAGCCACAAAGTCGACAACAACACAACCAAAATCTCCAACTAAATCAACAAACCTATGCGAACGTAACTATGATGCCCGATCTTAACATTGATTCAAATACAAAAATATACATCAGCCACATCCAATCCCACCGCACTCAACCTCACCAATACAAGCAGAACAAAAACCTGCAGCTCTACTCCCAACTCTACTGCTCGGAATTTAACTATCTATGACAACCTCGACATCGTCGTTATGGCAGCAACAACTCATCCCAGCACTCCATTAGCCGGGAAAGTGTCTCTAAGCCGCACCCAAGTAAAAAACCAAAAGGTACAATTACTTCTGCCCTCAACTTCAAAAAATTATTCAAACAACTAAGATCTAACTTCAAGAAAAAGAAAACCTTTCCAATCAACATGTTGTCGCAGCTGGAGACATCTTCGGCAACATGGTACGTAAATAATTTACATCTAATCCAAACACATGTCCTCGACTGCCCAGCTGAGGAGCTACCCCAACAAATGTTGATGGGGTCGACTATGCAGTCAGTCAGCCAGGTGCTTCAAATGAAATACAACCCACAGTTCACTGTAGTAAATCCCACAATGTAAGTAAATAAAGTAGAACCCAAACAACTCAACCATGTCCCTAAATATAATGCAGTGGAACATTCACTAACGACATCGAAGCAGTAGCTTCAGAAATAGTTTCCGAAACTAAATTTTGCATATCGTCTACTTATCCCCACGTAGACCATGCAACATCAGAAATTTAGAAAACCTCATAGCCACAAATCACATAACACAATAACTGTGATTGTCACAGGCTATTTCAATAGCTGGCACTGAACTGGGTGATCACCAAAACATAACGAAAGAGGCGACCCACTGCACAAACACATTACACAGAATAACTGGAATCTCTTAAACGACAAATCACCCACTCATTTCAATACACATAACACTTTCACCCACATAGATATAACTTTTTGTACAGCCGAAATTCACCCCTGCACACCATGCAAACGTACGGGACACCTTTGTGGCAGTGACCACTTTCCAGTTTCCTTGACTTAATACCAAAAAAATCAGCCAATTGCACCACCAAGAAATCATTTCAAATTAGGTAAGGATAATTGGGAATTATTCGAAAATTCAATCACAGTTACAAACAATAATATCACTCCAGCGATCGAGGCCTAAATAAAAAATACTTCAAAGCGCACATAAAGTTATCCCAATAACATCCCTTCGTCGCCACCCACGAAATGTAACATTGTGAAACAAAGGACTGGAGTGTCTAAAAAAAGATACAAATAAATTGTGTAACAAATTAAATAATAATATCACCCGAGACATAATAATTAGGTTTAGAAAAGCGAAAGCAACATTTATTACGAAAATAAAGTAAACTTACGAACTCACCTCACATATAAATCCCAGTACCCCATCAGCTAAAATTTGGTCAAATATCCGCACGCTTTGCAGGCTTAATCCTCTAAGTCCATGCGATCTTTAACCCTTACATAAATAGTAGCAGTACGGCTCACAAAGTAATCGCTAACGCGTATATTTGTTTCACATAAGACAAACTCTTTAAACCTGCCCCTAGACTACACTCAATGCCATGCAGCTAAAATCCTGGAAGTAAATATATGTTCAATCGAACTCTTAAGCGCTCTTAATTCTCTTAAAGGCGATACTACAGGCTTGGACAGGATTTCATATTCAATGATCATGCACGCCATCCCAACCCTTAAAAACAGAATAATCAGACACTTTAATAACATATTCGAAACCAAAATACCACAGCAATATAAAACCAGGGCATGACTTCCAAGGACATGAACACAATAATTTCTAAAGGCTTATGGTGGGTTGTAGAGCATACAAATTTCCTTTCCAAAAAGCAATTCGGCTTTAAAAAGCACAAATAAGTTGCTGATTGTCTCATTTACGCAGATCAACTGGTAACAGTGTCTGGTAACAGACACTCTCACGAAAGAACAACACACCTCAATCATGTTCCTTTATTGCTCCATGTCATTTGACAGAATTGCTTTACATGCCATTCTAGAATAATTAGGAGAATGACAAGTTGGGCCAGAAATTATTAACTACTTATGTACGAACTTCATGACCCACCGAAAAAATTTATTTAAAGTAGGTTCGCAACTATTGAAAGTGGTAACCATCCATAATGGAATGCCAAAATACTCACCACTAACCGTCATTTTATTTTTAATTTCCTATAACAAATTGGTTAAAATAATAGAAATCCAGAGTGAAATCCTGCTGCAGCTATTCAGACGACTTTCAGTTAATTATAAACTTTAATAAAAACAGCAACCCAACAGAAAGTTTAGGCCAACTTTTCCAAAACATCTAAGTCTGAGGTGATTACTCCGGAGCACAATTATCAATTGAAAAAATATAAGCACATGTTACTGCGAAATCGCATCAAACATAACACTATGCCACTATGCACTATTGTAACTAAGAAATACAAATGGAACGAACATACAAAAGATCTAATCAACTCATTGTCGAAAAAACGAAATATTATTAAATGGCTTGCAAGTCTCAAGATTAATTACAACGCTGAGACCCTTATCTGAGTTGCATCCATACTCACCAAAGTCAAGGTAATAATGAACGCCGCACTTAGAATATCCCCATGAGATCATCTCTCTTGTTTGAAGTTAAAGGCTCGAACATAATGGTGTTAGCTGCTACTGGTGTTGTGTTACTGTGAGTTGCCCGAAAAAAAGTGAACAGAATGCGTGGTTCAGTAGCATTAGAGTTGTCATACCATTGAAAATGTCAAAAAATGTCTAAAAATTTCAAAAGTTATTTTTATTAATGCATTGAACAACCCTGCGCAACTAAAACCGCTGTAGAACATTCTGTACTTCAAATTAATGAGCTAATTCATGAGACCTTCAGTTTTACGGAGATCACAATCTGTGAGATAAATACAATAATAAGTTCGCTCAAAACAAAAAAGGCTGCTGGTCCTGATTGTATTCAAAATATTTATATAAAAAACCTACCAAGAACAGTTTTCGCTTATATGGCTAAGTTATACAAAGCATGCCTTAAGCGAGCTTATTTCCCAACTATTTGGAAGTTGGCAAAAGTCATAGCTATTCATAAACCAGGCGAACCACCTGATTCTCCTGAAAGCTATAGGCCAATCAGTCTGCTATGTTGCTTCTCAAAAATTTTTGAAAAAATTCTTAAGAAAAGGCTGTACTTTCATCTTGAAGCAAACTCCGTACAAAAAATCTGTCGGCTTGCTTACGTTAGACATTCAAGCCGCCTTCGATACCGTTTGGCATGACGGTCTACTAAACTTGTTGCATATCACCAACACACCAGGTTATATGACTAAAATTATTCAAAGTTTTCTTGATGACAGATCCTTCATTACTGTTGTTAATGGCGTATCATCTGTCTGGAGTGCCTCAGGGTTCAGTGCTTGGGCCATTACTTTATAAGATCTACACGTTTTATATTCCGCATTTCGACAACTCCATCATCTCAATGTTTGCTGATGATACTGCAGTCTACTGTTCAAGTGAAAGTTTTAACACTATTAAAATTAATCTGCAAACTGCTCTTAATACCTTAGCTACTTATTATCACAAGTGGAAAATCAAGTTAAACTGTGATAAAGCAAAGTATATCTTTTTTACTAGAAAGCGTAAGGCGTGCTCTTTACCCTCCTCAAATTTACGTCTTGTTAACCAGGACATATGCTTGGAAATTTGTGTCCGTTACCTCGGATTGTTTTTAGATACAAAAATGTTATTTAACTTACATATCAACAAAATTATTGACAAAGTAAACAAGATGGTATTCATTCTGTATCCACTAATAAATCGTAAATCAGGCCTGTCCATTCCAAACAAGCTACTAATATACAAATCAATATTTGTAAGATTAATCTTATACGGTTCTGTTGTATGGGGAGACTGTGCACAAACCCACATAAACAAACTTCAAAGAATTCAAAACAAGATCTTAACAATTATCCTAAATCTTCCCTTTTTTAATTCAACCACCCGCCTTCATCAAAAAGCTAGAATCTCAATGAGTAAAGACAAAATACCAGTACTAAATAATAACTTCCATCCTGTAAATCACTTCACATAAATTGTCACCAAAGCTCCAGCAAGCCCACTTTAGCACTTTTATGCTTAAGTGCATGTTTATAAAATAAATTAAATAAAACCATTATATCGCAAGCCTGCACAATCGACCATCACCAAAACTAAGTTCGCACTTAGTCTACCGGTAATGGTTGCCTAATGTTAAGATAGTTATAAGTTTTACTCCAAACACTATTTCAAGGTTTTTTTTCCTCTTTTTCCTAGATTATATTTACATTAACTTTAAGAAAAATGTATTTACAATATCTCTTTCCTTCTCAGTAGAAGGCCTTAAATTAAGGGTCAAACTCTGTACATTATATACGATATTAGTCTTAACAAATATGAATTATTATTATTATAGGCGAAATAATTTGAATTGCATTGAATTGAATTTCAACAAAAAAGACATAGACCATTTCTTTAAACAAAATTTTATGCCGAGCCGGAAGGAATTATATAATCTTACATCACTCTGCAACCGTTCACTCACCCCGCAAACCTACTTACCATTGAAGCTACTTAAAAACTATTCTAAATTGACAAGACCAAATCTAGATAACGCGACTACGACATGGACATACTAAAGGAATCCATGTCCGCTATTCCGAACCAACACCACATTTGTCAAGAACCACTGGCCTCCACTTGTCTGCCATTCAAACAATCACTAAATGTAATCTCACTACTATGCAACACTGGTGTGTAAACAGTGCACAAATATTAATAAAATATCTCAAATATGCTAATATTTGCAACAAAACTAAGATGTGAAGCTCTGTATTAAGCTTCAAGTACAAATCCTCCCATATTGTAAATAAAGTTGCTATCATTTACCACATTACATCTAAGTTCCCACAACTTTGCAAGTAGCCTAAGGCCCTAGTAGCCAGCTACTAATATGTTTAATAAATAAAAATGTTATAATTTTATTATATTATAATTATTATAATAATTCTATTGTTAGCCATTCAAGAAAATTATTTAAAAAGCAACCATAAGGCGGGCGCCTCTCATAAACCGACCACAGGCGTAAGTTGACCGAAAATTGTGGAACCGAAGGTGCTCAACTTGTACAGGTTTGAATGTTATATATTTGTTGTTGATGTTGTTTACTTGAATTTAATAATTGAAATTTACAGTTGTTTTAATACGGTTGAGCCTTATATGGTAATTTTTCTTTAATGTTTACAATCCACTATCAGTTGAGTGTGGCTCTAGTAGAAGAAGTAATTCGGGATCCCGTGTGATTGATTATCTTGTTTGGAATTACGCATTCTAATTTTGTATTTTTTTGTATTGTATAAAATCGGTTTGCTCAGATTGTTGCTTCTTCGTTACACTTCGTGGATTATTTTTTTGTTCCTTAGCATACTGCATTTAATTTTGAATGGAAATCTTTCTTCTTTGCGGACTTTACATTTAATTTTTGCTAGCAATTTTTATTATTATTATTATTTTTTAGCAATCTCCAAATTTTTGTTTTATTACTTACTAAGGCAATTAATTTTGTTTTTATTGTATAATATCGTTTGCTCGATATCGTTACGCTTATCATTGATCATTACGGAAACGGCACGCTTTCGCCGTAACTTGTGAACAACTACCGCATATGACGCAGAGAAGAATTTCATCTTTTTGAATTGACTTAACCAGAGTGTGAGACACATTTATCTAATTACAATTTATCTAAAACATTATTTAAATTTAATAATAAATTAAATTATAATAAATAAATAAAATAAAATAAATAAATATATTTAAATTAGATTACTATTAAAGCTAACCAATACATACTCATAACATATCATTGGGACTTCTATGAGTGTGTCAAACAATAATAATTGTCAAATTACCTATTATCTACCATATACACAAATGTCACATAAACACATGTCTACATACACTTCTACAGCTCTTCTGTCGTAAGAGACGTGTAACATGACGCGAGTTCCCAGGGGACAATAATAAGACATTCGCGCTAAATAGTGCTAAAACAATAACGAGAATAAGCCGTTGAAGACAAAAAATCACTGACACAACTCACTCACGCTCACCTCAGGAATTGCTGCTTATTAATAATAAAATATACATGAGTCACAAAAAATGTGAGGGTTTTTTTCTATTGAAAAGCACTCAGTCGAAAAACAATATTAATAGATGGAAGTGTGAGCAAAGAAGAAGAAGACAAAGAAAACAAAAAAAAACATCAACAAATCACACAGAATCAAGCGTCTAAAATCACGTGTAACTCCATGTCACGCCACCCCTTCCTCAGCTAACTACTCAACTACAACGCAAGTCTGTCAGTCAGTCGATCAGGCATCCCGCCGGTTATTCTGTATATTTAGTAGCATCACAAAGCAGTGACACTCTAAAAGTCTATACTGATTATGTGACACATGCACAAGTGCCCAGGCAGGCAGGCATAAATGTTAGAAATAAAAAACAATAATTTAAAAAAATATATACAAAGAAGTTATATAAAGAATATTCAAAAAAAAAAAATAATAATAATAATAATAATAAATAAATATGAAGCATAGCAGTGGCAGCTGAGGAAAACAAAAGCCTTTACTTCATCAAAATGTTTGTGCTTTTTTGCCAAGCGTCACCAAGATCCCATCAAGCGCACACGCCGGACGAACGAATGCCATGGCCATGTTGCCAATGCCTTCGTGGTCGTCGTCTTTGTCGTACAAACACTTTGCCTAGTACTTGTTTAAGTCTGTCCTGTCCGCTTATTCATCACAGCACGCCGTGTCATCGGCGTAGTTCATTATTGCCAGGCAAACATGAATGGGGCTCCCACACACCCGCACACACACACACGCATACGCACATACACGTTGTCACCGTCACCTTTGTCAATGCTTTTCTTTTCGATGTCTCAACTTGCATACGTGCAAGTCTCATATTTAAGGCAGCCTATTTTCTAGACAGTTTCATTGGCTTTGTGCTCTCATATTTTGTAATATGCGAGTTCCACTCATTCCTGCCGCAAGCGTGCTTAGTTTTCCCTTATTGTCATTGAGTGTCGTGGAGTGCAGCATTCTGTTGTCCCGCTGCCGCCTGTTAACCCTTCTGTATTGCTGCTAATAACTTAACCCTGCAGCCGCGCTGTTCTCTTTTATGAGTCGTTCGGGTAGTGCACTACCCTCAAGTGCACTTGTGAAACCAGGAATGATGTTGCAAACATCACATAGCACAGCATAGAGCTAGCCTCTATTAGTGGCCAGAGATAAGTCGTATGCAGTAGCACTGAGTCGATTGCAAAGGTGGTGGGGTTAAATCAATGCTCTCTAATATTGAAAAACGCACACAAAAAATTAGTACCTGTAGTTGGTCTCTCTACGTTGGTGTGAATAAGGGCAACATAATTGGCGTACTTGAACCAATTTGATATTGTTTACTTCTTACGCTATTACATTTAGACATTACGTTTACATGCGAGTATGAAAAAGAGCTCGAAATTGCAGCACCTGCTCTGCGATCAATCTAAAAATAAAAATAATAAAAATAAAAAAGTGAAAAATGTGGAACAGCCTAGTGTGAGTTGGTTGACCTAGCTTGGAGAGGATTCCGTACGTTGAATAAGTTACAATGTTTCTCTTAAATCTGATCCAAATTTGTTTGTGGTAATTAAAAAAATTATATATGGTACTGAATTTTACAGGGAAATTGCTCAATATCATACATTGTCTATTATTGAATTCTGTCGTGTTGTATATTCTTGAATATTTCTATAGCTTTAAAATTTTGCTTAGATCTCACTATCTTTGAAAGTAGCTTAGCAGGTTCTCTTTCGCTGCGTCTTTCTTGTTTTTTTGGCTCATGCCATTGTTGTTGTTGTTTTTACGTTTGCCGCATGCCTTTCTTGCCCACAACTTAGTACAACTCCGAACACAGCAAGCTTCTTTCTATTTCCCCTTTCCTCTTCTTCGATCTGTGCTATGCACGCAATAAAATTTCGTTTAGTCAGTTGCGGTTTATCTTCCTCTGTACTTATAGTAATTGTATGTACTTATAATAATTTCATCTCTGACGGCTTAGAAATGCTGCAAATTTTACCTTTTTAGTATGAGGTACCACGTTTATGTGCAGACCTTAGACTTCTTGTAGGTTTTCCTGTGATCTATAAGTAAAAACTATTTGCTTATTATTTTTCAAAATTTCATTCTTTATCTGTTTCTCTTTCATGTACTTACTAGAGTTGTTCTGACCTTTCCGCTATTAGCGAAGAAAATAAAAATTCAATTAAAATAGAAAAAATTTCTTATCAGGAAGATATTTGCTTTATTGAAGGCTGAATGAGTTTATTTCCTTCAGAGAACCAACTTGTTATATACGACATTTTTCGTTTCGTTATCAGGAGCAAGAACAAATTAAGCGGATTGTGAGTTAAAGTTTTTATTATTATTTTTCTTTGACAGACTTTCGATTTCGAATTTGACATACTTTTCAACAGCAAACTGTTGAAGCCATATTTATTTTATACCAGTAATCCAATTTATATATGTATTTTTTCCCGACTTTCACGGTATACTCACACATCAAACTTCACAGGATTACTCGACAGGCTATTCTAGAGTTTCCCTGAAAATGCCATCAAAATCGGTGCAGCTGTTTCGGCGTCTATAGCGGACATACAGATTGACATACATACTGCCAATTTCATGTATATGGATAACGCATAAGCATTATAATTGATCAATTTTCATCTATTTTATAAATATCTTTAAAACGATTTATTTTAAAAATATATATGAGACCCTTGATATATCCCACAACTTAATCTGTCCAGTAGATTCGGAGCAAATGGGCTGTGATAGTGGGACAGAGAGAGTGATCCTGGAATGTTTCCATTTTTCAAATGTACGGAAGCCTAAAAATAAATAAAGTACTCCAAGTAATAATACTTCTATATATAATATGATGTTTGCAATAGGAATTTGAACTATTTAACGAGTCACATGTGTCAACGACCGCAACCACTCTCATCTAGTCCAAGCTACTTGAGTTATTCACGCTGCAGAAAAACCTGTTTATTTTTGGTGTAAAGAAGTCTACTTTAGTAGTTTTAATTGCGCACATCCCAGGAATATTGAAAAGGTCTGTTGAGAAAGTTTTACATAGAAACATTTTGTTGGCTCAGTTTCCCGATGGACAAACAACTGTTGCTTTACGTACTCGTCGTATTGTAGAATATTAGTAATATTGTGTCGATTAAGTATGAGAGAGTATGACATTGGAATGGGGTCCTGTGTTGAAAGTATCTAGAAGCAAAGTCTGCTTGATACTCTTTAAAAAGGGTTGTCATTAAAAGGATGTGAACTTAAAAAAACCATTTTTTCTGATTTCTGCTTTTGTGCATGTGTTTTTAATGAATTTTAAAACATTTGCGATTTACTTTTGCTGGGTTTCGAGAAGAAAAAGTGAAACTCGTGAGATGTTGATCTGTAAGGACTTTGTAGACGTGGATGTAAAGGTAGAGGTAGAGGGAAAAGCATAAGCATGCGTTCATTCTGGCTTCAATAGCAAAGGCACAAAACAGGACACTAGTACTGCTTAGAAATACAAGTGCACCAACACATACAGACTGAATAGGAACAAAAGAAAACAGGCAGCCGGAATAAAGGCAGAAAGGAATAAAGGGGTAAGAAATAACTTGCATAAGGTTAAATTGCACAGAAATCACGCTCCCCACATTTTCGAGCACTTAACACGACGGCGACATGCACTTGAGTTGCACAAAAGAGCACACATATATTTACATACACACACACACACACACACACACACACACTGACAATCAGACATGCATGGCTATATATTGGTATATACTATATCAAGTGCAAAGGACTCGTGTATGGGTAACTGTTGGATGTGCTTAGCAAAGACAGACATGCATCACGGCAAGCAAAGAGGTAACGAACGTGTGACGCAGGCAGGCAGGCGAGATCGAGTCCTAGACAGACACGAGACGATGGCGCGTCGCGTCACTAAGAGTTTCGTCCTTTAAGCTTTGTAGACTGTAGTTAAGTGAGGCGGAGCGGAATGGAGTGGACGCACGTCAGCATCGGCGTTTGCGTTTGCGTTCGCGTTTGCGTTTGCGTTTGCGTTGTTGTTGATGTCGTCACCCTTGGCGATGTTTAGTGCATTAGAGCGTCGAAAGAGGCAGTGACAGTGGCTGCTGCGACTGAGACTGAGACTGTCACTGTCACTGTCGCAGAGTTTGGCAGCATAGTACGTGTCTGTGTTGACATAGAATTTATTGTTGGCCGCGGGTTTCACTAAGCATCACGAGCGAAAGTGATGCAGGTGCTGGCGTTGCAATTCGAAGGGGGCTAACGGTGCACGCAGTCATTTGAATTGTAGGAAGGATGCGACAGCGTGTAAGAGGATATGCTCGTCTGCATATAAACGAAATGAAAGTGAAACAACAAACGACTATAATGACTATTGAGTCAGCGTGGGTGATGACGCTATGCACGACGAGGGTAGCTGCAGGTCTCACATAAGGCGATGCATGCTGGCGCGTGAGGGTTAGAAGCATAGAAGCATATCATAGAGACGGAGCAATGTATGATGAAATTAGTGTGCATGAATAGCTAGATGTAGGGAGGCAGAATGTAACGATGCAGTTATGTGGTAATGAAGAAATCGAAAGGAGGACTTACAGTGTGAGTGCACTTTTGTTGCACTATTCAGAAGTTGAATTGCGAATAAATACGATGGCGGGGGTAGGGCAAAAAAAAAACATACCACCTATGTAGTCGTCACTACTACTGAATATGATGTTGTGATGATGATTGTAACGATGATGTTGTTGTTGGGGTTGAATATGATGATGATGGTGCGAGACGTGACTTGCATTTTGGGGTCGCCGGTGGGCTGAAGGACGTTTGCGAGGTGCTCTGCTATAGAGTTGGTGCACTTGGGCATGAGAAAGTACTTGGTCGTGGGCACAGGCATAGTGAGCTGCTCGCAAGAGTCTGCCGTAAGAACAAATACCCAACTGAATGCACAAATGAATGGTGGATGCTCAAGCATAACGGTAAGCAATGGTTGCCGTGTTGGTCATGCGAAAGTGCGGTGATGTGTGTTTTTGTTTTCTGGGGGGCGTACATTGCAAGTGGTTGCATGTCTAACGACAGTAAAAGCAGCAAAAGATGATTGCCAACGAAAGAAAAAGTTGAACTTTCCAACGAAGTCAGTCGCAGTCTTGAATTGAAGCACGTAGTTTGGGTGGCTGGCGGAGGCCACTCGAAAATTATGCCTTTTGTTTTGCTCGAATGGTTGGTTGCTTGGTTGGTGGCTCCAGCTCACAGACATCCATTGCACTCCAATTACCCGCCGTGCAAAGAAAGCAATTGAAACTGTACCAGATGTCTGTCGCCGTACAACTTCGTTGATCCTCCTTTTTAACGTTTTCGCTGTACCTTCTAAGTGTTCACAGACCTGTCTGCGTTTGCATTGAAAGTGAAAATCATCATGTCGTCATCGTCGTCAGCTGCAATAGTACGTAGCCATTGAAATCGCATTGTGCATCAGAGAAGTGCAAAAATCAATTTATTTTGCTTCTTGATTTCATCATACAGTAAAATTCGTATCAGCGTTGAAAAAATCGGCTGTGGCTGTGTCGTGAACACGGCCGCTTTACGTGATTACGCCCACATGCGTAACGCGTAATATTTGCTGTGGACGTATTATACATCCGCAGACACATACATGCATATATCATAAGCATTTTGGATCAAACACGAGGTATTTGGCCAAGTTGTCCCGAAATTACAAGAAAAATAATGAGGGCAGCGCAACAGAAAGAAACAACGACAAATACAACAACAACAACAACAATTGTTGCATGGAATTTTTATTGGAAAACTACATTAAAACGGCGACTCTTCCCCCTCTGCCACCCACGATACGTGTAGAATAATCACTTAACCTAACCTAACTCTTTGATCCTTTACCTACCGAGTGGTCTAAATAAATAAATAATATAGCAGATAGATGTGTCGCTACAACACCAGAGTCTATCGCACTTCATTGTTGTGCTCTCTTGTGACCACCTATCCCAGTATAAGTAAAAAACAAAGAACTATTCACGCTGTGAGTTGAGTAATCGAACATGATTTATTCAAATGTTTGAGCAAACAAAGTGAAAACAATAACGGATCCTCAATCCAAAGAAACGCAACCTCTCGCTCTACCGCTCAACTAACTGTCAACTGTTCCACGGCAGCAGGTAATATGCAGCCTCTGCCGTAGAGGGCACAATGCGCTTCCCCAACGACGCCACTCTCCTCTTTCCAACCAACAACAACAACAACAACCACAACGCAGACATCAGCTGCTATCTCACTAATTACAACAACCACCACGTCATCTTTCTCAGCTACAATGCCAATTTGCTCCCTCTCTTCGGCAACAACATTGATCAGAGAAAAGACATCAAACACGCAAGTACAAACTTCAACCAATCAAAACCCACAAGAGTCAAAAATCAAACGCAACCGTAGTAAGCTCTCTCCCAACAACACTTCCGAACAAAATAGCAATAGTAAAAAAAGTAGGACAAAAACTCAAACACAAACGACAACACAAACAACACTCCAAAAGTACTGGTTGAGCGCGCCTAACACTAATAACAGGTTCGAACTCCTCTCACAAGACGAAACGGCTGAAGACGGCAGTGGTACAGAAGCAAATTCTAATGCGCCAAATCAACCTCGACCACCTACTAAAATTCACAAGCCACCACCAATATACGTACAGGACGTAGAACAAATTAACGTACTAAACAAAGCTCTGAAAAACATAATACAACAAAACTACATTTTAAAAACACTTAAAAACAACGAAGTATGCGTACAGACAAATGACTCGTCGAACTACTCGGCGGTGGTTAAGATGCTCAGGGAAAACAAAACTAAATACTACACCCTTAAGCCGAAAGAGGAGCGGGGATTCAAAACAGTACTTAGGAATATGCACTACGCCACTGACCTTGACGAACTTAAGAACGAGCTATCGGAACTAGGCCACGACGTTATTAATATACACAACGTACAACAAAAACTGACAAAGTTTGAACTAAAAGTGCCGCTATTTTTCATTGAACTAAAAGCCAAAGCAAATAATAGAGAAATCTTTAATATTACAACACTCCTATGTACCAAAGTCATATTTGAGCCACCACACATCAAACGCACGGTAGCTCAGTGCTCAAACTGCCAAAAATATGGTCATACACGAAATTTCTGCACTAAAGACCCGATCTGCGTGAAATGCGCTGGCAAGCACAAGACTATTGACTGCAAACTAATAACTGCAGATCAAATTAAATGCGCTCTTTGTGGCGGCTCACACACAGCCAACTATAAGGGATGTGACGTATACAAACATCTAAAAATTAAAAGATTTCCCTCACTAAAAGAGAAAGACGATAAAAAAGATGACCATCAGGTAGTAGAACAGACACCAAACAAAGTCAAACTTGGAATAACGTACGCCCAAACAGCAGCCAGTAACCGTAGAAACCCCACAAATCAGTTAAAACCTCAACAAAAAGATGAGGAACACAACAAAAACGAAACCAACAAAAACGAGACTAGTAAAAACACAGAAAAAAAGACTGAATTTTCAAAAGATTTAGCGGAAATAAAAGATATAATAAAACAACTAGGGCAACAAATGAGTAATATGATGAACATCATAACAGTACTATTGACAAAAGTCGACAACAAGAATGGACACTAAAATAAAGATTTTAACTTGGAATGCAAACGGATAAAAAAATCACCTGAATGAACTACAGCTTTTCCTACACAACAACTACATTGACATTGCTTTGATATCGGAAACACACTATACAAGTAGCCAGCACATGAACCTAAGTGGATACAAGATGTACCACACATGCCATCCCGACGGTACAGGACACGGTGGGACTGCTATCATTATTAAACAAAACATTAAACATAACGTACTGCTTCCATTCCAAGAAACCTATATCCAGTCGACAAGCATACAAATCTTGGACTCATCCGGACCACTAAGAATAACAGCCGTGTACAGCCCACCAAAGCACAATATCTCACAGTCGCAATACCTTGACTTCTTAAAAACTCTCGGACACCGTTTTATAGCTGCAGGCGACTACAATGCGAAGCATACAGACTGGGGCTCCAGAATATCAAACAAGAAAGGTAAAAACCTACAGGGTGCACTGCTGTTAGCAAAAGCTAAACATCTTAGTACTGGCGAACCCACGTATTGGCCAACAGACAAAAATAAAAAGCCAGACCTCATTGACTTTTATATACTCAAAGACATAGACTTAAATAAATGTGTCATAACATCAAGACTGGAACTATCGTCAGACCATACACCTATACTACTCGAACTTAATTCAACTGAACTGAACACAACCAAGTCCAAACTATGGCACAACAACAAAACTGACTGGGATACCTATCGAGACTACATTAACACAAACTTAAATACAAGCATTCCACTGAGATCACCCGACAACGTAGAATCAGCTATAGTCCAACTAAACGATACCATTGAGAAGGCAGTATTGCAAGCAACTCCGGACAAGATAATACACCATGCAAAGCGATACACACCCCCTACGCTTCGCAAATTGATATGCACAAAACGAAAACTGAAAAAAGCATGGACCATTTGCAGATCCCCCGATGCGAAAAATAAGTATAACAAGGCAACTAAAGAAATTAAAAAATATCTCCAAAATCAGAAAAATTATGAAATCACGAAGTATTTACAGAGGCTAACTCCGACAATCTTTACCGACTACTCCCTGTGGAAAGCTACAAAAAAACTGACAAATAAAACAATACACCAGGCACCTATAAAAATGGACAATGGATCATGGGCAGTAACGAACCTAGACAAGGCGACAGTTCTAGCGAATTATTATGAAAAAATATTTGCTGATGAAACTATCAACGAAGATGACTGTCATATAAACTAGACAGTCATTCCCCAGCCAACTCGCCTAAAAAAAATATGCACAAATGAAATACTCAAATGTATACAGCACGACATAAAGCCCAAAAAAGCACCCGGGTATGACAAAATCGACGGAAAACTTTTAAGGGAGCTACCACTTCAAGCAGTGGTATACATACGTAATATTTTCAACGCGATAATTAGACTAAATTACTTACCTAAAGTATGGAAAGTGGCTGAAGTCATTGCATCTATATATATAATCCAGCATCATATAGACCAATTAGCTTACTTCCACTGCTGTCAAGAATATTCGAGAAGCTCCTGTGCCTGCGACTGTTACCTATTATAGAACGCAAACATATAATACCTGACCACCAATTTGGGTTTCGACGAAAACACTCGACCATACAACAAATCCATCGTGTGACTCATAAAATTTTAAACGATCTTGACAACAAAAAGTTCTGTATAGGAGTTTATCTAGATGTAGAAAAGGCATTCGACAAAGTTTGGCACAAAGGACTAATCAGCAAATTGCGCAATATATTCCCGCATAACGTACTACAGATATTAGTACACTATATCACAGAAAGACATTTTTTCGTTAAGTACTCAGATGAATATTCCACATTAAGAAAAATCAAAACAGGCGTACCACAAGGAAGTGTACTAGGACCGTTATTATACACTATCTTTACAGCGGACATACCAACACCAAATGACGACGCTTCAATGATAGCCACATTTGCTGATGACACTATAATACTTAGCGCACATAGACAAGTAAACACAGCAACATCCAAACTGCAACAGCATCTGGATACTACCCTAAGGTGGTTTGAAAAGTGGCAAATAAAAGTAAATAATACCAAAACAGTACATGTTATACAAACAACTAAAACTAAATTCACACCACCTCGTATAAAGATTGACGGAGCTGACGTAAAAATTGAAAACGTAGTCAAATACCTAGGATTATATATTGATAACAAACTCAACTGGAAATACCATATACTTAAAAAACGGGATCAAATCAAGCTGAGGATTAGTCAATTATATTGGCTGCTCAAATCAAAATTAACATTAGAAAACAAAATACTGATCTACAAAGCTATTATAAGACCAATCTGGACGTACGGAGCACAAATCTGGGGAACGGCCAAAAAATCAAATACAGACATAATACAAAGACAACAATCAAAAATAATTCGCATGATCACCAAGGCTGGGTGGTATATAACTAACAATGATCTGCATCGTGATCTTAATATTCCAACAGTAACAGAGGAGATTACAAAAATAAGTCGTACCTACCAGACGAAGCTTACCCAACACTCAAATGTTGGTGTCAACCTACTACCAATACAGGAACTTCAATGCAAACGCAGCTTACAGAGGACAAGGCCATTGGAACTGGTAGAATAAATTCGAAGCTAGATACTACACATATATGAAACCTCTTTCTTTTTCTTTTTGTTTTTTTGTTTAATGTTGTTAATTTTTGTATTTTATATTTTTATTTCATTTATGTATATTTTACTTTATTTTGCTCTATAATTGTATTAATTTAATTTAAATGTATATTATTTTTGTTACTATTTTGGTTTTTTCCCCTACATCTTTACAAAAATGAAAAACTTTTGTGATCTGCTCACATAAATTAGCTACAACCCTAAAATAACGTTTAAACTATGTACTAATAGTCTTAATTAAAAATAAAGACATATTTACACGACATATGGGAAATAAAAAAAATGTCCGTCAAGACAAACTGCGTATGACAAATATTTTTTTTTATATTAATTATAAATTATATTTTTTTTATATTGTTATTACGAAATGTCATAAATATATAAAAGTTATAAGGTTATTGAGTTACACGCTACACGTCGTAAACTGTCCATATCAGCTGTTGTCCTATACACAAATGTAAACAAACCATTTGAAAATGCCGGAAACAAACGAAAAGAGGAAATTAATTGAAGAAACTACAGAAAATGCCATAAATAATTTATTATTTTTGCATATTTTTGGTGAGAACGTTGTTAAGATGTGTTATATAGCATAAAAATATATCACAACTACCATATGATTGAGCAGACTTCCTATTCACAATAAATATACAAATTCACAATAATGTTGTCAACACTCAGAGTTTTTCGTTTATCGGTTTATATCGGTTGGTTGACGACGTTATAAAAATGTAACACTTATAACATACACAACACATTTACGACGTTTTGTGAAGACCCTAAATGTGATGTTTTTACTGTGTGGAGTATTTAATACTTTTTGTAGACCGAAGCTTGCACATGGAAAGAAATTATTTTCTTTTTCGTCTTTCTGCTCATTAACAAAAAATTGTATAGTTTATTTTTTTGTCTGTTAAATATGACTGTAGCTCTTCAGGTCTGAAGCCAACGGTGCTCAAATTTCCATTATTGTATTATTGTACTATTTTTGAGGCGCTTACCATATTTACCATTAAAAGTGCGATATCTTCGTAAATATATGAATTTGCAAAAAAAATAATAGCACCACTATGACACTGTGAATTTTTTAAATATTGATATTTAATATATTGCTTAGTATTCGCCTTATACGAACAAAAGTAGTACTGCTCTTAAAATGATTATCGATATTTCTTTGCAATTTTAAGGAAAAGAGGTTAAAAATAACGAGAAAAATAATAGCACCTTACGCCTTCTTTATCAAAATCGTATATAATTTTTGTTGCAGGGTTAGACGCATAGATGTGAATGACATATTAGAACTTATTTGCATTAAGAAAATGTTTTCGATAAAAATGCGCTTACGTTACTTTCGCGGTTAGGCCTCGATATATATTAGTTCGCAAAAGTTTGATTGTTTGAACGCTTTTGCAAGCACGCGTTGCCGTGCACTGCTGTGCATTGCTTTGAATACTTTTTTTATTAGGCCCTTTTACTCTAAAGTATGCAACATTTTAAAATTTATATATAGAGTCTCTTCTGTTGCTCAGAAGTAGTCATTTCCGTTTGATTGGATTGAGTTTAGCTGCTTAGAAGCTCAGTTGTGATGAGCTGCCGCTCCACTTAAGCTCCAGTTCATCATACTTTCAGCTGTAGTTCGCAAAAGTGGCTGGAGACCAATCAAAGCTCGCTAAGACGAAGGCAAATCGCGTATGCATTATGCCACGTTTCGTTGCATGTTTACGGTTACAATGTGCCTGGCAACATTTTAAATGAAATTTCCATATAGAACGCCAACACACAAACCAGCACATCAACCATATACTAATGTCCTTTATGGACGGTGTGGCGGCGCGGAGCACATCAAAATACGTTTTGGGTAACGGCTGCGTGCGTAGTGAAACTGTTTCCGCTTTACTACAACCAACAGCGTCCAACGCCCAACACGTGGTCAACAACTCCGTGCACTGGACTCCCGTGGGTGGTGGACTGTGCTACGTTATTGCTATTCTATGTTGTTATAAAATTTTTTATTTCCGCGCTTAGAATTGTGAATATGTGCGCGCAAATGTGCGGTTCACAGAGTCGAACCGAATGAGTGTAAATGAAGGCGAAATTGAGGTAGTTCGCTCAAATGGTGCTGTGTTGGGGAGGCGAGGTACAAGAAATTAGAATACACATAGCACTGAGTGTGTGCGTTTAGTTTTATTTGCTGGGCGGGGGCCAAAATGGGGTTGTTAGTTCGTTTGGTTGGAGCATTAAATATTGCTGATTTTGTCCCTGTTTCAATTTCCTGCATCTGCTGCTGCTTCAGCTCCATTGCCCTGACGCTTCGCTACTGGCGCTTCTGACGTTTTGGGGTTGTTAAATTTTAACGTGCCCATATATATAAATACATATATATATATATATATGTATATATATCGCTATCGATATGCGTGCCTGGCGAAATCTATAAAATAAAAACCCGCACACCGGCCTACGTGTCAAAGTCAAAGTGTTCACCCCACACCACACACCTCACACCCCACACCGACGTCGCCAACTTCACTCGTCGTCGATAAGCATGCACAGCGCGATTGTTATTGTTATGGCTTAGAAAGAGTCTAGAGTAAAGATGCTACTGTTGCCACTTGCGTTGCACGCCACCACTATAGTTGGTATTTCCTGAAAAAAGGTAGCAGCTGCGCGATAAAAAAGCACACTACCCACTCTGCACACCATTCTCTGTCTCATACCATGCAAATGCCGCTTTCACTAAACATAACCCCACTCACTCATTCACAAAGTACAGCTCTGTGCTGTGCTGCGAATACCTATGAATAACTCATGAGTCGAAAATTCGCGCATCTGTACATTTTTGCTTGACAGTCGTTGTAGTTGTAGTTGTTGTTGTTGTTATTGTTACTGCGTCAATTTACATATACGCATTCACGCTCCGGCAAATTAACAATCTTATTTTAACTTTCTAATCAATGGTTGCGTTAACTTCACAGCCTTCGCTTTTGTCGGCAGAGAGAGCGACGAAGACACCCATGACGACGTAGGCGATGGATGTGGCGACAACAAATCTAGATTCGTTCTTTTTGTTGTGCTGGTAATACTGTTCCTGTAGGCGTGCACTGGAGGTTCCTCGGGAGCGACACCCAACTCAATCGGGTATTTGAGCGTGAGAATACCACGTTTCCTTTGTGTCTCATCACCAACAAAGTAGTCCTTTTGACCCATGCTGAACATCACGCCTTGATGACGTGGATAGCCCACAAACGATGGGACGCACCACGACGCGTGGTACATCATCGCCCGCCAAATAGGTTGCCATGCCAGAACTCTTGTCAACGACAAGAGCAGCGACTTTCTCGTCACATATTTTCACTGCTTTATAATTGCAAAAGAGACAAATCGCTTGAAAACTGGAGTTACTTAACTTTTTTCTGTTTTATTTAATATAAGCTCACAAGCAAGTTTTCATGGCGAATGCCTACTTCTGATGAAACACAAAGAATAAATTTATGGGAAAAGGAAAATTTAGATAAAGATAGAATTAACTCAATATCGCCAATATCTCGTGAGTCTCGCAGTCTTGTTAATTTTTGACTGCTTATGAAATGTAACGCTTCTTATAATTAAATTGAAGTAGAACGGGCTATTCTCCTAATCCACTGTCATTGCTCTCTTGAATGTGGAGTGCAAACACACGTTCCACTTCTTCAAATATTTCTTGATAAGCTTCGATGACCTCTTGCTTCCAACGTCTGAACACAGCAGCGTTGTGGGAGTGGATTTCTAGATGGTTCATCACCGGCACGTCTTCTACATTTGCATCCTCCTAATAAAAATGCCTCAGCGCCGAGAACAACGCTCTCAATAAAAATAATAGTATTACAAAGATAATAACCGCTCTGCCGAGGTCTATTAAAACCGGTTTTAAGTATCATAGGTTACAGCAGTTTGTAATATGTGTGTGCCGCTTACCGTTGTATGCAATATTTTGAATTGTTCATATATTTCCGACACTGTCCTTAGCTGTGAGCTTTTCTTTCATTTCGTTTTTTTTCCTGTGCTCTTATAAAACCTAAATGGAAATGAGATATTCGAAGCAGTCAAACAATTTTTGATTTCTATCCTACTATGATGTTTTTTTCTTCTTTCAAAGTTTTGGAAATTTGTACTGGTAATAGCCTACGAATCTGACTAAGTTTTGCTCTGTTTGGAAACATGTTGTTGAGCGAAAGCGCATATATGTCATATAAATATAATGGGCATAAAATTTGCTTTCAGTAAGTTAAAGTTTTACAAGTGTAACGCTCGCATACAATCAAACTCACTCATGAAGATATACGTAGTCGTTCGGGTCCCACATACAGTTAATTAATTTGCCTACCTGAATGTGCACGTCGTGTCGGTAGCTTAGTGAAAGAGTACTACGCCAGGTGTCACCCAAGGGGGAGACTCAATCCCCACGTTGGACGGTAAAAACCCTCGCTCGTTTCATATCAGAAGCTCTTGAGTGTTAAGCACACATACACATATTGTTTTTCTATTATTTCTTTATTAATAGTATTATTATTATTTTTTATTTTTTGAACCGCAGCTGTTCTGAATGGCATGACGACTCTTAACACTCACGACCAATATTTAACTTTAGGGTACAGCACATCGCACCAGAACAACTGCACCATGTCGTCGAACGCAATCTCTCAGCGCTTCAATACCTCTTCATTATCTCCTTGGTTGGTAAGCAGGTCTTTTACAAGGTATTGATTTCGATCCATAAAATGAAACGCCTCCTCACAGGAAAACAATACAAAACTACTTGACTGGGCGCACTCCTCTTGCCAAAGTACGCGACACAAAGTCATCGATGCAAGGCCATTGCACCTCTTCTCTACTCGATATACCCGTTTACGGCAGACAACTCAACAAACGACTTCGATAGAGTCATCAGAAGCTTCAGAGTCATTATAGGATTGCTTGCGAAGACTTCACGCGTGAGCTAAGCGTTGGAACAACGGAATAAAGGCAGTGAACTGAGGCGTGTCGTTTGCCCAGTTGTCGTTTATGAAACCAGAATCAACCCTCTGGTGGGCCAAGTCCGCTATTTCGGGTTGATCCTAAACAAGTGTCTGACATGGGGAGCACATATCTGAAACACCACCACATGCTGCTATGTAAAGCTGCGTAAGCTTGGGTGGTTACTACGACCGCCTTATAAATCTACTTGTCTGTAATTTGTCCGCTTGTTATTGAGGACAATCCTCCGGTTGTCGTTATGCCGCACTCCCTGGTTTGTACGCAACTTCATCCTACATATAGACCTAAGTATGTTAGCTGCGCTGTAGGAGATCCGTCAAAACTCCAGCCGATATCATCAGAGTGTCTTCGTCAGATCGGTTGGCCAATATGTGGGTTCGTCTGTATTCAAGTGCATCCACCCAATCATTTGAATTGTACGTAGAAAGTTTCTTCCCTTGGGGTTTGTCAGCCTTGTTGTAGTCTTCAATTCGAGCTACTGAAATTGTGCGTCTAGATGGGCAAAGATAGCGATCTGTTCCGAATTGGTGTGTATTATTTTTAACAACCAACCTAGCCAACCAAGTTTGAAGGCAGAACTGCTTCTTGGTAAACTGTTTTTGAAGCGAAACTTGTTTAGCGAGGTGTAAGTCCAAAAAAAGTGAAACGGAATTCAGGATGATGTTGCTTGAGAGACGTAGAAGGGATAAGCATTGGCTTGTGCGTCTGAAGCGTGTGAATAATGAGTGCGAAAGAGAAGAGTGCTTGTATCGCTGCTGCTTCTTGTACTTCGAAGTTGTTCGATTCGCACAGGCTTTTCTGTTATGAGATCCGCGCGGGTTGCGGGGAAGGTCGTGTTGCTTGTGCTCGCTACACATCGCAACGTTTGTCTTACAAAATAATGAATTAAATGAATAGTAGGATTATAGAATACAACTATGGTAATTATTTTAAAACTTGATTCCTACTATTTTGTGTAGCTGTTTCACTTCAATATTGTGCTGTGAGGTGAGGCACATTAATTTTTTTTTATATTTTATTTTATTTTATTTAAAGTGGCTATATTCTGCCCTATGCTCTTCGGAGTGAATTAGCTTTGGTAAGGCAGTGCTTTTTCTGGTTCTAAACTGTTAAAGCAGTTTTATGTTTCTTTAAGACAGATGTCGTGCAAACAGAATAAACTTTGGTAAAGCAGTACCTTTGAATATTCTGGTTGTGTTCTTCACTCTTAAAACTCTAAGATAGTTGTCCAAGCAGTTGGTCATGTGCCATACAATTATGCTGAACTGGACTGTACTACCATTCATTTTGCTTTACACTGCTTTGAGAGCGCAGTGAATGTTCCTATTGATAATACAGTACTTGTGAAAAGCAGTTTGCGTTGGTGCATTTTTATGCTGTGGACACATCATTCGTTTTCATTTCAACTTCTATAATGTGGTTGGTTATACGTGGGATTTGACGCCGGCAGAAATATCAAAAGCATTTAGATATTTACTTCAGTCAGCGTTTTGCACGCACCACTCTCCCGTGTATAACACAATTATAACAATTAAAATTGCAAACGAAAGAAGGTTTGTACCTACCACTACAGGGAATTGTATAACAAAACCACGTGCTCTAGCTTTTGAACTCGTTTGAAGCACTGGATTTGCAATACTGTACTACCATTCATGTTATAATCCACTGCATTTGATAGCGCAGTACGTGTGCTCATTTCTAATACCGGAATGTGGAAATGCAGTTTGTCCGTTTGATTTGGCTGGTTTTAGTTGCGATTTGGCTGGTTTAAAAGTGTACGACTGTTGAAATGGTATTCAAGTATTGGTCATGAGTTGTACTAATATTTGTCATAACGTTACTTTTTGATTCTCTTTTACTGTATGATGTATTGTACAATGTATTATACAAGCTGTATGAACAATAGGAAAAAAAGAAAGAAAAACGATTTCAAATTCTTTATGGTAGAACGACTCGTTTTATATAAGATAATTTTAATGGCTTACACGCTTAATTGTTATTAGATACATAAATTAGCATTAAAATTTAAGTGTTCATACATTTGATTGGTTTTTATGCGTTATTAATACTATATGCTGCTCCTTGTTGATTCTGCTTTTGTTTACATTCATTCATTAAAGGCTAGCTTCAATACTAACTTTTCTCTTATTGTTATTGTAATTAGTGTGCTCCATTTTTGATTGTTTCGTTGTAGTTGGTTGCTTTATGAAAATGTTGAAAATTGTTGGCATCTATTAATGCAAATTATATTGAGAGAATAAATGCAAATTAATGAAGAACTTAAATAAAAGCAGAAAAAAAAATTTTTTTTTAATTAAATAAAGCGAATAACTTATAAAGAAATGCATGTATGTATGTGTGGTACACTTAATAGAAAAACTAAATCAAATGAAATCAACTACATGTGTATGTGTGTGTGTGTGCGTGGCTGTGTGCGTTAGTTTATATTAATTTGCATTAAAGTATTTATGATTTTCTTCCTTCCATTCTGTCGATTACAGCTGCCTCATATTATTCATACATATATTTATTTATTTTTCTCTTAATCTGTTTTTACAGATTTCCAGTGCAATACGCTTGACAATTACACCGCACTTGAAATCGGCCGAAGACTTAGAGAAAGTGAGTACACAAAATTCTAATAACAACAAAAAAAAAAAAAAAAAATAAAATCTCAATTGTGCAAAAATTCGCTTGCCTAATTAATTAGATAATCGCTCAATTACAATTAAGATTAGTTTTTAGTTTGACACTGTTTTTGACACTGAATAAGGTTGAGGTTGGTAGTTGAGCGTGCCGCTTAGGCGCCACAATTTCGCGCACGTCGCTGAAAACGCTTCATGCGTCGATACCACTCATCCTTCCACTCTATGACAATCGAACGAGGACCGATGCCCAAATAACCGAGCTCTGACTCCGAGTCCTTGCCCAGTATCAAATAGGATCTATAGCGGCAGAGCAAACAGAGAGATTAATATCCAGTCCATACCGTACTCTGATGTTTAATGTTTGACTCGACTAACTTACTTGTTGACTTTGATTTTGGGACAACGACATTCCAGATTTTTAAGCGGTATGATCCAAGTCATAGGACCGCGTTTTAGGATTGTATTTGTCGTTGCGTACTCGAGAGGCGTGCGCTTGAATATCGCCTGTATTTGTATATCGAATCGGGCTGTTTTTGTCTTCTCTTCCGCTGATGCTGACGCTGCCTCCTCGTCCTCGTTGTTTGTGTAATCGTCCGCGGACTTTACCATCGCCGACGCTGGGCCCATTGCTGCGACGGATTGCGCTATTTCGTACTCGACTTCCGGCGTATTCGATGGCGGATAGCCGCGTCGGCGTTGTAAGTCCTGGTACTGATATTGATACTGATGCTGGTACGAATGATGATGCTGACGTTGGCGGTAGTAATTGTTGGGATTGTTGTAGGCCTCCGCGCTGGCGCTCGTCTCTGTACTCGTTTCGCGTCCAATCACTTTCGCCATTATTGCTAAACGAATCGTTTTCATTCAAATGCATTTAATTACGATTTCAATTATTGCCTTGCACTCACCGTAATCTCTTTTGCAGAATTTGTTTAGGTTTAATCTTTTTGTGCTTATTTTGCATCTTTCGCATTCTGAAATGAAGAGAATTTTCCCATGAAAATTGTTCAGTTAATTCGTTTTAAAAGTGCTCCCGATAATCTGTTGGAAGTTTGTTTGTTTATTCGAAAAGTAATAATTAATTCATTAAAACGAGATTTGTATGTCTCACACTTAGCTCATCTACCAGCGGCCTCGCAGTCTGACTTTTCTTGTAATACCACTTTTTTACCCAGTGGTCGAAATTGGACCACACAGACCGCGAACTTATTGCTGCGGTTATTTATTTATGAACATTTCTTTGATAAAATACTTTAAAATCGTCATCAGCATATTGCTAAAAAGTTAGAAGGAGAAACAGAGAGGAATGTTTCATACAGGGCTGTTATATTGCGAGCGCAATACTCTCCACAACACACACACTCCTTCACTCGCAGTATCCATCACAATCACTCTCCCCTACTCATCCATGCATTTTCCCACCCTTATATTACGAACGCATGTATTTTTTCGTTGCAACTTCAAGGCTCAAACAGAATGGTATTTCTTGTTACTCTGGTTGTGTTACTCTGGCGTGCCCGAAAAGAAGTGAACAGAATGCGTGGTTCAATAACATTAGAGTTGTCATACCATTGAAAATGTCAAAAATTCGTTCATATACAAACAGCTGTTTTTGATTTCTTGACGGGTAACAACCACAGTAAATAGTAATACTATTCTGTTCTAGCCTTCAGTCTTTTTAATATGTTTAGATACAAGTTTTTAACAATTAAACTATTTTGTGCACATCTACACCACTATAGCTTTCCTCAGACGTATTATTCATGTTAATACGTTGTGTCTATAAGAGAATTAGGTTGATTACAAAAATTTTTTTGACTTATTTATATATATTATAGATGAGTGCCCATGCCATATACTTATTGTAGAGTGATAGATGGAAGCGGCGACTCTATTAAGAAAAATAGTTTTTCTGCAAAGTCACTTTCTCATTATATATGATAGACCAAGTTATGCATTCGGCTTAGTGTGTACTGTGGCATATATAGCATCCGTAGGTCTTAAGTCGATTAAAACCTAATTTATTTTACAACATTTTTCTTTTGAATGGTGGCTTAGTTGAAGTGCATCAGGCTGCCGGCCGCAGAAGCCGAGGTTAAATCCCCACTGGAGGCAGAATTAATGCTCATAGTGGCGCTCCCATCACTAAGTACTGGTAGTGGCAAGCAAATTACCCATGCTGTCACATAAAAACAAAAAATCTGTTCTATTTATGAAACCACCACAAGTCTTGAAGAATCAAATTGAAGAGACTTGTGGGAGGAGTAAACTATGCTCACTAGAGGAGTAAACAAGTGCATTCTAGAACATTTAGTCGCCGTGGCTTTAAGGGCGTTTATATTATTGATATGCTATCAACAATTTAGTAGCCGTCCGCCACATTTAGGTCATATACATCTAGCGCCATTGTACTACCGTTACCAACAATCAGTATTCATACCCGTTCTAGAAACAATATGTCATGTACATGGTATTGTAGATGAAGAAGGGTTCCTTCCTTCTTTACAGCTCTCTACAATTTGTGTTTTCTCTACAATTAATAGGTATACGGTGTTGCTATTATGTAGTGCAGAACCTCCCAAACATTTTTTGTTTACTCACTCACAAGCAATCCAACACTAAGACATTAATGATAGCAACGAGAGCGCAAACACACAAAATTAATCCCTCCCCACGTTGTGTATGAAACTGGAACAACAACAATAAAACATAAAACCTATAGAACAGAAAGGAGAGGCAAACAAACCTCTCTATTTTCCCATTCTACTGCGCTCACAATATCAACGGCTGTGTGTTGTTATTGTGGCTGTAACACTGTTATCTTTAACGACCTCTCTAACCTAAACCGCTGGTCTGAATAATATGAAGTGACTCAAACTCATATGATTATACGCTACCAAAAATCGGTCAACGCGACTAAAGAAGCTTTCACTTGCCGTTGACATGTTCATTCTACACAAATTCCGCGCTGCGCCGGCGCCCCTGCTGGTTGTATTTAAAAGTGGAAGGTTTTGAAATAAATTCTGTAGATATATACAATGGAACAGGAGTTTTGCTGGGGTGAAACTAATCCATTTATCAAATAGGCCTAATATCCTATGTATACGAGTGTATTCAACTCATAACCTATAGTTACCCAGCAATATCTTTAGAAAGTACTTCTCCAAAAGAGTCATTATGGAATTATTTCTATTGAGGTTATTTGTAAAACAAAGGCTTGGATTAAATTGAATTTTCGAATTAAACAAATAAAAAACTAAAATTAAAATAAAAAAAGAGTCATAAATAAATATAAAGTATAAAAAATTAATATAAAATAAACGAATATGAAATTGTTTTTAAAGTAAATTCTTTTTCTAAGAAAAATTGCCATTTTAGCTTCAAGAAATAATTATTTCGGCAGCTTACCAAGCGGAATACGTTTTCAAAAATTTCGAAAAATAATAGTCCACAAAAACCGCCGTCCCCTGTAAAAACGAAAGGAAAACCTCTACCTCACAAATCATATGCTAAAAATACATTTTTTCCCACTTCCAGTTACTGCTGATTAGCTTACGCAGACAACTACTCCAGCAATTTGCCTTGCATGAGTTCCCGTGAAGACAAATTTACTTAGCGTTTTTCGGTAATTTAAACATTTGCATGATAACGCTCACATCATCTGGAACTATACATTTGCTATGGGCACTGAGTTGCACTGAAGGCGAGTTCAATGCCGGAATTTGTATTTAATACTACCGAAAGGGTTCCATTGAGGTTTTTCACCTTATCAATTTTTTTTATTTATTTAATTTTCTATGCAATAAAATAATTATTATTGTGTTTTTTTGTTTTTCTTCTTTTGTTGATGGTTTTTTTGCTTTGGTTTTTAGGTCATTCACGGAAATTGCTAAAAATTCTACGGTTTTCCCATTAGAATTAAAAATTGTGAAAAAAAAATGTATTTAATTTTGATTTATGTAAGCCCGAGGGTGAAATAATAAAGTGAGAGCCGTCCTAAATGATTCCACCATCTAGCCTGTGCAGCGGGTGGCTAATGATGCACAATTGTCTGTCTCATTATCCAGTGGCTGCCGATTGGCATCAGAGCTTCGTTGGCTCTCTCTGCGTTAATTGGCGCGCTGGTAATTAAAATAACACAAACAATTATAGTAAAAAAAACATATAAAATAAAATAAATCTTGCAATTAAGTTAAATACACTGACGCACACATATTTGCTGTAATTATTGCCAGACATTTGGGTCCAGCATGACAAATGACACTCGATTGACCATTTTAATTGCGTTGGCATTCATTAAGTTATAAACACGTCAATTGCATTCATTTGCATTTGTTTTTGCTTTTAATGACTGCAATAAGCAATTTTGATTTATTTTATTTAAAAAATTCGAAACATCACCTAATTAGATTTATAAAGTTTTTATAGTTCATATCATTACTTCTTTAGCGGATAAAATTATGTAGAAGCCAAAAAAGTTAGTATCTTATCAGATAATTATATTGACTAATTTCCTGTTTCTGGGGGAAAACACTTTCTCGGGGGTTCTGGAAATCTTGCAACACGAATGGTAAGATAGAGTACTCTTGTAGTAACTTTTTTTTGTGACGGAGAGCTACTGCCGTGAGCCTCTTAACATTACCTAACCTAACAGCATAGACGAATGCAGCCTGATCCCCCTAATTATGTTGGCTCTGCACATTTAATCGACATTAGTTACATTTTTTCAGTAGAGCTTGTCAAAATTCGGATCAGGTCGTTTCCAGAATTCCTCTTATAATTGACTTACTGAGAAAACTCATTCATAAACGTCTGGGGTATGGAAATCATTAATCTGCCAGAGTTTTTTCCCTGTAGGGTTAGTCAGTTGCTTACGTAATTAGATATACGATTGTTTGTTTTTGGCTCTAGATGTGCACAATCAAATTTTTACAATCCGGGCCACTGGTTTCAGTTAGAAAAGGTGTTCAAGATAATGGCGTTAGAACAAAAATAACAACACGCAGCCGTTGACGTTGTGAGCGCATTAGAATGGAAGAACAGAGAGGTTTGTGTGCCTCTCCCTTCTGTTCTATCGGTTTTATGTTTTATTGTTGTTGTTCCAGTTGTTCCCCACAACGTGGGGAGGGATTAATTTTGTGTGTTAGCGCTCTCTTTGCTATCAGTAATGTCATAGTGTTGGGTTGCTTATGAGTAAGTGAACAAAAAATGTTTGCTCACCAAACTGAGCAAAATAACATGTTCCTTCCCTATTGGGATTTTTTGCTCAGTTGTTCCTCTTGTTTTCAAAAGGCACATTGTTTACAGGGATTTTAAGAAAAAAAAATAAAATAGTTTTTCTAAAATGCGGTCAATTGTGTTAGCCGTAGGTTCCTCACGTATAAATAGATGAGCATAACATTGTATAAATCAGCATTAAATACTTTTAGCCCGACATTATGTACATATAGTATAAAACCAATTATTATTATTATTATTTACCAGGGAGTTTTACATAATAGAGAATTGCAGCAAATAACTATAGAGAAACTCTTAGGTTTTGACTAGGGATTTTCGTTTTAGGTTTATTGTGGAATTTTCAACAGCAAATTTCGACATTCACAAATTTTCTCTTTCCACTCCTGGCCACGAATTTAGCACACTAGGTATTTGTATCTTTTAGATGAAAATATTATGTTACGTTTTACTTTTTGTTGAAAAATTTTTTTTTGTGGGTATTGTTAATGATGTGTTGATCATATACAGTTGATTTCGTGGAATTCCTTTGTTCCTTTTCTTTTCTATCCAAAATTATTTCAAAGTAGCACGAAAACTGGCTGGCCACGAAATGGGCACAACTCTAAAATTTTTGTGTTTTGTGCTTTAATTTCGACTGATTTAAGTTTTTTGGTAAGATTTGTTCATATTATGAATGTTTATGAATTTAAGATGACAGATTATGTAATTAGATATGGCGAAAGGAAGATGGTACCATACAACGTTCATTTGTGACTGCGTACCAGCTTTTTTGCTTTTATGTCCATAAATCGGCCAAAGTATTGGGATTGACTATATGAATATGTTTCTCAATATCACCTCTGAATCAAAACAAGAGGCTAAAGAGTGGTGTGAATCTGGTTCTTCGGCTCCGAAACGAGTTCATGTCCATAAAGCGGCCAAGAAGGTGTTAGCATCAATTTTTTGGTATGCGAAAGGAATTTTGTTTGTGGATTACTTGCAAACTGGTAAAACAATAAATTCTGAATATTGTTGTAAACTTTTAGGCCAGTTGAAGGAAAAATTTCGTGAAAAAAGACTCGGTTTGCAGAAGAAAAAATCCTTTTTCATCAGGACAATGCACCGTGTCACAAGAGCATTTTGACAATTTTGACAATGGCTAAAATCCATGAATTAAAGTTCAAATTGTTGGAGCATCCACAGTATTCACCTGATTTAGCCACTAGCGACTGCCATCTGTTTCTAGACCTAAAAAAATGAAGCGTTTTTCATCAAATGATGAGGTCATAACAGCTGTGGAAGCGTATTTTGCAACCCTTCCAGATTCTCACTTCAGGGATGGAATTCATAAATTGAAATCCCATTGGAACACGTGTATTGATATTCAGGGAGACTATACTGAATAATAAAGTGTTATTCAAACCATAAAAAACGTAAAATAATATTTTCATTTGAAAAATACAAATACCGAGTGTGCTAAATTCGTGCTACCACTGTATACCCATTTTCATGGTGTTCGGTCAAACGGTGACAGAGTCTATAGATTTAGAACAAACTGACAGACAAATATCTATTTATATCAGCGACCGTAACTGTTATGAGTTTTATTTCAAAAAATCATTGTTAATTATTAAACGTCTTCACTAAACGTCACAAATATATAAAAGTTATAAAGTTGTAAATTTACACACACGCTACATTTCGTGAACGACCAATTTCGTTTTTGACTTCGTAAAATGTTTGTATAAGCTGTTGTCCTATACACAAATGTAAACAAACAATTTAAAAATGCTGGAAACAAACGAAAAGAGGAAATTAATTGAAATAACTACAGAAAATGCCATAAATAATTTATTATTTATGCATATTTTTGGTGAGAACGTTGGTAAGATGTGTTATATAGTACAAAAATATATCACAACTACCATATAATTGAACAGACTTCCTATTCACAATAAATATAAAAATTAACAATAATGTTGTTAACACTCAGAGTTCTTCGTTTATCACACTCAATTGTGTGACTAGTATATGACTTTGGGCGCTTTCAGCAGAAGTCATCACCCATCGTTTTCTCCGACTTAATAATCGATAACTGGTTTGTCTCTGCTGAACGCAGTGATGCTAGATTTGTAAAATAACAGCGTTTAGTTTCTTCGCAAATAGCCTTTTTAATTTCTACGTTAAATAATTTGCCAATAATTAACGTATTTTCCATTCCACTCATTTGTTAAATACATATTAAGAACATAAATACATGTAAACAAAAATTAAATAAATAAATATCATTACATTTCACTTTCCAAGCAACTAATAACAATACTGAAATTATTTTCTTTAAAATTTGTGTCTTAATTACTTTGTTTACAAACAAAAGACATCTGACTGAAATGTGATGCCTTGGTTATCACAGTATTTTTTTGATGAATTGTTAGCCATCGCCATCATGAAATTTTTATCGAAATTGTCAATTTGGCATTCACAATGAGCGAAAAGCACCAAAAAAGGTCATCAAACACGTCTGCTGAACGCGCCTATTGTATGGAGCTACGGTCAGTTTGTATACGACTTTATAACAATATAACATTTATTACATATACAACACATATACCGACGTTTTGTGAAGACCCTAATTATTTTTTTAAATTTTCTTTAAAAATCGAAAGTTTATATTATTTTTATATTTTATTTTTATTAATTAAATTATAATAATTATTTTTTATTTTAATTTTAGTAAACAAAAATAAAAATTATTTTCAATTTTTATTTTATAAATAAAAAAAATAAAAATTACTTTCGCTTTTTATTTTAAAAATCACAAATAATAATTATTTTTGATTTTTTTCTAATTAATCATGAAAATAAAAATCAATACATGTATTTCTAATTTGAAATGATTATTAATTTTTTTGATTATTTCTAGAGATTTAATTTTATAAAAAGTATTTTTATAAGTCCGCCAAAATAAGTTGTAATGCTGAAAATACCGTTTCGGAACACTATTAGTACAACTTAGTAATTGTAATAAGTGGGTATAAGTGGTTTTGTGTCATAAGCTCCTATTTCAGCAATAGCCTTTATGAAGCCATCATTGCTATTTTCGTCTTTCTCGTTGTCAGAAGCCACATCAATGGAATTTAAGTAGTTGCTGAGAAGTGAGCACGTACTTTCAATTCTGGGCTCAACAGTATTTAATGCTGACTGTTCAGGGTGTTCGCAAACACTGAGAGAGACCTCGACGACACCTCAGAGTACTGGAACTCTTTGCCCTGAATAATAAGCAACGATACATATTAGGGTATAGATTTAAAATGAATATTTACATATATAAACTTACGTTTTTTAAATTAGTAACAGTCAAATTCAACATTCACTGTTGATTTAAAATTAGCACTACATATATTGATATTTGTTTCCATGAATAATTAGAAAAAAATCACAAAATAATTGTTATTTGTGAATTTTAAAATAAAAATTGAAAATAATTTAGATTTTTGATTTTTAAAATAAAAATTTCAAATAATTTTTAAATATGCTTTAAGTTTATCTTTAATGTTTATACAAATAAATTGTAAATATAAAAGTATGCGCTATTTGGATAGCTCATTGAATAAGCAATAATTATATATGTACGACGATTCCATCATAAATATTTTTTAATTAAAAACCTACCCAATAATTGTTATTTTCGGTCCTTGATATATATATATATATATATATATATACTAACGTAACCTTCCAGGCGTTGTTCTGCCCTTTCCGATTGTATTGAAGACAAAATACGTGTTTAGTGAACGTTGAATAATGCGCACTAAACTTTCGATTTGAGTTAAATTTTATAAAATATTTTTTATTATTTTTCTTTTACAGACTTTCGATTTCGAATTTGACATGCTTTTCAAAGGCAAACTGATGAAGCAATATTGTATTCAAACAAATATTCTTATTTATTTATTTCTGTTTTCCCCCGACTTTGGAAGTATACTAACACACCAAACTTTACAGGATTACTCCACATGCTATTCTAGAGATTCTCTGAAAATGTCATCAAAAACGCTGCTGCAGTTTCGGCGTCTATAGCGGATATACATACAGACATAGAATTTTATCGATGAATATTGATATATTGCACGTATATACAGTTTATAGCAATGATTATCACACAATAACATTGGTTTTTGTATGGCTTTTCAGCTTATTGGTTTTGTTCGAGATGTGTATAATCTATATCTCTCTATTGAATATGCATAGGTGTATCTGGTATCTGTATGTACACTTCGATAGTTTATATCATTACTTTGTGGTATCCGCCCTATATTTAAACTAATTAGCTGTCTCATTTTTTACGTTCCATTATAATAAATCCTACATTGTTCCTGGTTTGGGGTTTTGTTTATATAGAAGCACAGCCGACCCGCGGTAAATATGCGGTTAGACACTGCTTCCAAAACATTAGTACATGTGTATTGTGATAGTGTGATGATAGTGTTCTCCATTATAGAGATTTTATAGAACAATAGAGCTGTAGTGACCCAATATTCGCAGAACACCGATGGTTTATTAAGTCACTACTAAAGTATGTTGTGGGGAGTTCGTATTTACACCATAATGTTGACGGGTGAATAATATTCAATACATTAATAATATTCAGTGGACGTCGCTGCCCGTATCAAAACACGGGCATTCAAATAGCCGTGTCTGGATGAAGAATGTTTTTGATGATCGACTCGTTTATAGGAATCGATCGATTGTACGTGTAGATCTCAATGCTTCTATGTTACTGGGCTTCTGGACTTTAATTATTTAATTTAATAATTTTACTGGCTTGTTTTACTTAGTTGTTCCATATCTTATGCCATAAACTATCAGTAATAGCGTTAGCCCAGTTGGACTTGCCATTTGTCCTGGATATATGCAGCTTGCATTGAAGTCAGATGCAATGCAATCAAATCAAAACGTATTGAATCGAATTGAATTGCCTCGGATTGAACTGTATTTGTTTATGACACAGAACGAAGTGAAAATGCTTCCTAATTTAGCTGCATTTACTGTGAACGCCACAATTTATTTTCAGCTGCATTACTAATGTAGCAGTGGTTGCAGTTCGCTGCTATTGATGAACGTATATTTGTTCATTGATCGTTCGATGCCGTCCTCTAAGTGACTCATTTGTAGTGTACAGTTTATTTAGCGGGCCTCGTCAAACATTAATGTGAGAAATTTAAGACTTTAATGTTTCAGATTTTAGCATAGATCATAGGCATGCCGGCTGCCTTGAAAAGTGCAAAAGAGCCGCCCACAGAAATCGTTGACTCAAAATGCCGTAAGTGCCCAAGAATTCTTCGTGTTTTTACACTTTGACACCCTCTGCACGATTGACGACCTACAATCAAACCGAATTTACTGTACGGCGCTAACCAAAGTTGAACGAGAAATTTCCCTAAAATCGTCTCTCAAAAGCTTTCGATATTTTATTTCGGCCTCAGATTTATGGCATTTCATTATGACCTGTGCTCCGTTTCGATTTATGTTATTTGGAAATTGCATTATGTTCTCCAAACTGTAGCTGATTTGAGTTGGCATGCGATTTATGGCATTTCAAAATATGGTGTGTTCAATTTGAGTTACGATTTCGTAATGTTGACAATTTCCAAACTATATCTTTCCAAACCGTGAAATGACCGTGTGTTATTTTCAAGAAGCCGTCTTCTTTTTGTATGTTTTCCTCAAACAATTTCGAAAATTCCTTTGCTGTTTAGCATCGAGCGTATTACTGAAATATTGGTGTCTCGCAATACGTTACAATTTATTATAACTTTTCGCTTCGGTCTGAACGAGCATCGGAACTTCTTGAAAATTGGAGAGTGAGCGGCATATAATTGCCCATGACAGCATTAATGATCTAGACACTCACTCTGCAATGGTTGTGGGTACTACACAATTTGGCACAAAAATTTTCCGAAATGTTAATGAATTAATTATTTGGAATATTTTCTGTTTGAACCGATAAATTGCGAGGACAAATGTTTAAGAAAATATATGCCCATAAAATGCGAAAAATGTTATGGTCTAAAGAAGGTAAGCCTGCCAAAAGAACGGCAAAGGCAATGAAATCGAGTAAGTTGTTGCTATGCTTTGGAGGGATTACAGTGGTCCTGTATATTACGAATTGATATCACCCGGACTAACGATAAATTCATAACTCTATTGTCAACAACTAACCAAATTAATAAACCAAATTAATAAATTGCTAACCAGAAAGTATATAGTCTAACCATGACAAAGCATTGTATTGTATTGTATACCAAATTGTATCCCAAAACCTCACAAATCGATGGACCTTTTGTCATCGATGGTGATGTAAACTGCTGAAATCAACGTTGGCACTGTTTAAGAGCTAACTGTCGGGGAAACATCTTGCATCATCATATTCCATAGATCTAACGTACATACCTGCCAATCATAAGTCCAATACTTCAAAACTCGACTTTCTCATAAAGAAACCTTCCAAATCTTCTATCTGAATCTACCACAATTTAGGACCTGTCGTCTGATTATAACCCAGTCTTAACCAATCTCAAATGCAATGCCTTTACTGGAAACAATACATACATGCAATACTCAAGGCGAACTGGAAATTCTTTAAAATAATTCTAAACTTAGATATTCGAAACTCTACAAACCTCTGTACCGTGGTCTATTCGGAACAAATAGACAATACAATCAATTCGTTGTATAATGCTATTAATACAGCTATAGGACAAACTGTCCCCAAAATACCTATAACACAACAATTACCTAAGCTACCCACCAGTATCGTCATCCTTATTAAACAAAGTAATATTCTTCAAGGGCAATGGACTACAACCAGAATACTAATACTCAAAGCCAGGCCCACTCACCTTCACCGCCTAATTAAGACTAAGTTAGTTGAATTCAATAACATTACTTGGAACAGAAAACTATCGTCGCTTAAACCCAAGTCAAAAGCCTTCTGGACAATCGCAAAAATAATTCAAAATAAAAAGATGTTCATATCAACTTTAAGATACAATAATAACTCTTCGCTGGATGTCATACGCTCTTTAAAGACTAACAAAGACTATTTTCTCTTAAATTGAAAACAGCCAAAGCTATTCCAATCCTTAAACCCGGAAAGCCACCAGGCTCTGCCCATAGCTATCGTCCCATCAGTTTGCTTTGAAGATTTTGAAAATCTGTGAAAGACTGCTTAAGAAACTAGATTTACATGTGGAAAAAAATAATATACTACCAACTGATCAGTTTGGCTTCAGGGCACAACTAAACTGTACCCATCTACTCCTTAAAATCAAAGATTTCGTTAACAATGAACTCCATAGTAAAAAATCAGTCGTTATGGTCATTTTGGATGTACAGACAGCCTTGGACACCGTGTGGCACAAAGCGTTGATTCATAAACTAATTTACCTAAACTTTCCGTTTACCCTAGTAAAACTATTTACAGCTTTCTATCGGACAGACATTTCTATGTATATCTAAAAGGCTCAACGTCTATTAAACAAAAGGTATGTGCAGCAGTTCCTCAAGGTTCTGTTCTTGGTTCTACCCTCTACAACATTTACACTCAAGATATTCCTAACTCCAATCAGTGTACAACATCTATTTGTGCTAATGGGACGGCTCTTTACGGCTCGAGTACCCACTTCATAGACATTAAGATTAAACTTCAAAACGCCCTCAACAAATTAGCCATATAATTTGAAAAGTGGAATAAAAACTCTAATAAAACTAAAGCTATGTACTTTTTCTTAAGAAGAAATCCCAACTTCTTACCAAATTCAAAGCTCTCTCCGCAATGAACCTGTCCCACGGGAATATCACCTCAGATATCTCGGGTTATACCTAGATCTGAAATTAACAATTAAGTTACACACTTCCAAAACTATTGATAACATTAACAAAACAGTCTTTACCTATTTATAAACCGAAGATCGTTGATTATTTTTAAAACCATACTTGCACCTATCATGCTTTACGCATCTAATGTCTGGGGAGATTGCGCTCTTACCTATTTGCATAAATTGCAAATTTCCCAAAATAATTCTAAAAATGATCTGGAACTTGCCATCTTACGTTTAAACGGCTCGCCTTCATGAACTAGAAAATCCTAGCCCTATCAAAGAGAAAATCCACCACAGTAAAGAAAAATTCGACAAAAGTTTTCAAATAAATTAAATCCACTTATAGTGTAACACTGGGGCCTTTTAGCACTAGTCTTGAACTTGGGCCCAGACTCTCTTTTAAGTTAGTATGTAAGTGCCATAGCTTAATGTTCTTTAGTCAATATATTATCCAAGGTTTTTCATCTCGCCACTTTCCTTTGAATGAAAATGAATGAATGAATTTTTGCAGTTTCCTTATTTTCAGTTGAAAGCACGTAGAGTTAATCTCTGTATACTTTATATCGTAATTTGTTAATCTTTTGCAGAATAAAATATTATTGTTGTACTCGTAAAAAAAGAAAATTGTTTGTTTAATTGCAATACCAACACTAAGTATTTATACAAAACTGATGGATAAGTGCATTTATATAAATTTTTCATAGAAAACTAAATCCGCCTAATGCATTTTCTGCTTAATAGCAATCAGTTGCCATCATTTGAAAATAGAATTTTATACAACCTTTTTAACCATCGGCCCTGGTCCTGGTCATTCATTGTTTTAAAGTGGCATATCCAAAAATATAATAACAGAAAAAATAGCTGGCCTTGAAAAAATGTGCAGGCAATATAATTTTTTAAGCGGTTTCCGTATTAGATGCCGTAACATACGCGAACAAAGTGTGGCACTGTATAACAGACATAACAATTAAGAATTGTTTAAAAAAGTAAGTTATGAATCTGAATTGAATCAAATACTTCTTTAAACAAGTTCTACTTAAAGGCGGGCATTAGACAATCGGCAATGGTTCACCATGACAGCGATGTTGACTCTGAAAATGAAATAATGAAATGGCCGAAGGGCTTTATGTGGATTCAGAGTACAATAGGTTGATGATAATCTCGTGTGCTATGGATCAGCAACTGATGCTAAAATAGTGTCGGCAGTTATAAATGATGCAGCCGACATGACCGAGGATGTTGCAGAACATATCTCTACAGATTCTAATCAAATTCCAATAACTAAAGTCCTCATATATATTCCAGCTATTGAAGTTTACTGCCATGCTAATGGTATTGATTCTACATTATCTTTATATAATGTTGAAGAGTTGGTTGTAAAAAATGCTTTTCCTTTGAATCGAAAGAAATTAGAGAATTCGTACAATGAGGTTAATTTCTTCCACTCGCCATTTTATAATAAAATGGTTGTAGAACTCAAAATCTAAATGTTGAAATATTGGAATTTTATATATTTCAAGTCTTTCTAGTAACGAAGTCATTCCGACTTGTTATCTATGAGATATCCATTGAAGTCAAAATTCGCTTATATCTCAATTGAAATCTGTACTAAAGTCGATTTTTATTTTATAACAGGTACTCTCTTTTGGGAAATTAAAAATCTAAAAAATAAAAGAAAAATATAGAGTACAGACTAACTGATGACCGTTTATTTCGCTCCATGTAGAATAATCGGAATGATCGCTAAACGAGTGAAAAACGTTTTTTGGATTAGAAAACCCAAAATTTCTATAAGTAATAAGTATAAGTATAGATGAGTATAAAAAAAAATATTGTACTCCTTTTCTTGTGGTAATTTGATTTTTCCTCTCGTCTCAATGCTTATTCGATTTGACACCAAACGCTGATTACGCTTTGACTCACTAGCTCTATGATAATTTTATTGCCTTACTTACATTTCAACGGCAAACTGATGAAGTGATACTGGTTTCATGAAAATTGGTATGACTCTTACGGTATACTTCTTAAGTTTTCTTTCCGTAAGAACCTTCTACAAAGTATTGGAAATACTTATTGTAAGAAAGATATGAATGAAATCGGTAAAGTCGTTCTCAAATTAGGGACTAATTTTTATATATTTTTACTAGCGTAGCCCACCAGACGTTGTTCTGCTCGTTCGGTTATCGAATGCAAGACGAATCGGAAATTGAATCGGGAACTTGGTCACCTTTGAATTTTTCTTGAACCACATTGATCATCAGTTTTTATATCACCAAACCCGTTCCATTGAATTGTAGAAAAAACGTTTAGTGAACGGCGAATATTGTGCACTAAAATTTCGATTTGAGTTGGAATTTTTTTTATTATTTTGCTTTGACAGACTTTCGATTTATACATTACATACGGCAAACTGATGACTTTTAATAGTTATTCTCCTATTTGGGGTGGAGAAAAATCCAACAAATCAAAGATCATTAAAATCGGTCCAACAGTTCTTGAGTTATAAGTGATGTAACTAGCCCAGTTTATTTTATTTGATATATATATACATAGATATAGATGTACTCGAAATCATCAAAACACTCGTTAAAACATTAATATGAATCAAAGTTTCATGACATTAATCTAAACTTAAATAACCTAGAGGAGTTCGACCATCAGCTGGGGAAAAGTGGTATTTTAAAGAAGCGGAGATTAAAGCCGTAAAAAAGTACAAATGTTCAGGAGTAACACTGACCCCGAATATATCGTTTGTGACCCATATCTTTAACAAGAGGACAGAGTTAAAGGTGGCAATAAACTCGACGTGGAATAATTTCTTGGCAAAAAGTATATCACACTGACTGCAAAATGGAATATTTTTAGTAGGTCCATCCAAATATATGGAGCCCAGTTGTGGGAACATTCACACTATTGCAATTTCCAGAATGCACTCCTAACTACGTAATTGCCAAAGAAATAGGAATCGAAGACGCCTACTTATACACGATAAACTTACACCTAGAATACGTAACAACAAGAACTTTATATGACTGCAACTGCAATAGATTGCCACATATTCGAACAAAAGTATTAATGATCTATCTAATGGAATTCACAGACACATATATGTTTTTACTTTTTATTCAGTTTTTATAAACATATGTCGGAAGGCAAGTAGCCATACCAATTAACTAAAGTTCTTTAAAATTGTTTAAAATTGTCCAATTGTTAGCCCATAAGATAATTGTATATTGGTTGGACTCACTGGAGCACAACCAAACCTTTTGCATAATGCATATATTTCACAGTGTTAAAATAAAGAACTACTGCTACAATTACTACTACTACTTACACTATTATAAGTGAAGTAACCTTACTTCACCTAGCATAATACTACATCAAGCAGACCGCACAAACCATACGAATTTAGTAACGCAAGCAACTCAATAACTTGAGAGCTGCTCTCTCTCCACATGCCAGCATAATAACGAAAAAGGCACTCAAAACTTCTTAAATCACTTTGTCGAACAATGTTCAAACTTGACTTCCGAGAAAACTTTAATTGTCAAATACCTCCAATCCATTTACAATTGCGTGCCTGGCACGCCGTGGGCGCTGGGCTGGGCACATTTAATATGCAAATCTGACCATGCAAAGTGAATAACTTTCCGAACAGCATTTTTAATGAATCAAATTATGAATTCATAATTACTTCGTAGAGTGCACAGGCCCGGCACAGCTGACTGGGCTAGGGGCGAGCTGACTTATTAACTTGTAAGACGTCAAAGTGACGCCCATGAACTACCAACCCTCAAGTGCCGCCTCAATACGAACGCATACACACACTGACGAAACTATACACTTGGTCCAAACTATCTTTTCGAGTGGGTGATAGATACGCAGAACTGAAGTTCATAAGTTTTTGCCTTGAACGGATATTCCTTGATATTACAAATTGTATGCCTTTAGTATTGGCTGGTGTATTATATGTACGTATGGGTATGTGTGCTTTGTTTTGGCAAAGTTTTCTTTGCCTTTGACAAATATGCAAAATGCGACGTCCGTTGTAAGTAAGAGTTTGCTGTTGTTGTTGATATTGTTGTTGTTATTTTTGTCCTTATCGTCAGCGTTTGTCGTGTAATTTGGAATAGTTTTAAAGCAATTAGCAAAGCACTAAAGTCGCTTTTGTCGATTTTGTTGCAGTAGAAAACATTTGAGCGAACATTTGAGCGAATCAGTAATCAGAGTAATGTTCCTATTTTCCAATATTTTTGTTCATATTGTTGTTGGTATATAGTATCCTTTTATTAGAAAATGAAATAAGAAAAATGTGCGACTACAAGATTCATTGTTCCAAATAAAGAGCGTCTCGTTTGCCGCGGAGAACGCGATTTTTCGTAGAACAATTGTACGTTGTTTAGTTGTATAACTTTCCACGACAAAATTGACAAGTCTACTGATAATTTTTATGAAATGAGATATTAGAAAAGTTATAGCATTGCCAGATGGCAGTATTTTGATGTTAGGACGTCCCTATTGAAAACGGCATGTTATATACGGCATATTCGCTTTGCAAGCACACTGGCGCTTATTGCGGCTCGTGCTTGTTGCTTGGCGTTGTACCAGTACTTAGAAATTATTTACACTTGGTCCTTCCCTTTTTTGTCGTTGCTCTTTTTGCTGTTCATAAGTTGTTTGTTAATATTGCACTCTTAACCAAACCATAAACTTTAAATTTATCGCTTTGCCTCACTTCTCCCAGTCGCTACGCACACTTTGTAACTGTTTGTATTTGTTTCACTTTGTAACGTTTATTTGCTCAAAGCGTATTTATTTCTCTTTGCGTCTTAATAACACTGGTTATTACTATATTTTTGTTAAGAAAGTTAATCCTTGTGGCCGCAGGAAAACATTTTCTACAAATTCGCTAATTTGCTTACACCAACTTTAAGCTTGCCTTATTAATTTGAATTTAATGAGAAGAACTACAACAACAACAAAACCAACAACAAAATTTTTTTTATAAAATAAACAAAATTTAAACCAAATAAAAAGGCAACACTTACTTACCACGCCCACCCTCCGTGCGATAGGATGCATTGCTACCGCCGTCATGAGCGTTATTATTGTTGCTACCGGCGCCATTCTGGTTGTTATCGTGCGGCTCCGGAGCCGTGTTCTGTGTATCGAGCATATTAATCATACGTGTTGGTATCTCTGAAGAGTGAAAATTTATTTATTATTTTTTTTTGTTAATGTTGTTTTTGGCCATAACTCTCCCGTTAGTTCTCGTTACTCACTGATGCAGGGCGCAATGTGCGAGCGACTTTGCTGATAGCCGCGGGCGCACCGGTTGCACGTCAGTCCAATGACGCCGTCCTTGCACGGACATTGACCGGATGTATGATTGCATGTTTTGCCAGAAGAACCGATCGGATGGCACTCGCAGGCTGAAATGAGTGAACATACAAAAATTAAATGCATGAGCAGAATATTGGCCAAATGGCCGACGACTGGCTGGCCACGTTAGTGTGCTGAGTGCTTAATTGAGACAGCGCGAGACGGGCCGTGCCGTGGAAAGGTTAAATAAAAGAACAAAAATTAAAAGACAATACAGTTGTCTGTGTCGCAGTTGTAATGCGCTTCATGCTCGAAAAACTTCAACGCTTCAACCGAACGTTTGTAGTCGCTGCTCTTGTAAGAAGTTAATATGAATATACGAGTAAGAAGGATGGGAATTATGGAAATGGGCATGTACAGCGGCTAAACGATCCAGTGAACATTATATTTTCTGTGCTTATGCTTAGAAACATTTACTGGTTACGTACATATAACGTATGGAGATGAATGATCCTTTAAATTGTTGGGCTTATGCCTATGCGCTCGAAATAAGCTTTAAAGAACTAAAACTGACAACTTCAATATAACATATCTATTTATAAACGTATATAAAATTTCAGTGTAATAATATAATTTCTATCTGTGATCTGTTGTACATTAAAATAAAATACTTTTTTCTTCTAAGAACTTAAATTGACTCAACGAACTTACAGTAAAACTTCGATAATCCGAATAATTAAAAACTGCGCAGTGTTTGGATTAAAAGATTTCTTATTTTATTTATTATTATATTTATTTTATTTATAATTAATAAAAATTCAATAAAAGTACAAAAATAAACTATTTCAATGGCTTATCAGCAAGACATTTGCTTTATGAAAGCTATGAATGTTGTTGCATAGGTTGATTCTCTTCAGTGAAGCAGCTTGTGATATACGACACGTTTCGCTTCGTTATCAGGCGCAAGAACAAATTAAGCGGTTTGTGAGTTTAACTTTTTTATTATTATTATTATTTGACAGACTTTCTGTTTCGAATTTGACATACTTTTCAATAGCAAACTGCTGAAGCCATATTGAAGCCATATCATATATATATTCCAATTTATCAATTTATTTTTTTACCCCGACTTTCGTGGTATACTAGCGCACCAAACTTCACAGTTTCCCTGAAAATTTCATCAAATTCGGTCTAGAGGTTTTGAAGTCTATAGTGGACATACAGACAGACACATGTTTTTAAGTAGTTCGATGGAGTTGTGATGAACAGTTAATCGCGTAGATTGTAGCGCTGAGCAGAGAATGAGGAGATGTTGGGTCGATGTTGGATTGGCGTTGCAGAGAAGGCAGGTGTCATTATTGGTGGTGAGCAGTAAATGTTCGTGTGTCAGTGTGATGTGCCCTAGCTGAAGACGGAGGAATGACTGACTTTGGCATGGTGTCCGATAAATGGCGGGTGATCACTTGTAATGGTGGTTAAGGTTGAAAAGGTGTAATGGCTCTTTCAATGCCAATTTAGCACGTGTGTCGGCTAGTGCGCTCCCAATAATATTGACATGTCCAGGCATTTATAAGAACTTAAAATTGGCTCATAAGATTATATGGAGACCAACCTTGGAACCGGCAGGCTCCGAAAACTGTAGCGCATATACCGAAAGCACTCGTCTCAACACTGACCTAATCTAGAATATGATTATATTTTTTATGGGTCTCAATATAAAATTCACTGTGTTACAAACTTGAGTATACAAATTGCTGTACTATTATATATATTTCGTGGAGGGCATGACAGAGAAAAAGATTGAAAATAACAAACAAATCGAAACTGTAATCAACTGCACCGAACTGAACTGAAGCAAAGTCAAGTCGTTTCGAGTCAAGTGAAGTGAAGTGCACTGAAGTTCAGATCAAAACTCTTCTGGCACAATTCGAATCGAGTCGAATCGAATCATAGTAAAAATCGTTGCGATACTTGAGTTCTTTCATTAAGCTGCCTTAATACAATGCGTTGACTTAAACAACAAAAAGTAATAAAAAAAGATATCAAGAAGCAGAATGAGTACGGCACATGAAATGTGCAATGCAAAACATGAAAGCGAGCAATTGTGCTACATCTGCTTATCGAAGTTATTGTTTTTATGTTTGGCCTTTTTGTGCTCTTTGGTTGGCCTTCAGTTTTGGCTAAAAGTCGTTTTTATACATTCGTTTATGAGCGGAAGCAATGCGCATAAAGATAAAGCATACGCTTCGAATGCACACAGAGATACAGATACAGATACAGATAGAGATACAGATACAGATACAGCTATAGTTATAATTTCAGTTTAAATTTCAGCAGCTAAACATTTTTCAGTTCCAACCTGACTTGCTACGTTTCATTGCTGCTTTGTTGCGGCCTTTGTTGATGCCACCTCAGCTGCTGCCACAGTTAACCTTGCTGTTCAAATTGGCTGCCAAATTGAGTGCACATCGTTGAACGCTTGGCATCAAAGTTAATTACAAATGAAAGTGTGAATATTTCATGCCGAATTGGCTTGACTTCGCTTGACTTGACTTGGCTTCGTTGAGTTTGGCAAGGTTCGGCTAGGCTATTGCAGCACGCACACATAGAGTGACTCAGTTGGCAGGTCACGGCTGCAACACGTTGCCAACACGTGCTCCACAAAAATGTCCCAGGCTTAGTAGTCATGCGACGCTTGTTGAGTGAACCCCTGTTTGTAGAGGCAAGCAATAAGCCTGATAAAAAGGGTAATACTCTTACGTACAAGTATGTAAGGTAAATTTGTCTTATATTAGCATACATTAACTTGAATCTAATGAGATTATCAAGTAACCCTTCAGGATTCATCGTTCTCCGGTCACAAGAAAATAGCAAGGAAATGCTTTGAATTCGTTTATTAGGTATAAAGATTGGAGTCTGTTAAATCTACTGTAATTCACGCTGTTAGCCATCGTTGCAGACTCAAGCAAACCAGTGCACAAAAAGCGTTCTTACCATCTAGATCCAAGTTCGATCCAACGAACTTAAACTTGGTTTGTAACCATATGTTCGTATGGGGACAACCTCTTTAAGTAATGCAGTCACATACTTTGAATTATTTAGCTAGAAAATTGTGGGACCAATTTATATATACACTCGTACATATAGGCATACAGACCAGCCTTAATGGTTATATCAATTCGTTTCTTCGATATGATATTGAGTGTATGTATATTTATATGACTGTGCTTCCCACATCTTCATTACTGTATAACAATTCACTGCATATATAATATAAATTGTGGAAAACTACCAAGCTGCAAAATAAGTTCTGATATTGGTTTGAAACTTTCCATTGCAACGGATGTCCTCAAATAATCCCACAAAAAAAAAAATAATCTTAGGTGAGCAAAGGGTTCTGCCGCAACAGGTTAGACAGAAACTATTTAAATGATGATTTAGATAAAAAAATTCGTTTGGCGATTATTCTGGGAAAAGTGTTCCTGTTGAGCCTTAATCAAAGTGAAAATTTAAAGTTTCATTTGCATAAGCGAGTAGATAACAAGATTCGGCAGACACAGAAATTAAATCTTACCAGTAACAGAAATCTTACAGTTATCAGAAATAAAGAAAAACTAATCTGTATATAAAAACGTCAACACATTTTTTGAAATCAGCTAACACTATTATAGACACAACGTACTAATATGAAACATACATCAATGGAAAGCTATAGTTGTGTAGATGTGCACAAAATAGTTAAAACTGTTAAAAAGTTATGTCTAAGCACATTGAAAAGACTATTAAAGAACGGTGAAATTGCAACAACAAAATATCATATATGTGCTGGCAATATAACAGCTTGGAAATGCAAAAGACAGTGGGAGTGAGTGTTATGTAGAGTGTGAGTGAACAAGAGTATGCGTGATGGAGAGTGTGAGTAAAGGGGAGTTAGTATGATTGAGAGTGTGAGTAAAGGAGACTGAGCGCAAATATAACAGTTTCTCCTTCTTACTTTTTGGCAATATGCTGATGACGATTTTAATGTGTTTTAAGAAAGAAATCTTCATAACTGAATTACCTCAGCAATAAGTTCGGCAATTATCTCTCTGTGTGGTCGAATTTCTACCACTGGGCGAAAAACTAGTATAAAAAATCCCAGAGCCCATTTGAAGCATATAAAATATGTACGGAAAAACTTTGAAATACATGGATATTATTATATTTTTCTAGCATTCCACTGACTAGTCTTACCGTAAGAACTATATATCAGGTGCTGGGCATCGCCATGTTTGTAAATTTACCTGCGTGAATATATTTTTTATTTATTTAAGGCCCAAACAGAATGGGGTTACTTGTTACTCTGGTTGTGTTATTCTGATTTGGCCGAAAAAAAGTGAACAGAATGCGTGTTCAGTAACATTAAAGTTGTCATACCGTTCAAAATGTCAAAAAATGTCAAAAAATTATAAAGTTATTTTTTATTAATGCATTGAACAACCCTGTGCTTGCCATTTGAGTGTAATACAAAGGGAGGGAGTGAGAGAGACGATGTTACCGAGTAAATTCAACAAATTTGATCTCTCACGGTAACATCAGAGTAACAAGCAGAGTCAAAACTTCAGATTCTGTTCGTTCACATACAACCAGCTGTATTTGATATTTCGACGAGTAACAACCAGGGTAACAAGCAACACCATTCTGTTTGTGCCTTTATTTAATCTTAACATATAAAAACCATATCTCTTTCTGTTTGTTCACGCTTTCGGAGAGAAAGCGTCCAATAGATTTTAATGAATTTCGGGTGTATGTAAAGTTGGATACAGTTTGAAAGATAGAATAATTCTTGGCCCGGTGAGTAGAGCTATTATGGAGATTTAGATTTTTCCACACTTGTCCAATTTTAATATGTAATAAAACATAAATATTATACTAATATTTTACATGTCAATAAATTCACTCCATTTGCTTGGACTACCACAACGCAACAAGCGTATGAAAATTGGTTCCCAATAATTTTGATTCATAATTTAGATCCGCTCAAACTAAGGGATTTCCCGCGATTGGTAATCGGACGAATTATGGAAAAATTGAAGCAACAATATTGAATGGAGAATTCCAATGACGACTTTACTTTCTGCGGTAGAACAACGTCTATTATAAAGTTTATTAAAGAATGGAATGAATCCAATTCCAAACGACGTAAAGTCAGAACTTTGTAGGCCAATATAACAGTTTATGTGTATTAGTGTGTACGAGTATGTGTGTCCATAAATGCAGATCCCGCCGTAGTTTGAATATTCGAGTTAAGCTGTTTTTGGCCGCATTTAAGTGGATTTGTGTGCATTTAAGGTGGCATCCTTTGTTGTGCGTCGTATTTCTTCTTGTTATGCAAAGCCTTTACCTTCTCGCTCTTCACACAAGTCCTTCAAACACTCTCTTTCAAGTACACTTATTTTCAACTTTATTTACATCGCACTGTTGTTGCAATCATGCTCCAGCAATGAATAATATTTTTAAAGATATTATTTAGGCCTCCTGCCAAACTGCGATGGATACCCTTTAGATACAAAATAAGTAGCATCTTTGTTCAACTGAAAATACTGAGGATAACATACCCCCATACGAGCTCCTGCAGGGCTCGTAAATATACCGCTTTAATTCTTCACGATGTATACTCTTTGAGAGAAAGCAGCAAATGTAAATTTTTGTTCTTCTTCATTTGCATAGCATAACCAACGACAAAACTTACAACAAGTTTTATGCTTGGTGCTGCAGTTTTTTTGTAAAAACTTAATACTAAAAAAAGTATATTTAACGTCAAGAAATGAAGAAAATAAAATAAAATTCTTGTTCTCGTATTCTATTAGAAACGTTCTGTAAAAATTACAACGCAATCCCTGAATAACTTTCGGAGATCCTACTGCACCAACAATTGGCATTTACATTTATATTAATATATAGATTATTATTATTATTATTAATATTATTCTTTTTTGTAGAACGCGGAGAAATCTTGATCCAAATTTCTCAAAAATAACAGTGTTTAAACGAACACTAATACCTCACGTACATACCCCGTCGTTGATAACAAAGACAGGTTTTCCATTTTTTTTTCATTAAATGGTCAAAAAATAGAAAATTTTAAAGATAAAAATAAAATAAATATTATTAATTCAATACATGAAATAATAATTTCAAAACAAAAGCGAAGAAAGCATTTGAATTGTGCACAATAAAAAGAGTTGACGAAAGTAAATTAATAAATAATCTGAATATAAATAAGCCAAGACATTATCCTTACCGAAACTTTACGCCTAAACTATATAACCGATTTTAACAAAATGTACGCTTTTCGACAGGTTTTCATTTGCAGAAATGAATTATATACTTTTTAATACAATCAGAGAGGTACTGTGGGCGTAAAAACAGTTAAGAATTTTCTCACATACAACTACAACACACGCTTCGCGTGTTCAATTCAACACATTCAATTCAGTTCATATAGTTACTAAATATAAAATGCAGGGACCGTAACTGTAATGAGTTCTATTTCAAAAAATCATTTTTATTATTATTATATTAATTTTTAACTTAAAAATCAAAAAAAAAACTTATTTTCAATTTTTATTTTTATATTTTTACTTATTTTTAAAAATTTTTGATATTTTTTATTTTTATATTTGATATAATTTTCTTTTTTAAAAATAAAAAAATAAAAATTAATTTTGATTTTTAATTTAAAAATCACAAATAATTTGTATTATCACTTTTTATTTTAAAAATCACAAATGATAATTGTTTTGTGATTTTTTTCTAATTAATCATGAACATGAAAATCGATATATGTATTGCTAATGTGTTACTGCCAGAGAAGTCGAAGACTGCCGTTGTAAAAATAACAATAACGAAGGCATGCCTTAATACCTATAGAACAATCGTTTGACCCAAAACAACAGCAACAGGAAGGGAACTCGTTGTTGTTATTGCTTGTTTCTTTATATATTTCCATACATATTTATTCATTCAGTTACATACTGAGTAAGTTTCACATCAATAGGTTACTTTACAAAGAATCAATATTTTTGTTGTTTTTTATTTATAAAACTGAAGACTAACACAAAATTGAATAAATTTATCAAAAACATTTACCAAAAATATTTTTTTTTAATATGTTTTAATTACTTTACTTCAGAAGTAAGAAGAAGAAAACTGTTGGCAAATTTTGATCACCACTGTACTTCTTAATGTGCATTAGTAAAGTGGAAGTGAATTTTATTTAATATTAACCTTTGGACTTTGAAACCACTCACGAGTTTTGTGACTACAGCCCTTTCCCCCTACAACAACTTTTTGCACTGATACAAGACATAGTGAATGCTGGAAATGTAACGATAGCGTGCATTTCAATAACCAAGGATGTTGCATAAAAAAACGACTTTTAAAGCTTTAAATTACAAAAATAAAAAAATAAATAAATACATTTTTAATAGCAAATAAAAAAGCCAACAAAAAGGGAATAAAAAATATGCAGCACGTCCAGTACGCGTGGCATATGCGGGCATCGTGCGCATGCTGCAACTCAACTGTCCAATGTCGCATGCCACAGTGACACCTACAGCAAGCGATTTAATGTAACACAATTGGATGCGATATGATGGGATGCGCTGCGTTGCGGCGGTGGCAACATTTGGTAATTTAATCCGATTTGCAATAAATTAAATGCGATTTATATGCACACGGCAACACATCCGGAATACAAGAACAATAACAGCGTAGTGTGGTGTGGTGTGGTGGGGTGTGGTGAGATGTTGGCATGAGTACAATAATAATGCTTAACTGGACATGGGGCACACAATGACAGCACATGACAATAACAACAACAGCAACGACAAACACAATGCCAAAAACAACAACAGCACTGTGATTCTCTGTGTGCGCGCGTATCTATGCGAAACAAGTTCATTACGCTTGTCTGTAATGCAATTCGTTTTTCCTTTTCCATTTCCATTTTCATTTAAACTTCTTTATTATTATTTTTATTTAATTTTTTTTCTTTCTTTTTTTTCGTTTTTGGTGGATACGTTTTCCTAACGATTTTAATTACATTTTGGTCACACACACATACACCCACGCTCAGTGATACAAATGCGCATGGCAATTACGTACAGGAAAAAGAGGGCCAGGCGCAGTTTACTTCCGTTTTTAAAGCTACTTCCGAGCTTCTTATCGCAAAATGTATTTGTATCTGGTTTGGTGTCGCATTGTCTCTGTATCGGCGTATGCATGTGTGTGTGGTATGTCAAAATGAAAAATGTAAAAAAAAATAATGGTAATTTAAAGCAACTCGGCAACATAAAAATTTTATTGCAAAACACGCGCGCTACGCCGTACTCACCCTCTTTTCTTATTTCTATCTGCTCTCATAATTTGTGTCTTTAGAGTGAAGTCATGCTTTGCATCATAATGAAATGATTTAAGAAACAATTTGTTGTTTCTTCTGTATATGTACATATATATCTGAAATGTATCTGCAGTTGTCGCTTTGTGCTTCTTGGCTCGGGAATGTGTACCTTTCGCCGCATTAAAAACAATTATTTTTATATTATTATTATATATATACATATATATATATATATATATACTATACCTCACTCTGCGTTTTGTGTTTTTATCGAAGTTGCGACATTTTTTATACGTGCAAGTATGTTTTTTTTTAATAGGCTGTGAAACGTAGTTTCTGTGTTTTCGGGGAATCACACATTTCAATATTCTGTTACTTCTTAGCAAGAGATTCTTACTTTGAAGGCATGAAAGAGACTGACGTAGAGGAATTTTTGACTTTTTGTTAAAAAACGATCCTGATAGCGAAAGAAGCCTAAAAGTATCTTGTGCGGTGATATCGAATATTATTTGTTATAAAGAACTCTACCCTCAGTTAAGGAAAACAGCTGTTCAGAAAACTTTGGAAAATTTTTGTGGAAATGTAACTATAAGCTATAAGCTCTCCTTTATCTAGATAGCAAATAATTATGCCCAGCGTTTGAAATTCAACCACAATACTAATAGTATCGAATTGTAGATGCGTTGAATTAATTGTGACAATACGTGTGTCAGCGAAATGTGTGTGTATATAATAATAATAAAAATGGTTTTTTGAAATAGAACTCATAACAGTTACGATCCCTGCATTCTTATTTAGTAACTTCATGAACTGAATTGAATGTGTGTCAAGCGAAGCGTGTGTTGTAGTTGTATGTGTGAAAATTCTTAATTGTTTTTACTGATTGTATTAAAGTACCTCTCTGATTGTATTATTGCAGAAAGTATATAATTCATTTCTGCAAATTAAAACCTGTTGAAAAGCAAGAAAATTCAAACACATTTAAAAACATTTTAAAAAGAAAAGAGAAATTAAATAAAATTACGTTCACACATGAGTGCACTTATCTGTTATCTGTTAATGCTCAGCGAACACAGAAAATACACACTCTCTTGCAAGAACTATAGAGTAATCCAATCGCCCCTCATACAGGAAAGGGGAAACCAACGTTATATATATGTAATGTAATAATAATAATTACCTAAAGTGATCAAGCCGGATAATGTTTCATCAAGAGTCACTGGATGCGTATTCAATAATACGCTCTTAAGTTCTGAATAAACAATAAAAAATAATAGGTACTGTGTTCAGTTCGCCACCGCTCATTTGCTGCGAAGAGGCATAAAATGAGAAAAGTACCGTTAATTGAAATAATCGCATTCCAGTTGCAAAACAAATTCCGTCACCTAAGAAGTCATTACATTTCCAAGTTCAGCAGTGTTAACTTTTCCATAAAATTGGTTTCCATTTTGTTAGAAGTGTAAAAAAAGAGCTCTATAGCTCCAGAGCTGATGGTATTAGTTTGAAAAAATATATATCGATCAAATGGTCACCTTTCGAATCGATTCACATTTGTACTCGTTTTACGGCATTTTCAGTTGTTGTTCGCAAATCGGTGATTGCTTCTTCAATGTTAGCTTTTAAACTTGCAAGTTTCGTGGTTTGCTGTGGAAAACGCGTGACCTCAAAAAGTCCCATATAAAGAAGTCTGGCACCATTAGATCTGGCGATCTGGACAACCAGTTTAAATCTCTAAAACGGAAATTTGTGTCTCGCGTTCTTCAGGTTTGTGTCGCTCCATGGCGTATTGACAACTAATTCTCTATTTGTCTACAATATACATGTCACAACACAGTGACGTGATGCCATATGCAAAAACTAAGGCATAACCTAAAAAATTTGCATTTGTAGTATTATTAAATGTTTATGTGGTTATTGTTGTTATTGAATGTATACAGACAATAGTGGTAACGATATAAATCATACTAAGAAGTGAAAAGTGCATTTCTTGAAGTCACTCCAAAAATTTAGTGAAAAAACTTTTGAGTGCGATTGCGTGGCTTATTGAATGAGCTTTGTATCAGTTCCTTGGATGAGTGGATATGATTGAATATATTAAGTGAATTTTGAACAGATTACAAAGAAAACCTAAAATACATTCGGAAACATATTTAACGTATAGAAAGGTGTCCTCATTGGAGCAAATGTACATTTCTATATGGCACTGATGTCGGTTTTGCACAGCTTTTTTGAATGAGTGAACTGTGTAAAACGTGGTTTAGGTGTACAGTCATATCTATCAACCATCCTCACATATTGAGCACTCACCTAAGTTAACAAGATTCAAATTTTTTAACCAGTATGGTATAAGTTAAACCTGCATAACTTTTAAGTTGACGACTTTTAATGCAAATTTATCTCGGTATGTTGACCGCATACAAAACAGACGGAGATAAAATTGAAAAAGCGATAGTTTCTTCTTATTTTAGAGACCGCCACAAGTCATGAAACGAACAAAACAATTTAGTTGAATATCAATATTATTCCTACCACCATATCTTAATTCATAAATTCAGCCCTAAGCTCAAGGAATAATACAAACCTTAAAATTAAACTATAGAAACAACATGTTCAACCATTTGAGTCCTAAAATGGATTTAAGCCATACATATGCGAGGTTAACCACAAAGGTAGACTTGTTTGAAGCGTGCCATAAAGCGTGGACATATAGATATAGATGACTTGAAAAAATACGCAAGTTGAAAAGATTATAAAGATTGTCAGCTGACACAACTGATGCCAACACTTCGACAATAATTAGCACAAAATTGAAAATGAAAATGTGCACGAGTTGGCTATAGTATCGACGAAGTTTCAGATTCCGTTTTAGCTGATGTCTTAAATTTAACGGACGAATCGGGCACCAATATTTCGGACGAATGTTCAAAAATATCTTATATAGAGAAATCAACAAATGAACATCCTTATCGAATATAGCTGCGACTTCCTATCGCACTCGATGCACCAATTAATCTCTTTCGCTACACTTGACACCTAAACTATATAACCGATTTGAACAAAAAATATACCATTCGACAGGCTTTAATTTGCAGATTTGCATTATTTACTTTATAATAAAATTAATTAGGTATTGTGGCCGTAAAAACAGTTAAAGTTTGTCACACATACAACTACATTAAAATCTCACACACACGCTTGCATTTTGTTAAATTACCTTAACGCATGTGGTCACTAAATGTAGAATGACATACTACAATTCAATATTATTACGATTGTGGGCGATTCGCTGGACGAAGACAAGTTTAAAAAGAGCACCTATAAGGCACCCCTCCTATAAGCTGGCCAGCGGTGTAAGTTGACCGAAAGGTCTGAAATCGAGGGTGATCAACTTGAACAGGTTAACGGTATCATATAATTTTGATTGGTGTTTATTTCGGGTTAACAATAACAATTCGTAGTTGTTTCAATACGGTTGTCTCTTTTATGGAAAGTTTTCTTTGATTTGCTATAACTCACAATCAGTTCAAGACTAAGAGACTAGTATAGGAGCTAGTGTAAGAAGCTGTAATTCGGTGTCATTATTACTTTGTTTTGAATTTCGTATTTCTTCGTTAATTTCGTATTTTTTGCTTCTTTGAGCAAAGTATATTACTGGATTTTATTTTTTGGCGAAATAATTTTTGTTTTCAACCGAATTCGCGTTTCATTTTAAATCAAAGGTTTTTTTTCAATTTTATATTTGCTTTTTGAGGTCCGATAGAGTAAGATTAGATCAAAAACCCGCTGCAGAGATCTTCTGAAAATTTCGTAGGAACGCAAAGAATTCGGTATAATCTTTGACCGGCTGTGTATTCGCATTCTTTGATTGATTTATATGAGTAAACTGCTTATCGTTTGTATCACTTGTTAATGATATTTTCGCTTTTTTTTTTTAATTTAATTATTAATTTTTAATCAAATACACTTCTTTAAACATTTGAAAGTTGGATTTTATTTATTGAACGATTTTTAAATTAAAACCTAATGTATGTTGCTCAGAAATGATTATTAAAAAATATTTATGTAGTATAGCAATGAAAAAAATGCTTGCTCTTGAATTCACCGGCCAATTTTTATTCTCCCTTATTTACCACTTCCTTCCGATTTAATTTGAATCCTTTATTTTCAACGCTCTATAATATTTCGACACGATTTCGCACTCATTTGTTAAAGTATATGTTAAAGATAGGTGGCTAAATGCCGATTTAATCAGTGCAGTCCTGTGTAAATATAGTGTTATCTGGTATGGGACCAAGATTGACGATCTTTTGACTCTCAACTAGCGAAAACATAGATCTGCCGATGTACGCAAGTCAGAAATTCCGGTGAACGTTGGCCGTTGATTTCAACCAATGCCAGACAGTTGACTTGCTCTTATCTGTTGTGTAGTGTCGCTGTGTTGTCTCCAATCCATTTGCACCAATACACAAGGTTCCATTGAACATCAGAAATTAACTCAACACATGAATCTCCTGCGCTTAGCATGGCTACAAAATGAAGATAATTGAAAGCAGCGCTTAACGACTGACAGTCCGACAGTACGACTCAGTTGAGCTAGTATCATTGTAAACCGCATATCTTTGACACTCATTTTCTATTCTTTCTGATAGCGAGCATTACACAATTCATCAAAGGCAAATGACAAACGTCTTCTTCCTTACTGCTCTGCACCTAAACAATATCAGTTGGTTTGAGATAGTCTGCGATACAAGCTATTACCGCTAAGCCAAAGCCTTTGTTAAAGCCCATTGGGTTAATCAACCAAGGGAATTGGGGTATTCGAGGTTAGCGTGACAGTACAGATACTCTCGCTGATCAGTGTCCAAATGGATTAACTAAAAACGCAAAAATTGCTTCAAATTACTATTAATGCGAAAGCAAAGCAGCGTGGACTTAGCAACAGATTTTCCGCCAGCAAGCATCAACTTTGTGACACGCTCCAACATCAATGTTTTCCATTCGGTCGATAGGTCCAATGATTTCTGGGACCCTAAATTGATTATGCACTGTAGCTGATACTCATTGGCATAGTGTGGCCGATCGCTTGGCAGTGAATTCATTTTGGGGGACTTATTTTCACTCAATAATCGGTTTCTTGCCACCTAAATGGCGTTGGAGTTTTAGCACAGAATATTTGCCAGGTGTGTAATGTGCATGGATTGCATCCAAATTAGCCATAATGAATGATGTCGTAAGACAGGCGAGAGCTGCGGCTGTTCTCAAAAATAGAACCGTTTAGATTTTTGAGCGTTTTCGTAGTCGGTTTTTTTTCATGATAAGGACATGCCTATGAAACATTGTATGGATTTAAAGTCATACCATAAATGCTAGATTTTTTTTAAATTAGGATTTAAACAATAATGAATAGATGCATAAAAAATCAGTATCATTGAATGCTACACTCCCTAGATCACCCATTCACCATCACGGATGTTTGATCAGTCATACTACCTTATTATAGTTCATGTGGTTTTTAATCAATTTAAAATTGTATACATTATTATATATATTATATATTATATTATCATTATAAAATAAAGACTATAGATAGCAAAATAAATAAATAAATAAAAATAAAAAATAAAAAAAGAAATAAAAATATTTCTCTGCTTCACCTAGACTACTCGGAATTGCTTTAAATATTAATATTGAAACATTAAATATTCGAAAAACACCGATGCCGTTATATGGAAAATACATGGCACGGAAATCATGTGTACTTGAAATCAATTTGGAATAGAGAGCGCTTCATTGTACAAAAGTTTGTTATAGGAAAGTTCGACTACATCATTTAAAAATGCTGAAAATCCTGTTAACCGTTTAATGGCGGAATATTCTATGGTGGGAGCTGGTGCATTAGGAGCATGCAATAAATTATGTTGAAATTCTATAAAATTTCTTTGACTTGGAGCAAAATTTTACCTTCGCACATCAAATGATATGGTGTTTATATATCCAGACCACAGTGTCCGGAGCTTGAACTATTCTTGGGATATATGAAGAAACTCGAGTATTGTTCCTTAAGTTCCTAACTAAGCTAGAAGAGGCTGTTCAATACATGTTGGAATAGACGTCATTCGTTTTACTAGATTCTTTCATATAGTTTACAAGTAATACAATCTGTTCGAAGGTGACAGCGAAACACTTCATGTCGACCAACAACTGACCAAGCTTGTTGTTGCAGAAATTGTTAAAAAAATTTACAGAAATAATATAATAATATGCTTGAATGAAGAAGAAACAACTCACAGAAATTGTTGAACCCAAGTAGCTGCAAGAGTAGTAGATAGTACCAAAGTTGTGGCAATGATTTTTGGGGGTCTGAGGGCATTCTATTGTTTGGTTATCCACGCAAAGGCTTTTCCATAACACGAGAATAATAATAATACTTTTTAATATATAAGAAAGAAGCCATAGAAAATGAGGTGTGTGGCTGTGTTAAGGACACGGCTGATCCACTTCAATACGTCTACGTAACGGGTAATATTTTCTGTGAGCGTATTATAGGTGCATACGTAGATGCATAAATGCATTAGGGTTGCAAGACATCTTTCCTTGCCCCAATCCACCTAAGCCATCCATCATCCATCGCAAGAAGAAATGGACGAAATTTTCCATCAAAATAATTTTTTCAGTCAATAAATCAAATGTTTTCTTTTTATTATGTTTGTGCTTGATTTGTTTCTAATACTCGCACAACATTTTGTTGACGCCGCAGTTTTATTAAATTATTGTTTCTCGCAAATATACCAGCGTATAGGCATTCAATTAATTCTAGCAGCACTGTCCCTTTGCCTTGCTGGCAGTGTAATCAATCGTGCGCATTTTTGCATGTAACAGCGTATTAATATTACATGCACCCACACACACACACAACAGAGCCATATATAAGACACGACTGTGGTAAGTATCCTTAGCTGCAGCGAGTGAGGTTTGTTTTTTAGCGCCAGTGAAACGCAGCCGTTGCAGAAATCAACACACAGAGACACAGACGCCAATATGTAACACACTCATTGGTGCTCGTCGACAGCGGCGTTGGGGGTGCCAGGAAAAAAGCCATTATCATAATCTGGCAAAGTGTGTTAAATGCGGAAAAAACGACTAAAAGTTTAGAGAGACGATGACAGCGATGAGGGAGATGGGCGTTGGGCACCATGCCACTATAAGGCAAGGAAATCTAAACGAAATCTGATTAGAATGTAATATAACGCAGTGCAAAGCCAGTTGATTAAATGAGTGAGCGGGAGCGAATCCATGTGAAATTTCAGGATATACCATATAGCAGGAGAAGCGAGTGTTGCGCTTTCGCTACGCTACGCTTGCCAGCAAGCGAGCGAACGAGCGAGGGTCGTGTGTGTGTGTGTGTGTGTGTGTGTGTGTGTGTGTGTGTGTGTGTGTGTGTGTGTGTGTGTGTGTGTGTGTGTGTGTGTGTGTGTGTGTGTGTGTGTGTGTGTGTGTGTGTGTGTGTGTGTGTGTGTGTGTGTGTGTGTGTGTGTGTGTGTGTGTTTGTGTGTGTGTGTGTGTGTGTGTGTGTGTGTGTGTGTGTGTGTGTGTGTGTGTGTGTGTGTGTGTGTGAGGTTAGCGTTGGCCGTTGGTGCGGCGACTGGGGTTGAGGCCAAAGCTTAAGAAAACACCTCTTGTATTTTTCATGTGGTTGTTATTGTTGTTGTTGTTTCTGATGTTTTTTCACGTTTAAGGGTTGTATCATATATTGACGAACAACATTGCACAAATGACAAAACGCATGTCTCAGCTTCGTGCAATTACATTTTGATTCGTTCCGGTTAATTGTTATTGAGTTCAATATAAATAAATTAATAAAAATAATAAATGACGTGCCAAAAAATCGATCCCCAAAGGTCTTATAACAAAACTGAATTGTGACCTGTTAAATTTTTCAGAATTATAATTTCTTGATTACTTTTCCCAATTTTTCAGAGAACTTTACGTTAAGAAACTCTTTAAGGGTCTTCACAAAATGTCGTAAATATATAAAAGTTATAAAGTTGTAAAGTAACACACACGCTACATTTCGTGACCGACCAATTTCGTTTTTTGACTTCGTAGACTGTTCATATCAGCTGTTGTCCTATACACAAATGCAAACACACAATTTAAAAATGCTGGAAACAAACGAAAAGAGGAAATTAATTGAAATAACTACAGAAAATGCCATAAATGGTTAATTAAATTCAGTTTGTAGCAAAACCACTTCGCAACTTACCGCTGTCATTTCTTTTGTCGCAATTACCCTATGATTGAGCAGTCTTGCTATTCACAATAAATAAAAAAGTTCACAATAATGTTGCCAACACTCAGAGTTAACAGTTTATCACACTAAATTGTGGGAATAGTTTATGTCATTGTTAACATTTTTTTGTATGGAGCTACGGTCAGTTTGTTGATGACGTTATAAAAATATGACATTTATAACATATACATAACACATTTACGACGTTTTGTAAAGACCCTACTTATTTTTATTTTTTCATATTATAAATACTCGAATTGTCTTTATTACTTTTGTTACGTGTTAATAAATGCAACAAATTCATAATTACAGGCCAAAACTGTTGGTTGAAGCTTCGCACTATAGGCGCGCATATCGTGCAGCTCGGAAATAAGCGAATCGCACGCGTGCGAGCAACACGAAAACAATTTTTATTTATGATCTCCCAGTTATAGTAAATAAGCAAAACGCTTTTTACTACAAGTGAGAGAGAAAGCAAGTCAGTATTTTAGCACACTAAGTTCCAGTTCTACATTAACTGTTTTTGAATTATGAAATTTTAACTAAAGACGGTATTCAGAGATTGTAATTAGTGTGGAATAATTTAATAGAAGTGATTTTAAAGACACCACAAAAAAATTTCAAAAACAAAATTACTAAAACTAATAATATAAAAAATAAAGTAATAAATTTATATAAAAGTAACAATGGGAAAATTTTACATTTTGTCCGCCCGCCGTGGGAATTGAACCTTGACCAATGGGGCGGCAGCTTTAGTACACTTCCTCTTAGCTATCGAATCGATCACAAACATCCAGGCTGGCTAGTGATTTAACTGTACAAGTGTTCGCACAACCGTTAAAATCCAACCACAGTAGCATGAACGCATGAACGCATGCGATATAGAATCTGCCATTCAAGCGAAAACGATTTGCCTGTGATGAATTTCGTTTTCGTTTCCATTTCGTTTCGAACATGAAATCGTGATTTTTGCCGTGTGATGAAATTCGGTTTTTACGATTGCAAGCCGCAACGAAATTGTTGACATTTCTTTAAACGTTTTCAGTGCGTATTGTGAGTGGGCAAAATGTCACACAAAAATTGAATGAAAACTTTAAGTTTTTTAAGTGAAAATTAAATATTTTTTAAATGTATCATTAATTATATGGTATTTTAGGGGAAAACACAAGAACTCAGTTCAAGGAGCTATATTTGAGAAAGCTATATATTAGGGAGCGTCCAATACTTAGAATAATAAATAGTATAATACTAATAACAATAATAATACTAACAATAGCACAAACAATAATTATTCTAACAATAAACTATCGAAGCTAACTGCCAATAGAACTAAAGCAAAACACATCTGCCCTGTCTGAGGTCACAATTCGTGTGCTTGCCGCTTGCTTAATTATATTTATTTTGAGACAGACTTGCGGCCGAAGCTATCGTTGAATCTTCTTTGGTGTCGCGAAAGTCGCAAATTTTGTGCATACTCGATATACACAGCACAGCTTATCTGTTTTTCGTTTCTCTTTTATCATCGCTGAGCAGCGCGAACACAAAAAAAATGTGTACGTCTATGGTGTATTACTTCTTTGTTTCTCTTACATATTTTTCTTCCATCTCTGTCATAGAATGCCCCATCACGACAACGAAATATTGCAAATTGTTACTGCCGATGCTCTCTTAGAAGATTCACTTAAAAAAGCATGAGCATGGAGGCGACATCCCTGGCAAACATTTCCAACGACCTGGAAAGGATATCAAAAAATTCACAGGAATCATTGAAGATTCAAAAAGAGAACCAGTGTCATTTAAGGCGTGCTTGTGAGGCGATTGAAAAAAGTAACGAACGCACAGCAAATGACGCACAATAATATAATAGAAGAATACGAGAAAGAAAAAGTATAGTTTAACGCAAACTGGTGAGAATACAAGACAAAAGACACAATTTGTCCAAACTGGACAAACAAACTGAAGACTGATGTGAGGCTTTTAATAATTTTTTTAAAATATTTTTTTTATATAATTAGGGTATAACATTTATCGCAGTTAACTGCATAACACATTTGTAATAATAATAATAATAATAATAATAATTATAATAATAATAATAATAATAATAATAATAATAATAATAATAATAATAATAATAATAATAATAATAATAATATAAATACCCTGGTTAAGACAATAGAGCCTCCACCTTTTTAATAAAGGCTAGAAGGTTCTTTGTATTTCCGGAACGGAATCGTCGGACCCAAAATTGCGCTTAATTAGTTGAGACGGGCTTATTCGATTTCTGTTTACTCAACCTTATAATCGAGTAGCTCGAAGCATTATATAACTGGGGGTATGTATAGCTCAATGGTAGAGCGTTCGCCTCGCATGTGAAAGGCCCCGGGTTCAATACCCGATACCTCCACTTTATTAATCACTTTGGTTATTTGAACTACTCATGGTTCCATCATGGACAAGAGTTTTTTAAAACGCTTTCTCCTGCAGTCAGTTTCAATATTAAATTAATTGCAAATGACATTTTGTTGGCCTTTAAAGAATGCGTTCAAATTGGGGATGGGTACCGAACAATCGATTAATCGAAATAATCGATGATTTTATGACGATTATTAAAGTTGTTTCTTCACCGAGAAAATACAAAGCTAAATGTGAATAGCCGCCCTTCGTTGTTTTAACTTTGAAGTTTTTTTTGTAGTAATCAGTAGATAGAAATCATATAGAGAGTGACGCTCTTTTGTCGTATTTGAAACCTCATTTGTTAATAGAATCAACTGTAAATTGTGATTTTTTATAAACAACATTTCAACATCAGTTTGGCAATTCCAGTGGCAGCCATCCTTAAGGAATCGGTGGAGCGCTTGAGTCCAAAAAACCAAATTGGGAAGGCATTGCGAAGCTCAGTGTTGGCTCAACACAAAAAACAATTTGGCTCGACAGAACAGCTTCAAGTAACGGTTAGCTTAATAATTTTCGCTCACGATATGGAATAACATTTCTCAAAATTTTCGGAGAAAAATTATCTAACGATTCCACTGCTGTTCAACCGTTCATTGAAAAGTTGCACGCACAAATTACGCAAATAGGCATAACATTTTTTCAGGTCTATAATGCGGATGAAACTGCCTTATTTTGGCGGAAGCTGCCAGAGAAAGGGCTTGCATTGGATAGTGAGTTGCCCCTTGCGATGTAACGTCCCAGTAAAAATGAAAAATGAAGTTGACCTACTTGTCGTAATATCCCCAGATGTACAGGGTTGGCCATATTCGACGATAAGATCTGGCAACTCTGTAACTTCTGACAGATTTGCATTTGTTTCCATACAAAATTCAATTGACGCAAAAACTGTTACCTGTCGGTAAACCGCGTCGATTGGAATGGGCCCAAAGACTAATCGAAATGGCTGAAAGTGACGAAAATTTTTCGCAAAAAATCACCAAGAGCGATGAAGCTCATTTCACGTTAACCGGGGCCGTAAACGAACAAAATTATAGCGTCTATGGTACGGAAAATCCTCAAATCCTTCACGAGGTACCTGTTTATGACCAAAAAGTGACCGTTTGGTGCGGTGTTTCTGCTGATATGATAATTGGGCCATTCTTTTTCGAAGTTGAAGCTGGCAAAACTGCTACCGCCAATCAGGAGCATTATCACGATATGATAACTGATTTTTTATGCCAATTGTTAATGATAATGGTATGGACAACAAGATGGCGCTCCACCACACACATTTCGAGCCACTATCAATTTTCCGGAACAATTATTCCCTGGACGTTTGATGTCAAAAAATTGTGATTTTCACGTTCACCAGATTTAACGGCTCCAGACTTCTTTTGGTGGGGATACTTTAAATCGACGGTTTATGTCAATAAGCCAAGGAACTAGACGCACTTAAGGCCAACATCCGACCGAAATAGCCGCCACATCGACCGAAACATTGGCCAAAACGATGGAAAACGCTGCAAAACGGGCACTATCCACTGTACAGGCTCAAGGCGGCAATTTAAGAGATATCATATTCAAAAAAACTATGTACACAAATCTCCTTGAATCATATTAAATTTTATGATTTTATACTATGATTTCTTTAAAAAAAAACAACTTTTGATGAGTGGTTGAAAGATGACACTGATTTAAGTGACCATAACATTGGAGAAGACAATTACGACGACACCAATCACGATGAAAATGAAAATCAAGATCCAAAAATTCTTCTTTCTCAAGCAATATCTGCGTTTTAAAATGTGTATCAAATATGCAGAATAACAGGATTTTGTCTCCGGGTACATTTTAAAACTTGTTAGTCTAAGAGATTTAGTATAGAAAAAAGAAAATGAAACTCAACTTCGGCAATTGAAACTTTCCAATTTGAAACATACCATTTGAAAACATTCCAAAAATAAATTTTTAAAGCGTAAATAATTGATATTTAATTAAAACTAGTTTCATTCAGAAGTTCAGAAATGTTTTCTTTGATTTTTATTTGTTTTTATTTCGGTATCACTTCTTGATGATCCGATGGAGTATTTTTTAATTTTTTATTTAATTTTTCTAATTTTTAATGTTAATAAATTGTAGTTGCATTTGCTTTTGAATCGAAGGTATTATATCCATAGATTCTGAATCACTCAACTCCGATTCGCGACGGAATTCGGTATATGCCTTAACCGGCTGGATATACGCATTATGACGTTCTATGATTTACATGATTAAACATGATACATTTAGATTACATGTGAAAGACAACAAAATTTCTGGAGTAAACTGTCTTAATTTAGACGTTATTTATTATGGGTTTAAGGGGGATATGGGATAAATGTAGTAATTTTTAAAGTAAAACATTTAAATCTATTCGCCGCTTGTGACTCACCAATCGAGCAGAATAATCGTTTCATCTCACCACGCAAGAGGAAGAAAGTCACCATTTTGTTGCTGCCAGATTGTGTGTGCTTACAGATGATACATGATATAATCGTTTATATCATTTCTGGCCTAGATCTGCCGATGTACGTCAGTCAGAAATTCCGGTGAACGACGGCCATGGATTTCAACCAATGCCAGATAGTTCACTTGCACTTATCTTATTCAGTTGATAGTCGATTCTACGTACAACGCCTATCGTACTTTTATGGTATTGTCTTGTTTTTTTCCAACCAATTTGACGCTTTGACACTTAATAAAGCACACCGATAGTAGCGAAGCAAATTTTTAATTTTTACAATTAAAAAATCAGTTGCTTCTTACGACCATACGACATCTGGGCAAATACACCAAACCCAAATTAAATAACAGGAAAAACGCCAAAAAAGACAAAGAAAAACGTCGTCAGAATCTTTTAGCTTTGTGCTGTAGAATGAATAACCAACGAATCGGGGACCCCCCAATGATATTTGTCATGCGAACCAGTACTGGCAAAACTATCAACTTTATGAAAGTGGCATGACCATAGAGCAAAATAATACTATAATAATTTCAAATACTTATGACAATGTAATATAAAAAAAGCAATAATATTGTCATCGAGAATACAAATTAAATTTTTACTCGATGAAACACTGCATCAGCACCCCGCGTCAGCTAGGGGTCCCCTAGGCAGTTGCCTAACCTGCCCATATAAACCCCTGGGCCAACATAAACATGAATCTTGAACGTTTTAAGACTTGGATCAATGTATTCAATAACACGCTAGTAAATCCAGAGGTCTATTGAAGTTGTAATGTATGTTATGGAGATGATATTACAGAAAAAAGGCTGGCTTGATAGACGCCGTTTGTAAAGCAACACTGTAATGCACATTGTTCATAATCGTCAGTTTCTTGTTTTTGGCAACGCTAAGGTTCATTATTGAGTTGCAACTTTTCTCTTATTCGTACATCATTTGAATCCAAGTAATATTTAAGTTTCAATTCACATAATATTGCAATAATGAAAAGAAGTGGAGACACGAAAGGAAGGTAGAATTTAGCGCCAAAAAAGGAATACAATTTGGGAACAAATACTGCGGCGAAATAAGGCGGTTGACAGCATTAAGGAGGATGAAGCGACTAGATGTCGTAACTAAGTGTTTTTCGATATCTTAGATGAGGTTTTTGGCAGCCGTGGCAGCGTTCAGTTGCCAAGTGAAATGATGGAGCGTTCACCTAAAATCTAAATGATGAAGCAACTGCTTGGCGTGGAGGCAGATTGTCAAATTGACTTAAAACCAAATACATGTTAATGTAAACTATTTGTTATTATGCATTGAATTCATTAAAGTGTGGTGAAATAAAATACTTTTCACTTTTAAAATTTAAATGATACATATATAGTATTAGGCTGATAATAAAGTTGCGACTGCATCTCTCTTTGCTATTGCCCCTCCCTGTCCAGCGTTCATAAACGTTTGGAAATGTCATTGCTGTATTTGACAAAGCAGTGTTGCTTTGCAAATTGCGTTTATGAGGTCGGCCGACCTTTACGTGGCCAAAGCATTAAATTCAGTGTTCTTCATAGCGTGTTTTCCTTATTGCATGGAGTATATTATACACAAATAGACAGACATTTGTGAAAGTTTTTTGAGTGTGAAGAGTACAGTATTTTTAGCATAGCCGTACTCAAATTTACTGCTACTTTTTATTAAAAGAGAAAAAAAAAGAAGAATGTAAAAAAAAAAAAATTGCGTCCTCAACATCCCTCTGACTACAGAGTGCCACAGGCACACACATAAGCATTTACAATAACAACGCCTGTCATTTGCTTTGCGACATGGTCACACATATTACATACTACACACACACACACACAGTGTTGCATACTTTGCGGCTAAACGTATGCGAAATTTTTGCCTTGTTTACTTACTGTTTGGCCAACAACACAGTTGCATGCAACAAACTACAAGCCACGCTGCACTTTACACCTTAAATAGCTTCACTTTTTACTGTTCTTGTTGCTGTTGCTTTTGCTTTTGCATTTGATCAAAAAGCACTTAAGCTGCCATAATTTTTATGACTTGAAATGCACAAAGCTCATCATTCAACAACCAACAACAGCAACATCAGCACAACATCGTAAAACTTTCTATTTTTTTTAGTTGGTTGGGTTGGATGCTTTGCTTAGTTTGGTTGGTTTAGCTTTTTCTGCTCGCTGCTGCTTAACTAATTTACTGACTGCACTCAGTCGGTGTTTAATAGCTATGTGCTTTTTTTCAAGTATACTGCTTCTTTGTTCTTATTAATTAATGAATCAGCAGCGCTTGGTCTGCATTGCTCAATGTTAAGGTAATAAACAAGACGACCTCAATTTTTTGTGCGCTTTTGTTGCGGCTCGTCTGTGTGAATGTCAGTGTTATTGATGAATATAATCATGAGTATGAGGATGATACAGTTTATAATGATGCTGCTCTTAATGGTCACATAGAAGCTGAGGCAGCTGAGTTGGCTTTGCTGCCAACATTGCATTTGATTTCGTTGATTGCATTTGATCAGGTGTGATTCTTCAAAAATTAAAAGGAAAAAGGAAAACAGCTTATATTTGGTTTCCTTTGAAAATTGTGCTAATTATTTAAAAATACAACAAGTATGCAAGGCAATCTGCATTTAGCTACTCATACAACATTTCTGGCAGCTGCAGATGCAAGGCAGCTTACTTTTGTTCTTTTTGTGGCCCCGACACCTTTTTATTGTCATAATTTGCTGCGCAGACTTTCGTAATTTGTTATTGTTGTTTTTATTGTTGTTATTGCTGTTGTTGTTGTTGTTGTTTATTGCCTCTGAATGAAACAGTTTTTGTATATTACGTAGTACGTACTTCTTTTGAAGTAATTTGTAAAATGTGCGAAAAAGTCATAAACAACGTAAAACAAATGCCACGAGGCATGTCAATGTAATCGAAAGAACCAAGCGAGCGCCGTTCTTTCGGCTTTCAAATGGCACGCCACGCTGCGCAAAATTGAGCATTTTGTAAAGATTTGTTTGAGATACTTTTTATTACGTTGACATTCGTGCTATTTTAAGGCATTGAGCATCTACCAATTATGAAATGCCATAAAAAGATAAATGTTTTTCTTTTTTGTTTTTGTCTTGATTTGTTTTTTTTTTTTTTTGTGCTTATTTTCAAATCAACTTTCGTCGCAACTGAGAGTCTGAATGTTGAGCACGACGAATTCGAAACTTGTTTCCCGACCACAAGCCAAATTTAAATTCGCACAGAAGTCAATGAACAATTGCATGCATTTTATTAAATCAAAGCTGCGAATTTTGTATGCGTCGTTAAAAAGTAAAAAAATAAAAAATAAATTATAAGAATTATAAGAAATAAAAATAAAATTGTATAAAAATTCATTAAAAACTGAGAGCGCCTTTGTTCGTTGCCAAAAACGACATTTCTATATTTACGACATTTTTTGTTTTTCGCTCTTTTTATTGTTGTTATTATTGTTAGTGTTGTTGTTTTGTAACACAAAAATTAATTAAAAATCGATAAGATTTTGATTACTTCGGCAGTCATTCAGCTTTGGTTGACACTCGCACAACTGAATTATGAGTGTCACATTTGAATATTTTATTATGCATGAAATTCATACAAATCAAAGACAGACACTCGACTCAAGCCACTCTTTCACACACGTCAACTCACGTCAATTCACATCGAATCGCATCGCATTGAAACGAATCACGCGGCATTGCAATGAATCGAACATGTATCCACTGATACGAACCCTGGCAATGAGTTGAAAAGGCAGAAGTAAGAGCAACCGAGCGCCCATAATTTACCAGCTTAAAAGACGCCCTTCTTGGCCAACCTGGCGCTTCGGTTCATTTACTTTTCCGCATAATTTATGGCCGCCTGTCGTTATCGCGCACAGCGTGTCCTACTGCTGCAGCATCGCGTGAAATCACGTATAACGGTCACGGCGATAATTAGCAACAGCGATTTGACAAATGTTCTCTTTGTATTGCGGCAGCGGTCTCGGGCGTTGGGTGAAGCTGTAATGCCTAAGGCCTTAATAATTTTATGAATGAACAGTGCACAGCAACAGTGTAAAGGAATGTCAGGCCACTCATGCTTGGGTGGCGGAAAAGTTTGACTGTTTGACTTCGTTCATCTTCAACTGTCCTGATGATGGACAAAAGTTAATTGTGCAGTACTCAAAGGATAACATGGCCATGATAGTTTAATAAGGGCCGAAAGCTGAAGCAAAGTTATAAAGTTGTGATCGTATTGAAAGATGATTGAAAATCGTAATGAAAGTGGCAAACGTTTATTAAGTACAAGCGGTCCCGGAAAACGTTTTTGCTCTATACTCCATGTGGTGCGATTAGCTTACTCCATAGTTTTTCTGAAGAGCGTGTATTGTCTGAGTTCGTACATTATCTCTTGGTCATGCATAAGAGTGAGCATAATTTTATTTAAATGGTCTTTCCCTTTTTTAAATGTTTTTTATTATTCTTTTTTGCCTATTAACTTTATACCTTAATTAACTAATTAAAAAAAAAACAACTAAATTAGTTAAAAATTACGTGAAGCAGAGGGAAACAAACGCTTTTTGCCATTTTCTTTTAGATAAATATATAGAGTTCATCTTGATACTTAGCTAAAACAAAGTATTGACTAGGCTGTGTACTTGGCTATCAAGGATCTTTATATAGAGTAATTAATATGTATTTGATTGGACAGGAATATAAGCAATGTAAGAAGTGTATTCAACACGTGAAGCGACTCATTATTATCGCTTTCTTAGGATTCCGTACATTTGAGTGCAAACGGAACCATTATGTGTAGAATCAGTCGTGTTCCGAATCTACTAGAGCGATTAAGTTGTGTGATAAATCAAATAAAAGTGCTTGTCTCAAGGGTCTCTCTAATATATTAGTATAATTAAATAAATAATTTTAAAGTTATTTAAGAAAATAGATGAAAACTGCAATCTAAAATGAATCTTAAAAAAAATGGATCAAATATTTGAGATTTTTTGGTTAAAAACAAAACCGTAAACATGCCTCACCCACCGTATACATGGGACTTAGCCCCCTGTGACTTTTCCGGGTTCCAAAAAAATAAAAAGAACCTTGAAAGGACGGAGGTTCGCCACAATTGTTAAAATAAAGACGCATCGCTATAAGACATAAGGACCATACCAAAAAGCGCATATCATAAGTGCTTCGAGAATTGTAAAAAGCGTTGGCTCAAGTGTATTACATTTGAGCGGACAAAGGGGACACTGATGAATAAATAAAAGGTCGACTTATTTTTCGAACCAAAATGTTTAAAAGTGTCGAAAGGATGGTTGTCCATATGGTCAAGTGGTAGCCAGCGTACTTAGGGCTCGACTTTTGTTGTGTCACGCTGACATGTAAGCCAAACTTCTACCGCAACTACACATACGTTTTGGCATAGATGCTAAGTTTTTATTTTGAATACTTGCCTCATACTTGCGGGACTAATGCATAGCAGTTTTCACACTTTTTTGGGACCTTCAATTTTTTTATTTTTTGACAGCATTCTTGATAAATATAGACTGGTTGTTTGTGTTTTTTTATCTACAAATGTTGTGATTTTCTCTTAATGGTGTTTAGGACAACTTTTAATTCTTTTTACGCCCACAATGCCTAATTAATTTAAATAAAAAGTAGACTGTGCACATCTGCAAATGAAAACCTGTCGGATGGTATACTTTTTATCAAAATCGATTATATGGTTTAATCATAAAATAGTGGTAATAAGGATAAAAGAATGTTTAAAAAATTATTTCAAACAACTACTGAAAAAGTATTTACTTATACTAAAAACATAGAACTGCATAGGCATTTACAAAATCCAGAATCTACGAGCTCCTCTAAATACTCCCTCTGGAAAGCGACCAAAAATATGACGAACAAAACAATTCAACAACCACTGGTGAAAAAGACCGATGTGTCATGGGCCAGAACAATTGTGGACAAAGCCACATTCAAAGTATTTTGAGAGCGTGTTTAGTGATGGCAACCCCACTTAAGAAAAGAACAATAAAGGAACTTTTAATGCGGATCAAATGCCTTCCCCTTTAAGGCGTTTATTTAACTGCGCAACTTATTTAATGCTATAATAAGATTAAGGTATTTCCCTAGCACATGGGAAGTTGCTGAAATTTTAAGCAATCCTAAACCTGGCAAAGATCTCAAGAAAGAGTCTTCATACAGATCCATCAGTCTAATCTCAATACTCATCAAGATGTTAGGCAACTACTCCCCGACAGATTGCTGAAATTCCTGATTTGGTCGAACATTATACCAGACCATCAATTTGGATTTCTTCGTAACCAGTTGTATTGACGGAGGCTACTTTTATTTAAAATACAAGGAAAGCTAAATCAGGAGTACCTCAAGGCAGCGTCCTAGGTCCTTTACTTTATGCAATATTCACTGCTGACGTAAGAAATCGCAACGTTTGCAGACGACACCATAGTACTTAGTACACACAAAAACCTAACAACAGCAACAGCCACATTGCATTCCGAAGATGATAAATAAAAATAAACAGCAGCAAAGCGGTACAGTCGTCTACGTCTAAATGCAATTATACGCCAATCCACATTAGAATAGACGGCACAAACACAACATTAGTGGATCAGGCAAAATACTTACGGAAATATCGCGAATGGATAAAACTAAGAACAGCTCTACTGGTTGCTAAATCGTAAGTTCGCAATATCACTGTACAATAAATTTTTAATCTATGGAGCTCAATTTGGGGTACTGCGAAAAAAACCAATATCGAAATAATATAATGCAGAGGCAACAGGCAAAAACTCTCCACTTAATCACAAACACCGAATCGTACATCGCAAGCAGTGACATACATAAAGACTTGGTGCGAGAGGAGATAACCCACATAAACAGAAAATGCCAGACAAAGCTCAGTCAACATATCAATAATAAGGTCAATACTCTGCCTATCAACGAACTACAGCATAAACGACGTCTCATGCGAAATAAACCAGTGCAGCTATTATAGTTTAAATTAATCTTAAAAATCCTTAAAAATAAATCACTAACATAGATACTTATATAGTATATTACTGCTATCGTAGCCTGTCAGACGTTGTTATGCCCTTTCCGGTATTAGCAAAGAAAAAAAAATCAGTAAAAGTACAAAAACCAAATATTTCAATGGTGTGTTAGCAAGAAATCTATTTCCTTTACTAAAGCTATAAGAATAACTTTTGAATTTTCCTTTAAATATCATCGCATGAACCATATTGATCACCAGTTTTCTTAACTTCAACCCCGTTTCGTTGCATTGAAGAAAAAAAAATGAGTTTAGTGGAAGAGGAATTATTTTTTATTATTTTCCTTTGACAGACTTTCGATCTCGAATTCGACATAATTTTCAATGGCTAACTGATAAAGAAATATTGATTTCGCACGCATAATACAATTTATTTTCTTTTTCTCGACTGTCGCGGTATACCAATGCACCAAACTTTACAGGATTACTCGACAGGCTATTCTAGAGTTTCCCCTAAAATTTCATAAAAATCGATCCAGCGGTTTTGGCGTCTATAGCGGACATACAGACAGACCGAAAGATTTTATATATATATATAGATTTATTTAATTTAAAAATAACCCCAGACTCTTCTAAATGTACTAATACTCGCATATCTTTATATATTGTGTAAGACTGGGTACATTACTTTGGGAATAAAAAGTAAAAATAAAAATGATGGTAAAGAAAATGTCTTGGCCTATTTAGATATAGATTGTTTACTGTGTTATAACGTTTTAATGAAACTTTTAACTCAGTAAAGGAAACATCATCGGCTCTTACTCTGTTGTTTACACCCTAAATAAGTAAAGCAAAATATTATAGGCGGACGCAACTAAAATCTGAAAAAATCGGCAAGTCAAAATTGCGTGGGCAGATCAATTTGTTTTAATGTACTCGTACTGGTAAATAGACAAATTTCCACTAAAACATTTTGACGCACTCAAATTCAACGAAGTCAATTTCCTGCCAACAATAACAATAAACATACCAAAATAAAATATTAAATGGAAATGGGACGCGGAAAAGCCGCAAACCACAACTCATCCGCTTGCAACGGAATTCTCATGTTTAATGCGAATTCGCATTTCGGCGTAATCTTTTCGCAATCACTATTGCCCCTTCTGTTTGTGTTGAAATTTTCATTTTACACTCTAAAAGTCATTAAATTAGTTAAAAGTAAGCAAAAAATAGTGGCAGCGATGGGTGCAGAGGGTATGAGTCATAAGAAAAATAAAAGGTCAAACGAAAGAAGGAACACACGAACGCACATAAAAATGTTTACAATTATTTTATTAAGTTTGTTTATGCGCCCTCCTCTGAAGCAACACAAAAGGCCGCCGTTCGGGCAACAACGGCCACCGCCAACTGAATCTGACAACAGCCGTTTGTACCCGCCATCGACCCTCAATGCCAGGGGCACATTTGCTGATGGCCAATAAAGTAGTCGAAACTTTGTTAGCAGCAACCGATGAACAAACGGTGGGCCTAGGTGGTGGAGGAGGGGTGGTGGATAAATGAGTGGAAGAGGGTAACAGGGTGAAGACGGTAGTGCCGATGATGAAGTTGAGGTTAAAGCCGCTGTTGAAGATTCGGTGGGGAAAATGGGGATAAAGGTGAGTCCATGCTGACCGAAAGGAAGGTGGTACGAATGTGAGCGTACGTACGTGAAGAAAGTAGTGGTTGGAAAAGGTGTATCGCTGGCGATAGTGATAAGGAAGTGTACACGAAGGTGTTGATGACTAATGATGGGAGGAAAAAGACAGTGATGAAGGCAAGGAGGATAGTAAGAATTTGAAGTTAGGACGAGGGTAAGGATTAAGATGTGGACGATCAACGTAAATATGAAAGCCAAAATGTCAGTGGCGATGAAGGTAGTTAGGCATAGGCATTGGAGGGTGACAGTGATGAAGGTGAATATGAAGATGAGGATGGTGTGTGGTCGAGAAAGTGGGTGATAATAATGGCGAGGATCAATGTGAACGAAGGTAAGGATGAAGGTAAGTCTGATGATTAAAATGATGATTATGTTAGAGGGAGGTTATAGCTTGGAATGATAGGGAGGAATGTAATAGAAGTGGTCACCTGAATTTTGTATGAAATTTATAATGAAGTTAAGTTTGAAGATGTTGGTGAAAATAAAGAAAGGATGAAGTTTGAGAAGAAATAAAGGAATGGAGATTACGCTAAATTTTTTGGATGAAGGTAAGTTTGAAGATGATAATGATGATGAAGATAGAGTAAAATCAAGCCATCCCACGCTAAGGATGATAAGGTGTGTATGAATTGGGTGAATATGGTGGGGCATATGGTATGAATATTGAAAGAACGTAAGAATAATGCATTAAGTGTTTGATGGAAAACTGAAGAAGATGATGATGAAGGAAGATAATGAGAAGCAACTGGTACAGGGGAAGATATTGTACTAAATGTGAATGAAAGCAACATTGTTACATTGTTGCTAAGAACAAAGGTGTGGCTAAAATTTAGTTGGAACATTTGGTCATCGAGAGTGATTTGGAAAATGTGAATGAAAGCCAGACAAAGACCATGTTTTGGGAGGTATGCTAATATCATAATAGTGTAGATGTAGTAGATCGCTTGTGCTGGCGTGGCAGTGGATGATGAAGGTACGTGAGAAGAAGCGACGTGTGCATTTCTTGAAAGCTTTATTATCGCAATAAATACCGCGGTCAAACAGATCAGCAAACAGCGCACAGTGAACGCCGCTGAACGCCATAAAGAATTCGCTGCCAGCTGCTGGTCGAGATTTAATTAATGTATTTTTACTTCAGCTTGCCAAAAAGGCAATCCAGCGGTTTTACTGGGCTGCTGATCACTCGCCCAATCGTTCGTGTGTTTGTTGTTTGCTTGTTTGTTTATTCAAGCAAATGCTCGTACACATTTTGTAATTCATACCGCAATTAAGTCAGAAAAAACGCAAAGAAACTAATAATAATAATCTGACGTCAAACCAAGCGCAAACGAGGGCGATGGCGTTCGAATGCGATTGGCATGCATGGGAACAGTGTTTGCGATTTTTTAAATTGAAATTCCGCAGTGGAAAAGCTGCAAACGGACATAGTAGCAATGACGCGTTTATGGCTTCACAAAATTCATCAAAAATTTTCACTTCTCGTATGTCTCGCGGTTCACTCAATCGAAACTAGTTGCCCCTAATGAAAGACAAACGACTCAAGGTCGGCTTCAAGAGCATTTGTTTATAGGGTTTTTTTCGGGTCTCGTTAGTTGTATGTGTGCACTTGAGTGGAATTTCAGGTTGTGACTTACGTTTGCAGACTCGTCGATTGTTGAGCGCTTTTGTTGGATCGCGATAGAAGCCCTCCTTGCACTGATGACAATTGCGTCCCGTTGTCGAATGGCGGCAGTTCTGACAGATACCGCCCGAGACACGACCCGAGAGCCGGAACAGCTCCATGCTGAAACGGCACTGACGTGCGTGATTATTGCAATTGCAGACTGGAATGAAAAACAGAGAGAGCATGAGTATGAGTACGACCGATTAAGTTGTTTTCTATTAATGAAAAGTTTCTGAAATCAACGATAACGAAGCATAACGAAATGTATCATAAATCATAATTGCGATTCGAGTATCTGTTGGTAGTCATTTGCGTAAATTCCCATAAATCAAGAAGTGCGTTGAGACTGGGCAAAGTAAGTAACTCAATAAGACTAAAGCAGGACTCGGGAGACGTGTTGAGATTGTTGATGTTTGCTGGCCACTTGGGTGGTTTTAAGTGGTCATTGTACTCTTGTATTAAAGTTGAGTGCTTGTAGATATGTTCGTAATATAGTCAACATAGTTGCTGTTGTCGTTGTTGTTGTTGCTGTTGTTATTGTTGCTGCTGTCGTTATTTGAGCTCACAAGTTGATGTCTTTGGCCCTGCTGCAATGCCGCCTCATATATTTCAACATCATAAGCTGTTCTGATGCTATTAAATGTCTGAGTTGTTGGTGTTGTTGTGGAAGTTGATGATTGTTACTGATTTCCCCTGAGCCTGAATTATGCCACACACACGCATATACAGATACATGCCTAGAGCTATAGACACAAGAGCACAGCGGCATGCCAACCAATGAATTCAACATGAAAAATAAGCGCAAACATTTCTCATTTTCATTCGGCCACGACAATTTTCGTCGCTTTCCTATTTTCCCTAAATCTTCTAGCTATTCTTATCAGGCCTGTTTCGATGCTCTTTCTACTTGCTACTCTTATATTTACTTTATACTTCGCTTATCCTCGGCTTGGGCTCGTTTGTGCGAATCATTGGTGGATTTTAAACAAATGTATCGCTTTCTGAATTATTTTTTGGCTTTGAGATTTAAACTGCGCCAATAAATGGAAATGAGCGCTTTGAATAATCAATTGGTCCAATAAATCTCAAGTCGTTAACTGTCGCTGTCTGCTAGTAAAGTGGCAAAGCGAACAGCCGAGCGGCCGAGCGAGCTAATGAGGGAGTTATTGAATGAATTAGATTTGCCTTTGTGCGGCTAAAATGACATTGGTATTTTAGTAGGTCGAGAGGGAGAGAGAGAGAGAGAGAGAGAAATAGAGAAAGAGAGAAAGTAGGGGAGTGAGAGATTGCGGGAAAAAGTGGCGTGTGGTGAAAACAAAATGATTTCGAAATACAAGCTTCGAATGATTTATTTGCACCATAAAACTTAAGCCATAGGCGTTTGACTGGAGTGGTTGGAGCGGTCATTCATCAAAGTTGCTTCTATGAAAACTTTGACATGCATAAGCGAAGAAAGAAATTGGATATAAGCAGCACTAATAGAGCTATAAAAATGGCAGATAATGTAGGTATGAGATAAGAGATAAGATATAGTAGAAGACTAGAGTATACACTTGACCGCTTCTTAACAAGTATAACTCGTTCTTGATACAATACATAATGAGTAAATGCTAACACTCGATAAGCAAATGACAAATCTACTCTGAAAGTAAAAGTAGAAAATAATATGCAAAACTAATGATTGCATTACTTTCAACACGTCTAGTAAAATATATGAGCACAAGCGACACAAGGATGCTACTGACACGCAAGCCAAAGGAAGACAAGGACAGAGACTGCAACACTTTTGTAACTCATTTCAACTCATTTCATTTGATCGTTATACCAAAGACTGGTACAGTATAGTACAATATAATATATTATATATACTACTCGCCCCGAAAAGGACGACCTTTCGAATTCGACGAACAGCATCTCAAAGCCATTTCGAAGGAGGATGGTTACAAAACAAGTCGGCCGAAAAAAAATATACATAATATATATACATAAATATGAAGCAAAAGAAAGGAGTGGTTGGCTCCAGGAGATACGCCAAAGCCGAGAGGCAAGCCTGACCTCCATCCAAACAAGGCCATGATCTGCGAGAGGACATGTTGCACTGGAAAATGATCGAAAGAAATGCCACGGCTAACAAGGACCTCTACATAGCCCAACTACACCGCATGAAAGGGACTATTCGACTGAAAAGACTCCATCGACAAGACCAAACCATACTCCTTCACGACAACGCCTCCAGCATCCAACATATTCTCCGGACCTTGCAGCGACGGATTACCATCTTTTCCGTTCCCTGTCGAACCATATAAGGGTCGTTATATTCGACAATAAAGAGGACTTTAAAAACAGGCTCAACAACTTCTTCGATACCAGATTGGGAGATTTTTGGCGGCACGGCATCGACAAATTGGTCAAGAGGTGGAAGGAGACCGTAAACAGCCGTAAATTTAGTGTTATAACTATTGATTTTTGTTTAATCCTCAACCTTATAGTACAGAGTTTTTTGCTGGCAAGGCTTAAAATAACTCATAGTTGAATGGAATTGTAATAATTAGCGATGACATTTATAACTTCTGTGATATTTAGGAATGAGGCAAATGAGAGGAGATGAATGAAATAAAAAAGCTTTACTTAGGTGTTATTATAATAAATGTGAATCGACGCAAACGAAGCGAGTTGCTCTGTAATTGGCTACGTCTTTGAAGAGCTTCCGGGATTCCATTCAAATTAATTGTTCAAAGTTCTCAAGGATTGATGAAGGTTGATAAAGTGTAGGCACTTGAAACTAAGAGAGAATAATAGAGACAGACAGAATGTCAGGCTTAATGAATAAAATAAGAAGACCCATAAACTTGAATAGAGTAGACATTATATGGCACACGTGCCCTAAGAAGAAGATGGGCAGTATTAATTACTACGAGTAACTTAAGGCACGACTTGTGGCATGTTAAGGGCTTTATTAAATTTAATATAAGAAATTGTAAAGGTTGAGAGAGTGAAATAAGTAAGTAGTTAAAGATGGCATGAAGTGAGTAGAGGAGGTAACATTAATGAATTAATGAATCACACACTGCAATTAGGACCCTAGCTTATTTTACACAGATATTTCTGAAAATGGTTGACTGGACAGACACACAGTAAAACATCATGCCAATCCTTCGAAGAATACAAAAAATAGCAAAAGAAAATCCAAAGTCAACAAATTGATGGTGTAGTGCAGCGCAATGCAACTGACGTGTGGCAGCTTCTTTTTGGCCTTTCGTTCTTCTTAGCTTTTTCCTTACTTTTGCTAACCCACTGGCGAACACGACCACTTAAAAAGCAAACTTTTCATGTACACAGCACATGCCACAACTCCTAAGGAAGGGCACCACAGTAAGCACTTGACGCCTTTGAAAGTTTTTCTGCGTGTGTATGTGTGTGTGTGCTCATGTTATAATTATCTTTCACACATAACATGAAATATCATATTAGAACAGACAAAAGCAACTGAGAGATATAGCATGACTGCGTTTGCCACTGTAGGAGTTTGGTTGGGGACATAACTGTGGTGCAGACGACGCACCGATGTCAAAGTTATGTCAGCGTAAATATTTGATTTAACAACTGTAAAACACACTGACAACCATCATCATCATCATCATCATCATCATCATCATCATAATCATAATCACAAACATCATTATCAATGGTGTGATGAGCAAAAGTTAAATAAATATTTGAAAACTGAGGTGGCATAGAAGGAAGCAACGCGCGTTGTAAGAATCTCAGTGAATGAATGAGTGAATGAATGAATGAATGAACGAGCGACTGACTGACTCAGTGAATGAATAAGCATTTCCCCAAGCTAACGTGTTGGTAATTGAAAAGCGACCAAAGTGGCTTACAGCTGGCAACAGATATTCGATAGAGCAGTGCTCTTTAGCAGCAGCACCAACCGAACCAGCGCTGATGGCGATGATGTTAAAGCTGCAGACTGCAGACTAAAAATTCCAGGAACGTGTTAAAAATTGTGGATAATTAATTTTAATGACATGCGATGCACACATGCAATAACACAATTTTATTTTTAAATATCGAGCTTTATTGCCACGGATTTGGATTTGATTGTGTGGCTTGGACTTGTGGTTTGAATTGACGTTGAACTTAATGCTGCCCTCGATAATACATCGACGAAAAAATTTCAACTCAGTCTAACCTTAATCTCTAAACTGAACTTCCCGGTTTTTCAGTATTTGTCTAAGGTCAAAAACACAGGCATGGAGTCGCAGTAGGGCCAACGTTTTAGGTCATATATTTTATTTTTTTCTTTTTTTTTCTTTTATGGATTTGGTTGTAAAAAAAAAAACACACACCGAACCCAACCAAACCCAATCGAGTTGTAGTTCAAACATAAATTGCGTTGTTGACTTTGACTGTGATATTTTCTGTTGTTGTGAAGTCGCTCGGTTTAGAGCCATCTAATGACGTGGTTATTAGCATAAATAAACAGCGTTGCTAGTGAGATGAGATGAGATGAACTGAGATGAGTAGAGTAAGAGCGACATTGGCCAACACCAAACCACGTAATTATATGTGGAAAAATGTAGCGTTTGTTGTTGTTTGGCTTGGGCACGTCTAAAATCAACAGCAGCAGTTTTCATTATTATAAAATGAGGTATTAATGCAATTAAAAATAATATGTCTTTTTCCTTTCAGTGTGCGAAATGCAGGCAATTCTAATGCTTTGTGCGGCAACCATGCTCTTTTCAAAAGCAGTTTTGTGGCATGTCCTTAGCAATGCAGGTGGAACATTCATTCATTGAACAAGCCATTTTCATATAAGTAGTTTATGTGTGTTTGTGTGTGACTGTGGGGTCTGAGGCATAAGCTGACGGTATGAGCATGTGTGAAGTATTTTTTTCTTGCCGTTTCTGCTTCACGTGCCAAAAGTGTAGCTCACGTTGATTGATTGATTGAGTGAGTGATTGTGCATTCAATTGATTGATCGTTCGGTTGATTGAGTGATGGACTGCAGCCATGCTTTCGGTTGTGAATTTTTTTAGAATTAACTATGGCGTTATATTTTTTCCTTAACCACACATTCTGCATATCACCGGCAATTTGGCGTTTATGACACCGTTGCATTTTTTTAAATTTCGTTTATATTTTTGTCACTCCTATGCTTCACAACCACAAAAATAACTATAAAAATACACGAGCCTTCATAGAAGGCTGTTATGTTTTATTACGTATATATCTACATTATGTAAAATAAGTACCCGGAATTTAGAAGTACACAAGAAAAACGCCAAATTTAAGTAAACTTTTTTGCTCTACAATTCTTTCCAATGGAAAAATCCGATGTGCGGTCATCCGATATATGACCGGTTTAGATTAAGAGTCAAAGAGCAAATACAGTACTTCGTGCAACCGAATGAGAGTGCAAACATTTAAAATTTAAAAAACATTTAAAAGACTGAGTTACTGGCGTCTGCTGCAATTTGGTATGACTAGTATGCAATGACCAATAGTATTGAATGAGTGAAGCGCACTCAAATACAGGTTATCACAACTCTTTCTATGGACTCTTACATGTCGTTTACAAATATGTATTTCTATAGACTTTCCTTCTATATAGAGTTTTGAGTCGTTTTTCTTTTCCTATTGTTATCGCATATTTTTGGACAAATAACAGCCGAGCCTAGAATTTAAAAATATATACTGCTTTGAATCTGTGCCATCGGTGCCATCTTTGGCATCTTGACTTTATGGCGATATACCTCTCTCTATAAGCTCTTCAATTATTATCTGACATACACTTAACTAAGCCAGTCGAAACCAATCTGAAAGATCAACTAACTCTAACTACTTCTTCTTTACCGTCAGGTAAAAATTACCATTCGACAGGTTTTCATTTGCAGATTTGTCACAATATGAACTTAGTTAGGTATTGTGGGAGTAAAAGTAGTTAAAAGTGGTCACAAAAAACAACTACAATAAAGTCTCACACACACGCTTGAATTTACAATTCAATATTATTACGACTGTGGTTGAATTTCAACGGACAATAGTATTAGGAAAGGGGCTATCAAACCCTCCCTCTCTAAATGTATGTATTGTACATTATATATTCATCTGCTCATCTGTCTGTCTGTCTGCTTGCCTTTTCGTAAAACAATTTTAGTCAATATCAACTTCTTGCATGAATTTTCGTTCTTTTCGTTTTTGTTTGGGTATGGGTTTTTGTTTGTATAAAACGTTTGCTAGATCTTAAATGCGTAGCTAAAACTTTAGTACAACTTTTTATGGGATCAGTAACATAAACTTTGGAGACTGACAAAGCTCTCATGCTTACTGAATCATGCAGGTTTTATACAAACCTTCGGCAAAATAGAAATTATTTATAACGCCTTTTACTCCTACAATACGATTCAATGGACTCTATGTATCGCTATATTCTGGGGTCATAGATATAAACTGAATACCCAAAAACTAGTTCTTGAATAAAACAGTTAATTTTTTAAGTGAAAATTTCTCTAGCGGCGAAGCGATTTGAAATATTTTGAAACGAAAAACCGACCCTAAAAAAAGAAGCAAGCAATCTATAGGATTTAGTCTGCGAGACCAGAAGAAATAAATTTTATTGTGCACGCCACGGTCAGTGGAAAGAGAACAAGAAACAGCGATAAGCTGTGGTGTTTACAGTGTGTTTGCAGTTGGCAAGAAGGGTATGTGGCAAACATAAATACTTAAGTAAATACATACCTCGTATTATGAAATGTAAATGAATTTTTAAACTTCGTACCAATATTTTTTCCCATTACGCTCACTCTCCTCACTCACTATCTCACTAATACACAGTACTATCTCGCTCATCGGCCGCCACAAAATCTCGAATAACGATATTTCGGGCTAATTCTTTATTTGTATTTAAAAATCAAAAAACTTTTAACTTAAATTGTATATGTTACCACCATATATATTCTTAATAATTTGATCACGAATGACATTGCCTTTTCTTGATACAAATATCTTCGCCATCTAGAGCGTTTTCGGATTTGACGGTGCAACCTACGGGCAACACGATCTGTTGGTCTAATGAGTTTCAGCGTGTTCATTGAAAAGTTCTTCATCAGTGGCTCATATATTCCAGGGTTCTTTTCAAAGCAACTTTCATCTTCGTGATTGCGAAGGATACATAGAACTGTGTACGTATAAAAATGATAGAAAGGGAAGACGGCGGATTATAGAGCTGAAAGTTTTCAATGACGACGTATTACAGCAAAAGATCAAGATTAGTCGCGACTCGTATTATATAGATGGCGGATTAGCGAGATAGTACCGTACTTGCTCGTAGTTAAAGGTTTCACTTCTACCGCTTGTGAGCTGCTCACATATTTTTCTAAGTGTATAGCAGTAAAACCTTCAAAAGGTATTACGGCGTATTCAAAGTTTTTTTGGTTAGTACAACTCAACGATTTAAGTTAAATTAAAAGTCGTAAGAAAAATTGTGCATACGCCGCATGCGTTGTGGCAAAATGTTCCTTTTAGCTTACAAACTCATTGAATCTTTCATCATCTATTGTAACACATTGACTCAGTTATATTTACCAGACAGCCAGCTAGGCTTTGATCATTTGACAAGCTCATTTGTTATTCGCATTGGTCAGCGGTGCAGTCGGTTGTGCTTCTCGGAAATGCCCCTTGAAATGCCTGTTGCAACATGCAAAGCTAATTAGATCGGGGGCAATGATGGGCCTGTCTTCTTTCTCACACAAAAAGCATGCAATTACAAAGAACGCGCACCGAATTTGTTTTATAAGAATGCTGCCTTGCTCAGTTGAGAAATTTGAGAAAATCTCTGCTGAACGCAACCATTTCAATACGTAGGACTGAATGAAAATATTGTTGAATAAGACAGGAATGCAGCGTATGTGCAAAGAAATTAAGCAAGTTATGCATTGAGGAATGTACAAAATGACACTTGTTCTCTTCACAGTGTAATTAAAAAGAACTCATGTACAAGAAGCGGAGGTTGTGCGAGCATCAAATAAAACAAAGTGGGTAACGGGTTATACCATACACGTGCTCTTGCAGCAGTGAGGAACTAAAGGAATTGGCCTGAGTGCAAAATACTTGCCGTAAACTTGGCGTAGAGATAGAGGTAGCTGGTGCCAGGCAGGTGAGCCACTTACAGTTGATCAGCCGTTAAGCACACTGAATCCTCAACTGAATATACGAGTACAGTAAGACGATGGTGCTCTCTCTGCTCATTGTGCTTCGTTCATTTTAATTAAACACTTTTTCACTAATAGACTCAGTTATTTTTAGCTCATCACTGAATTTTCTAACGCCCTTGAACAGTTAAACGCCCAAAGGCAAATTTTTTGAATTTCTACGCTGATACTTGGGACTTCATGAATACCTAAATTTGTTCTTTTATTTCTGCTGAATTCTCGAATTGTAGCTGTTGTTGACTGCCTGCCTTGCCTATTCAATGTTATGGAAAGTTAGCGTGCTGCTGTTTTATTTTATTTTATTTTATTTTATTTTTATTGTTGTTGTCAAGTTGCCGTTGCTGCCTTTTACGTGCCTCAGCTGCACCATTTCACAAAACTCGACGAAACACGAAACAAATTGTTTTTTGGGTCTTATTTTTTATTTTTGGCATAAACTTTTTCGCTTCTTTTTATTTGAGTCATTTGTTGTGTCGCAATTTCGTTTTTTACACGATTTACTCATGACGCCTTTTAAAAATACATTTTTCGCGCTTTTTAAGTTGGAAATTTTTCTTATAAAAATGCATTCAAGCAAATTGGATTCTTATGTTGCAACAAGCGGCAAAATAAAAATATAAATTAAAACAAAATAAAAGAAGAACAAAAATGTGGCAACAAAAAGAAGCGGCGTTTTTAAAAATTGTGGCGACGACAACTTCATTAAATTTGAGTAGAAGAAACCCGGCGGGAAACAGCATTATTGCTGGACTCAAAAATATGTACAAGCCGATATGTATAAATTTCATCAACATGTAAATAAATATATACACAGACCTAGGCATAAATGCATACTTGCATAATTGTTTGATGAAAAAAATATTATTTGGCGGAGAATTCAATAAGAACAGAGAAACAATAAAAAGGCTTAGTGTAGGAATAATTAAAAAAGTTATTTTAGATATATAATAGATAAATGGCTAAATAGGAAAATATATAAATAGATATGTAAGCAGTGGCGTAGTTAGGTAAGCAAGTGCCGCAGGCAACAATGAAATTGGCGCCCCATTGCTTTAAAGTTGGAAAACTATTTCATCTCGAGCTCCTTAGTTATTACTAAGTATTATGTGTAACGCAGCAGACAGTATTTAATCGTACTTCACTATCAATTACTTACAGGGACCCGGCGCTTCGTTGCCTTCGCATGCGTCTCTCTTCAGATGTTTATTTGTATAGATACAGTTTGAGAAGCGTCTGAAAATTGAGTTGGTCTTAATATTTAGTGAATTCGACGATTTCTTCAAACCAAACTACACAGTAACCATCTAAAGGCTATTCTAGAGTTTACCTGAAAATTTCATGGAAATCGGTTCAGCGGTTTCGGCGTCTATAGCGGTCAGACTTACAAACAATCAAACAATCAAACTTACTTTGGAATTGATCACATTTTTGTAATGTGTTAGAAAATTAAATATCTCACAGACTGCACTCGTGCAGGCAGCTGTATTTAATAGAGTTCTTATTTATCTCTTGTACACTAGCAAATATAAACTTATTTTCCAACTATGTAAGTTCCTAAAATAAGTAAACCCTCGAGCTTAGGGTAGCTACGCCACTGTATGTAACATATGCAGTTGTATATATATGAACTCACACAAATAATTATATGTGCATTACTTCGCAACTGAATTTTATTCTTAAAAGAGCAATAAGCAATATTACTCAAGAAAATATTAAACAAACACCAAAAATGAAATCTATCATTACCGTAATACATTCATACCGTAAATATAAAAACTTCGTTTCCTGCGGTATGGGTGTCTCAAATTGTATTCCATTTTTAAACTTGAGCAGAAAGGATGACCCAGAGATATTCGATGGTGTTTAGATTCGGAATTACCAGTCCAAGTCCAAGAGCGATATATTTCTGTCCGTAAAAATCTATTTAGTTACCTTTGCGTTGTGTATTGGCGCATTGTTTTTTGATATGTCCACTTATTACCATAGAGTTGTCCACAAAATCAACTAACTCGTCCTCCAGTATGTCCACGGAGTATTGCCTTTATAATAAAGCGAAGCCCAGATCATAACTCTTGCTCCGCTATGGTCACGTTTCTTGAATGTCTGCCGCGGATGATTCATAGTTCGCCAATTTTTTTTATAGCAGTGAGGTCCGTCTAGATTTAACTTTTTTTCATCACTGAAGACAACATTGCGCCACTCTTCCTAACAAAACTGGCATTTGGTGGCAAATGCCGTATGGGCAGCAATGTGTCGAAGGAAAAGCTTAGGTTAAGGTGCCATGTAAGTATGCTTAACGCTAAGATTTTCGTGTAATATTTGAAATATTCTATGTTATGGATCTGGTGGATCCTATAGGCAGGCATTGTTATACTACACAAAGTAAAGTTGGCCTTATGATTAACATCGATTTTTTGATTCAATCCACATAAAGCGAAGCAAGTAGGGAATTGTAAGCACTCGAACTGAATTATTGCGTGGCAGCAATACATTCCATTCCATCCTCTAAATTTTCCATTCAATATTGTTTCTTTTATTATATTTCCAAAAATTTACCAATGTTTTAAATTACGAAGCAAAATAATATTTCGAGCCAATTTTCGAGCGCATATTGTGTTCTGGTAGTTCAGTTAAATGGAGTGGATTTGATAATTCAGTGGGGTATTAATATGGGATATTTGAAAACCAAGGACCAACCATACTAATCCCTAAAGATATTATTGGAATATGTGGGATGGTTTCGGAGTTTACCGTGGATGAACGCAGTGACACGTTAATTTATATACAATACTAGCGTATCCTGCATCGCTTTGCTGTGGGTTAGTACAATTTAATTTCACTAATTTAATAAATTCAATAGTTTACTTAAATGACAATCAGCGACACTTAAAGGGAGTACTGCTGTATCCTTTACCATAATTTTACGCCTATATTATATAACCGATTTTAATTAAAAGCGTACCATTCAAAAAATTTTCATATGTAGATGTGCACAATGCACTTTTTAATAAACTTAGTTCAGTATTGTGGGCTTAAAAACAGTTAAAAGTTGCACAAATGCAATCACGAGAAACCTCACGCATACGCTTTACATGACATATCCACACACTACACAAACACACAATATTCATCACTCTCACAATGTCACATGTAAGAGAGAAAGTGAAATATACCTGAGAACAATAGAAATGAACCATAGTAACATTTCGCCCTTTCTTCGATTGGGTCATGTTAGTAATGGCTGAGTATTGAATATTGAATAATGGTACTCAAGTGCTTTGTATTGAATTTAAACCTCCGTGCGAACACTGGTACAATTAATATCTGAACTATGAACTATTAACCACACCCCCAAAGCAATCTACTTTTATAAAAAGTATACTAAAACACTCGCCTATTATAATTGTTGTGTTGTGTGGAAATTTTAACGCAATCGATTCAGAACCTTCGGGGATTTGGGTGCATTAACATTTTGCATCGGAAAATTTTTATGTATATCGGTATTAAGAATATTGAAGAATAAATAATGAAATAAAAGGATAAAGGATTAGACAGGTGATAAGTGGTAAGCAAAGTGCCCGTAAGCAAGTAACTAATGTAGATCGATGGACAGACACTTCAATAGTGTTAGCCCTGACAATGAGGCACAAATAAAGAGGTAAGGCAATACTTCACTATACACCGAAATACACACAATACACTAATTTAATCTTTAATTGTGTACAACAACAGGAGAATACAATTGATGCTTATCAGATGCATTCAGATACTGCAAACGACACGACTGATGCGCATCAGGCAGCAATAGACGGCACTTGGTGTCGATAAGTTCACCTTTTTAATAGTTTACTTGGACATTGTAACTTTTCGACAGCAAGAACACCAACATTTGACATTTTTCTCGAATATTGTATTTGTTGTGCGTTGTCCTTAAACAACAATTTACGACATTCTTTGCTGCTTTTCTCCTATTTTCTTTTAATTAGTACGCGGAAAAATCAACAATGAAAAATTTATTGAAATTCCAATTCACTTCGATTGTAAATTCAAATCAAAAAGAAAATTTAATTAAATGCTAATGAGCCAAACACGAAAAGAAGAAGACAGAGGACAACAGCATCAACGACTTGAAACTCCTGTAAGATAAATTAAAAGTTTTTCATAAAAGCAAAAAATAAATAAATAAATTCAATTCGAAAAATAAAATGAAAATGAAATGAAAAACAGCGAAAAGAACAAACTCCTAATGAGCCAGACCACTCTTTATGTGGAAAAACAAAATAAACAAATTCGGGAAAACAGAAGAAAAACGCTAGAAAGCGAAGAAGGAAACGACAAAAGCAAAAAAAAGTTATAATTCTACTGTAATACTAGCCCCGCCCCAGCACTGCTCGGGTTTTGGAACACACTACACATTGATTTTATCGCATTGAATGCAACACCAATTTTCATCAAGTTCGGTCAGACAGGCAAAGAAACAATGAAACAAAGATCCATTTATATATATACAGCTAGCGACAAAAAAAGCCGCACCCTGCATTTCTTGTAACTTTTAACTTTATAGTCCTATCACTCGGGAAAATCTTTAATAAACCTATATAAATTAAGTTGTCTACTAAAAGTATGTTAATTAGTACTTGGTAATACCAGGGTTGGCTTTAATAACTTTAATACCTAACTAACTAACTAATATCTAAAATTTTACCCTATTAGGCATTAATTCAAGTAGAGCCATAAAATATTCCTCCGTTATTTCCTCAAACCATACTTTTTCTATAGTTTCTCATAATTTAGTTTTAGTCTTTGGTTTCCACTTTCTTGTTTTAGTAGTCATAAGGCCCAAAACAATTTCTATGGGATTGTGGTCAGGGCTGTTACCTGGCCAATATAATGGCTTAATACCCACATCCTTCTTCGAAATGGTAATCTGTCGTTTGAAAATTTTCATTATTAATTGAATAGATGAATAAAGTTCCACAAATTCCATGAATCACTTACAGAGCGCGCACGATGACAAGGTGCAGAATCCTCTTGAAAAATGGGCTGCTCTTCTTTTTTAGTACCGGATTCCATACTAGGCACAACTCTATTGTAAATAATTTCTTCAAACTTTTTTGCATTGACCATGCCTTCTATCATTAAAATTGACTCGGTTTTCATATATCATAATATAAGGCGAATGCCTTGTGGTGGATACACCAATATACAGAATAGCATTCCCCTTTTCTACGGCTATAGCCGTCGGGTCCAATGAGGCTAAATTTGGATCCCAGTCTTACGAATTTTTTTCAAAAAAAGACGCACTGAATTTTAATGAAATATTAGTTTGAACTGGTACATTTTATTCAGCCTTTTTTGGTCAAGTTCAGTTGCTTTCCTTTAGGCAATATTCTTGCGGTATTTTCAAACAAAAATTTCTGCACGAAATGTCTCTATGAACTGTGAAGTTGAAATGATAAAAACTTAAAGAGAACATTCACGGATAATTACAGTGACACTTAGGGGAACCCCAAGCTAGAGAAGTCAGAAATTCATGAAATTTCCAGATGCGGTTTTTTTTGGTGGGGGTAGTCTACGTTAATGTTGTAGTCTTTTTTTTTTTTAAAATAAAATTAAATAAAATTGAACTAAAGTCAACTAATCGTTGCGGCGAAGTGTTAAAATGCGAGAATCCAAGCCGAAATTGTGGAAGTGGAAATGGTTATATTATAGGGTGTGAAGCTGAAAAATGTATAACCAAATCTCAGGTCGATAGACCAAAATCCTTTATTTTTAAGTGTTTTTGTATAATGACATATAGCTACTAATATTAGAGACATTAAACTAAATTTCTGTAGTAATACACCGTTTAATGCTTCTTAGAGAAAGGTTGTGCGTGGCTAGCCTTATCAATCTACGCAGTATTGTGATGCTGATCAGGGAGGACGCTAGTGGATTTGAGTGCGTCACGACTCTTATGTGATAGCGACCGCTGTGAGAGTTAATCACCTACGTAACCGTTGGCGACGAGTGGTCCCTGTGCAGTGTGGTGTTGCGGACGTACCAAGGGGCGCCCGTTCATCTGCCGAGGTCCTTGTTCAGGCACGCCATGACGCTTCTGACGTTGTAGGGCGTAACGCCAAGCAGTTGCCACCACTTGCAAATAGATGAGCCTCTTGTTAGCTAAGGTTAGTTTGTTCGAAGGGCGTAGGAGCCACTATAGCTTCTTGGTAAGACCAAAACCCAAAAAGTTTTCAATATAAGAGTACACAACTTTTGTTTGATCTATAACTTAATCGTATGTGGTGGTTATATGATCTCAGAACTCTAAGAAACTGAGTGTGGATTAGTCTGCTCGGTTTAATATGTTACAAACCTCATGAAGAAATTGCAGTGCCATTGACTGGGCGCAGATTATAAAGAGGGATTGAAAGAAGTGAAGCGACGGAAAAAACTTGGAAAAACAAATCTGGTTACTCGTTAACACACATAAATAAACGTTGGAGTTGCCTAATTAAGTCTTGCAACGGTGGCAAGTAGCATCGGTAGGCGGGCGGCGGTTGAAAGACACAAAAAACAAGATTAACACGAAAGTCGAAAGAAGAAAAAACAATATATATGTACCTATATATAGTATATCTAGCACAAATAGATACATTTCGGTGAAAAACTAACAATGAAAACTTCAATTGCCTGTGTGTGTGTGTGTGTGTGTGTGTGTGTGTGTGTGTGTGTGGTAGAAAAAAAGACAAAGGAAAATCAAAAGACTCGTTGACTAAAAGATAAACAAAGTAGCAAGCAACAGTGGCAGAGGCAGGTGACGAGAAACACACTCAAAGCGGCGCACATACACACACACACACACACACACACACACACACGGACGCACACAGTGTGAGGGAGACACCGCCGTAGCAACGTTCAGCACTGTTAAACAGTAGCTACGATCGATAGATCGCCCGCAGCGACAGAGGCGGCAATCAGCAACCAGCACACAGAGTCAAGTGGCAAGTGTGCCACGAAACGCCACGCTACAAAACGCCGGGCACAACGTACGCTGCAAGGCGATGCAAGCGATGTGCAACTTGTTTAGTTTTGATCTTTGTTTTGACTGCTTTCGATTCCGTTGGTTTCGATTTGGATTTTGGTACTTTTTGTTGTTGTTGTTCTGTTCTTGTTCGTGCCTCATATCTTGTTCGTGCCACGTTTGGCCTTCGTCTCGCGTATCTTGTTGCGCACAATAGCTCACTCACTCACTGAGTTGCTCGCTTTATCGTTTCATTTGATCCGCTCATTTGATCATTCATTTTGCCATGCTATGTCATCAAGCAAACAAACAAAGCACACAAAGCACACTGCACAGCACCGGGGTGTGTTGAAAATGTCAAATGCCGCTTTTGGCACATGGCCTCGACCCGACACCCCGACGTTAGTTACGCGTACGCATATGAACCAACGTATGCCGCCAATGCACTTGGGCCACTTGCTACTTATCACTTGCTACAAATAACACGCGTGCCGATCAAGACACTAAGAATTTTTTGTTTACACATGCTGCATGTCTGCTTCTTATCTCGCCACGGTTTTGTTGCACAACGATTGTTTAGTTAAGCAAGTTGCTTACGTTGCACGCATTTTGTTTAGATGCAAGTGACAAGCCTAGTAGAGGCATGACACGCCACTTACACACACACACACTCACACACACACACACACACACACACACACACACACACACACACACACATGGGCTAACTAAATCTATAATGTTGTATGGAGCCCCAATCTGGGCTAAGGCTATGGCCATAAGGAGCTATCGCAGAGGACTCGACTTCACATACCGCTTGGCGGCCTTAAGGGTATGCAGCGCCTTCCGTACGATTTCAGAAGATGCTGCTCTTGTCATTGCAGGGATGATACCGATTGACATTCTAGCGGAGGAGGCTTCGGAGATCCACGACGAGGTTCAGCAGACGGGCGCGAGGAGAGAAGTCGCACGAGTGCAAGCAAGAACGCGAAGCCGAGCAAGGTGGCAACACAGATGGAACTGCTCAACAAATGGGCGTTGGACGTATAGGATCATCCCAAGTCTGGATGATTGGCTGGACAGGAAGTATGGGGAGGTCAACTTAAATCTCATCCAGCTCCTCAGTGGACATGGATGCTTTAGGGCATATCTGTACCGTTTTAAGCACGCAACCGATCCGTACTGTCCCTCTTGCGAGGGCCGGGTGGTGGAAGTCGTAGAGCACGTACTACTCAACTGCGACAGGTTCAAAGAGGGTAGAAGACAAATGGAAACGACACTGGGGGTCACCCTAACAGATAGGAAATTAGTTGCCCTAATGGTGTCGAGCGAGCAATGCTGGAGGGCGGTGAGCAACTACGCGGCATCGACAATGACGACGCTGAGGTCACTAGAGCGGTCCCGGCGTAATGAAGAAGCCGGTTAATAGCCGGAGCCATACCCCGTGATGCAATGCCTCGCGGCGGTTCCGCGGGGTCATGGTTACATCTATTTATTTTATTTTTTTTTAACAGTACTTTACTTCTTATGTCTAACTCTCTAATCTGTCATCCTAATACTGTCTGTATACTATCCATATCTTATAACGAATTTAAAAAAACACACTCACACACACACACACACACACACATATATATATATATACATATACATATACATAGACATATACATGTGGCAAAAATGCTTCTTCAATTCAGCTTTGGACGTGCGAAAGCGACGTCGTTGGACTTCGTTAATTTATGCGTCGCAACAACAACTTCAGCGAATTCCTGTTGTTGCTGCCTTGCCTCATTTAACAAACAATATTAAAACATCAAATAATTCAAATTAATGATTTTTTAAATGTGCAATTTATGATGAATGCGTCAATTATTTTTGTTTTATTTTTTTGAATTTACTTTTCAAGAGCTCAGCCGCGTACCAATAAAAATGAAGCGTAATGAAAGCCGATTTATTACAACAACATACACTATCAATAGCATTGTCAACTACGAGTATATGTATATGTATAACGTCCACTATACACTTGGTTGGGTTTGCTAGGGGGTACCTAAGTGTGATTGGTCGATTTATGACGCGTTGTTGTCTTGAGGCAATCTAACCGGCTACACTAGAGTAGCTACACTACAGTTAGCGTAGATTGATGTACAACAAGACGACGCTAGTGCTGGCGATGATAATGACAAATTTAACTATAATGAAGATGTCAATCTGAAGTGCATTTGTAAATTCGTTGTTCAATGTCAACAACACAGTCTTAATTGTCGAAGAACGCAGAGCAGTCGCAGACATTTTTCACAGGTTTTATTGTTTCTATTACACGCATTGTATGGTAATAGCGCGCGGGGAAGTATGTACTGGGTGTTGAGCAATTACATGCTATGATTTGAAATGTCAAAATTATGCAAAATAATTGTTATTTTGATGCACATCAATTGAAGTTCGGAAGGACAAAAATAAGAAAAACGTAATACAAATTACACGGCCAGCTACTCTATGGCTCAGTCCAGTTTAATTGAAAACATTAATAAAAAAATTATACCTGATTCGCCCGTTCTGTGTAGCCGTTACTTCTCTTGCTTCATTTGCAATTGCTTCACAAGTACGGCGACTTAAGTTTGATCTTCTACGCAGCATTATTTTAATGAAAAAACAATGCAACAAATGCAATACTTTTTGAAAAGAAAATGTGAAACTCACTAAGTCACCAATAAGTTACAAGCGACAAAATAAATATACAAAAAAGAAATAAAAACGAAATATTTTAATTTAAACGCGGGCAAAATTTCAACACAATTAATCTTTAATCCTTATTTGCATGTTAATAATATTATATTGTGTTTGCTTATAATATATATAAAAGAAGAGTTCAGGCTACTTAAATCCTTCACACCTTAATTATAGATAGGATGGTATTATTAGGAATTTACATTTTGACAGACCATAAAAGCGAAAATGAAGTTAAAGAGGAATACATATATTGCATGTTTGCTTATTGGTTTCACATTTCTGACATAAATTTCTTTTGACAACTTTAAATATTTCGCAAATATTGTTTGTATATGCTTTGATGCAATTAAATTCTGTTCACCCCAAAGACGCAGGTTACACCTCACTATAAGACAGATGTTCATCATTTCAATTTTTTTAAATTATACTTTAATAAACTTGCAGCAGTGCAGAGCCAAAAGCAGTAAGGTTTACTGGCCGCAAGAAGCTAGAAATGTACAAAGCCTTTATAAGCGCTACACTCAGCACATGAATGACGAAAACCTCAGCCACTGTATTTTGTCGAATTGGGTGTTTAGACAGGTTTTTAAAAACGACTTTAATAGGTTTAAAATAACATTTTCACTTCTCAGACATATTATGATGCCAGTTGATTCTGTGCATAATACAATTGAATACTTTTGCACGAAATCGTATCATTTGGTTGGTGCCCAAATGGGAATGGCCCACAATTACTCGGAATGCACGAACTGTTGCAAAATAATGAATGTCAGTTTAATTTCAAGTTTCCTTCTTTTTCAAATTTTACTGCATACTAATTTTAGACACTAATTTTGCACGCTAATTTTTTGTCCACTTCAGCGCTGCCCAAACAGCCTGGCCTGGCCGTCTTACTTTTTGCGACACGATCCCACCCATCGGTATACAACTGCATTGAACTAAGCAACTCCGAATTTAAAAACTGAAAGTCATTTGCAATAAAATAAATAAAATTAAACTTAACTTGTATGAACTGCGCATCATACAAAAGAAAATAAAAATCAAATTTAATTGAACTCACTACTGATATTTTGACAATCCATTAAAATAACTATGAGCAACTAAAATTTTACTTTTGGCTAGAAATCTTGTGCCTTAATCCATTGCGTATCACCACGAATATTGAATGATTTGCAAAATCTATCTTCAAAACAAATGGTACTTAGTACTGCAACAAAACAACACAATGAGTATTTAAGCTTAAAACATTCTCATTAAATGTTATTGTGTAACAGTTCAATAAGATAAAAAGAGCGGAATAAAATCTTAATTTCTTTAAGTTTAAATCACAGAGCGCAAGCGTTCGATATATAGGAGAAGAATATGCTCAAGCAGTGATCGTAGAACAAAAGTAATAATAGCAAAATAATTTGACGGCACTCGAAAGCTAAACAGTCACTTGATATTTTAGCTTCACTCAAATTATATTTTTTTATTTATTTGTTTCTTTATTTTTGCCACTGCTGACAAAGATCAAAGGCAAAAGCAACTTGAATTTCATGGCTGTGAAAAAATCGTTCTTGTTTAGTTTATTGCATTCATTCAGTGCAAACAAAGGGATACTAAACGGTTCCGTCTTCTTCTGCTTCTCCTGTTTTTTTTTTTGCTTACCTTTTTGCAATGAGATACAAATCTCTGCAACAGTTGACAACAACGACTCGAACTGAACAGCGACCAACGTACAAAAACAACAACGAAAGCAGGCAGTTGCAATCGAAGCCATAACAGCAATGCAATTCGTCATGGTCAACGTGAGGCTTGCAACTCTTGGATGGCAACGCTTTGTGATAGCAGCAGCAACTACATTGTAGAGGACGCATTGGCACTGGGCAATAATTATATGCCTTTTGCGAATGTCACAGCTGCGCAGTGACGCATACACAGGAAATTCGAATCCTTTTATGCACAACAATTTAATGCAATTAATGCCCTTTGCCCAAACTCTAAGCTGTATGTATGTGAGTGCAGTAGTAAGTGCGAGGAAGATGGAGCTAGTTCCCTTTTGGGCGTTAGCCGTGATGAGCCCAAAAAGATTTCTATACGATGTTTTCCTCCTCTTAATTTTCTTGTCGCTTTTTAACTGCACATTTTTGCATGCCAAAAAGGACTTTCCTGATTTTGTCATTGATTTTGGTGTGGTTTTTGTTGGTTTGTCTTTGTGTTTCCTTTTATTTCTTTTTGTTCGTTTCATTCTGACTTGCTGTTCCGTTGTTCTGCAAGGCATATCTTTTGTGCGAATGTGCAGCTGGGACGTTTTCTTAAGCAGTTTTCATTGAAGAAAATGTTGAAAAAAAAAAAAAAACAAAGAAAAGGTATCTGAGTATCTTTTCAAATACTTTTAAGTAATGGTGTTCAATGCGTACTCTCATTGCAGTACTGATTTCTGCATAAGATTGACTAAATACAGTCGAACTTCCCTATAACGAATTTCTATACAACGGAGCTCTCCCTATTACGAATCGATTTCTGTATAAGGAATTTTCTATATGACGAATTGATTTTTTGGTGCCTTGAGGATTCGCTATAGAAGTGTGACTGTATGTACTTTTGTAAAATATTTGCAGTCTGTTGTAATTCAGTCGATAGTACTGTACACTCATCTATTAAAACGAAATTCTAATGCTCAGATCATGAACACAAACAAGTGCAAAATTCAAATGAGATTGCTGTGATGTACTTAGCAGCGGTAAGGTATCAAGGAATGTTTACGTTAGGCAGGCGCCACAGAAAAAAAATTTCAATGCGACACTATATGAAGCTAGAGTTTTTAACTCCAGAGTAAGGCAATGTTATGCTAATAAAAGTGGAGTTAAATATGTAAATATGTAAGCATGCCATGCATGTAGGGAGGTGTGTAATTTATGGTCCCTATAGACTCCGAAGCCGCTGGACGGAAAGGCGCAAAATCCATCCATTGCTGGTTTATAGTAGAGTTTCAAATTGATAGGATTTGTATTTACTGATCTTAAGAATCTCGCGGATGTGTGGCAGAAAAATATGCAATATGTGTGTAATATAACTCTTATCTCTATTTATTGAAAACAAATTGGGAAAAGGCGCTGCCCGTAATTTTCAAACAATTTAATAAAATTTTTTTTCTAAATTTAGATAATTACGTTACGAATCGGATAGGGAAAAAATACAATTTCAAAGACATCCGAAAACATTTAAAAAAAAAAACATTTAAAATTCACGCTCATGTATGAGGAAATATTTAATTACATATCTGTACTCGCTTTGAATGTAATTGAAATGTTAGTCTTAGTCAACAATATATTAATGCAAGGAAGCAAGCTGACAGGAAATTAGAAAGTGAAGTACATCACACAGAGCGAAGTCAAAATGCTCGAGAAGATGCTCGCAGTACGTTTAAATTTTATTCAAATTGCATATATATTTTTTAGAAGTTTAAACTGATTTATAGTTCTCCACATTTTCAAAAGCAACATTATATGCTTGGTGAAGGTGAACAGAAGCCTTTAAAGCCAATCGTAATACATATCCCGAGAAAGAGATAATGATATATGGAAATAAAAAAAGAGGGGAAAACAGTGAGACATGAAAGAGAATATAAGTAGTCCATCATGAGAACAGCACCTTCCATATATTTGCTATTGTTTCAATCTACATACTATATGTATAGTTTCTGTGGGTTAAGAAATGCTCTAGTCTCACATTAGAGTGGAAATTGAACGGCGACGATGAGCAGGCTTATGGAGTTGTCTTTGTTCGTTTCACGCACCAAAACTAGTTCTCAGAGAAGAACTGTTTCAGTTATTTAACGCTTATATATTGTATTATTTTATATTGTATTTCTTTTCAAAAGAAGCATGATATCATGCGTTAACTATACTCCTTAAAGACTAACTAGGATGATATAGGAAAGCAACAGTTTTGTTTGGTGGAGATGGCAGATGGGATCAAATGTTTCTAGCCAATGTGGCCGTTTCCGAATACTTCATGTCTGCTGGACCCACTAGAATGAACTGAGTATTGCCTGTAATTGAAATGAGCTATAATACGTTTGCTCCAAGTAAGATTGCATCAAATTTAAGAACACCATCTAATTTTTTTTCCGTAATACAAAACCAATTTTTTTCTGCTTCTGGATATTTTGGCATGCTCATAATCTTCCTCTTGACTATTGTGAACCCTATGACCTGGAATCTACACCATACACATTCTGCCTAGTCTAAATTACTTTTGGCGCTAAAACGTAGTGCTTGTGTTGTATCGGTTGACTGTATTACATTTAGCATTTGGCAATCTTTCGTCTCTTAAGCGAAGCATTAAATAAGCGTCATTTGTTTGAACACGACACCACAACAAAAAAAAACATGCTAATAAATGAATGTGCGTTCTGAACCTTAAAAATATTATAAAAAGGGCAATAAAATTCTGTAATTCATAGCTAAAAAGTAGACAATAACAACGACAAAAACAAAAAAGACCAAAAACAAACAAAGAAAATAAGAAGAAAAAAGAATAAAGTCACCAGAGAACGCCGCGCAGACGGCTGCCAAGTCCGATGTTGGTGATATGTATCTAAAGTTACAAATGAATAATCACCTGCTTTGTTACCGTTACAATAACGTTGCACGCTGTTGTGCAGCGTTTGATGTTGTGGGCGTGCGGGCGGTTGGTCGCTTAGTCACTTGGTTGGGCGAACATTTGGGCATAAAAAATACAAGAATTATTGTCTGTGAGCGGGGGTGGGCGGCTAGTGAGGTTAGTGAGGAAAATTACTTCATTAAACTACGAAATAAATGAGAATCAACTGAGGCAGTCATAGTAACAATAACAGCAGCGGCAACAGCAACAGTAACAGTGGCAGTAGCAGTGGCAGTGGTAGCGGCAGCTGTTGCTGATAAGAAACTCATAATTGCTGTCATTAAAAAAGCCATTTCGGTAGCTGTTAATCTTGGCTTCTGCACTGGCAACGAGAATAAGAACAACAAGAAGCACGATAAACGACAAGACGCGCAATTATCGCAAACAACAGCACGCCCGTCTACTCGCCAAATAACGAAAAAAAAGGAAAAACATTTAACTCAGTTGTGTCACTACTTCATTCACGGGTATCGCCTTGTTTAGTCAAATGGTGACACTTTACTTGAACAAAGAATAGCGCTGCTGTCCTTGTACGTTTTATAATAAACTGTTTCCCATTTCTTCTTCAATTTTTCCCCAACCCTTTTCTTTTTTACTTTTGTGCGCTTCTGTCTTCGGTTAAATGAAGTAGCGTCCCAAAAAAAGAGACTCGAGAAGACGAGCAGAGTTTATGGCAAAACATTATTTCTGCTGTGTGTTTTTTCTTATCTGCTTTTGGGCAACAGTTTTTAATTAGAAACGATAACAACAGCAACAACAACAACAACAACATGCAACTAAATTAAAAGTATCTACGCTTTGTGATCGACTTGACTGGACCACAGGCGACCACACCGACCACATAGTCAACGCTGTCTGCCTATTGGTGTCGTTGCTGCAATATCCCTTTTTGTTTGCCCATTGCGTACCCAAATGTACACTTTCGGCTTGTATACATTGTTGTTAGTCTTAGTTCTTGTTGTTGCTATTATTGTTATTTGCTGTTCCCTTTGTATTGCGTGTTTTTTGCAGTGTTTATGTATCTAGATACGACACTTGGGCCTTTTAGCTCAGTGTTCAGTGCTCAGTGACCAGCGCTGTTCTTCTCTCCTTCTGCCGCTCTACATGTATGTGTGTGTTTTCGTCCTTTTGTTTTCACAAAACTTAAACGAAAATCCTTTTGTGCGTATTGCCTCTTGCCAGCTTCTTGTGAAAGTAATAATGAGCTCCCAATTGCCACACGGAAATCGTACCCAATTTGATTTTCCTGCGCGTGTCTTTCATATTTTCCCAACGGTTTTCTGTGTCTTCAACCACAAAATTGCTTGTCTAGTTTTGTCTTCTTGTTTGTCTCAGCTGGTCAAGTGTCAGTTTGTCAGTTAGCCAATTTTGGCCAAGTTCTTTTTATTGGCTTCTACTTAACTCGCCTTTGTTCATTTCATTACACTTTTGTGTATAATTTGCCTTTTATAGTAGTCGTCTATACAAATAATTCTCATGAAATGAGAAATAATGAAACGGCTTTTGGTATAAAAGAGGCGTTTTCAAAAAATAAGTTGGCTTCTTATTTTTCTCGACAAATATTTATTTACTCAGCCATGACTATTTTGTCCCCATCAAACAATTCCAACTCAGATATATATAATACACTTGTGCCAGTGCTTCTTCGAGTCCTCGAAGCACTTCTGATATGAGGGTTTTGGTATGGCCTGTAAGGCTGAGTAAAAAGAAATCCATTATTTCCTTGTTGGTCTTCCTTAATATGCTACAATTCGTGAAGTATTGTTCACACTGATTCATACTTGGGCTTATAGGAAATGTGTGATTAATGTGTGAGATACATTGTGTTAAACATGACTGCAAAGTGGGAAAAAATTCGGTATATTTTACAAAATGCCAGCAAGGCGGCCGAAAATGCGAATAATGTTTATATGCCCGATACTGCCTCAGCTAATTATGGGCAATGGTTTCGAGATGCACCTGTCGTCGTAAATTACGTTTAATTTCTGGAATTGACTGAAGCAGACCGGCATGTCAGCAGCCGAAGTAACACCCAAGAGCTTAAGATTACCCAAAAAACATTTTTAATCCACTTTCTTTATATAAATAAGAAGCTCGTTGTGTGGGTGCCACTCGAACTTTCGCAAAAACACATTGGTTTGAGATTCCAACTGCGAAGCATTGGCCAAACGGAACGAAATCGATTAATTTCTTAGACGCTTGGGGACTGGTGTGAAAGTGGATGTTGACTTACGTCATCATCAAGCGAAAAGGGATGTGCTGGAAGTGAGTCGAAGCAGCTCAACGTGAGTGCAAGCGAGTATTAACAGCCAGAAAGGTTTTGCTGTGCATATGTTGTGCCTGTAAGGGAATCATCTACCATGAGCTGCTTCCATATGGCAAAACAATTACTTGGGAGCTCTGTTGTCAACAATTGCCCCGTTTGAAGCTAGCGAGTACCAAGAAGCGACCAGAATTGGCAAAGAGAAAAGGTGTTGTTATCCACGAAGGACAACGCGCGTCAATAATGACTAGCCGATAACTTAGCGAGCTTGGTTGCATCCACCATATAGTACGGGTCTGGCACCAAGCGACTATCACCTTTTTTTATTACTAAATTTCTGGGTGACATAAAAATGCATTCAGTGGAGCACTGCGAAAACCGATTGGGTGAGGTTTTGGGCAGCAAATACCAGAGCTTTCGCGAGAGGGGGATTTTGTAGCTATCCTCAAAATAGTATAGGTCATTGAACAATATTTGAGCTAAATCAGAAAGTATTAAATTCAAGTCACTGTATGAAAATTTTTTTTAAAAATTCGTATGGCTGAGCAATAGGGAGAGGTGTTAAATATTCAGAAGTTATAGCAAAACAGGAAAAATATTTTTTTTATTATTCTTTTTTTTTTCATATACACAGAATGGTATTTCAGGATAGACTTGTAAAGAATTTCGGTTTGCTGAAACGCTGAAATAGGGTTCAAGGGTAATAATGTGGAGCAATAGAGATATATTTCTAAAGGCCAAACTGGCTTTATACAACACTCTGATCATCCCAGTTCTGCTCTAGGGAGCAGAGACATGGAAACTATTTAAAGCGGATGAGGAAGCTCTTGGCCTTTTCGAAAAAAAAAAAAACGGTATGGCGGCATGAGCCTGGTCCAGTGTTTTCGGATACAACGCTTGAGATGACGGGGCCATGTAGAGCGTTTGGACATCACGGATCCGGCCCGAAAAGTCTATAAAGTCGAGCCATTGGGACAACGCAACAGAGGACGCCCTCGATTGAGATGGCGAACAGAAGTGTGCGCAATTGGAAGCAGCTGGCCCGGCTGGAGAGGTTTGTTGGTTGTGGCCCTGATCCACCCCGGACTGTAGCGCCACACAAAAAAGGCGAAGAATCGCTCAAATAGCCCCGTTTGTGGTTCGCAATGAATTCAACTCATAAATGTTATATTAAGGGAAAACAATGTTGCCCTGTTAATGCGAATATGCAAATTCTTAAAGCAAATTTAACTCTTTTTTTCGCATTGTTTCACGTTCTTATGGAAAAAAAGAAATCATAACGAAAACGAAGGAAGGCCGATTTCGTTTGATAGCTGGTAACTGCAAACTGCAACTGAGGCAGCATCAGCTGAACAACGAGAACAGAGAACGATCATAATTAGATCGTGAGCTGCATAAGCCAAGTGGCAGGCAGCAATACAAAGAAGGACGGATAGACAGACAATTATTATCAAAACACCAACAAAGAGAACATAGTAAACTCCTGTTTATTGAATCCATTTCTGCAATTGATTTCAGTACAAGTCGATTCAATGCGATCCAATGCGAAACGTTGCAATGCGATTTGCTTAATAACGACTTCTTCTTCGGTTGAAGTTAATGGGAACTCCGACAAAACGTTTTGACCTCGCGAGCACTTTGCATTCAAAAAATGTTTCGAGTACTCCTATCTTATATTACAACAAAAATAACAACACGGCTGAAGGAAGTCGGAGAAAAAAATAATAATCATAATAATGGTATTAATAAAAAGTACTTAAATCTAAAACAATTGCGCGGACGCATAAATTTTCCTTGCTTTCTATTTTTAGTTTGCATTTCATGGTTTCAGCAGCAGTTAGAGCAATAACAACAATAAGTAAAGTGAAGTAAGCTCAGTCGATAAAGCGATCGATCGATCGGCTGATCGAATAGCATCGATTTGCAGCTTTTCACTCGTGCAGGTCGTTTTTTAGTTCAGCAGCGATTCAACGATCTAGGTTTGGTGAACTTTGGCTTCATACGTTTTTATCTGCATGGACAATTTTCTGTTGAACGCTATCGCTATCCAGTAGAAATCTAAGCGTGCGAATTATCAGTATCTTGGCAACCAATTTGGGCTGCATCATAAGTCTTTTACTGGAACCCATATTGCTCCAGCATGAACTGGTTGCAATGCAAAGTAAAAATTTAGCCAAAGACATTCTATACTTAGGTCTTTAATAGTATCATGAACTATCAAATAGACCAGTGAATTTACTAGCGTACTAACGGATACGCCTTTGTTGATCGTTCAAATGAAACAAATTTTTTGCTGGCGCAGAAAGAGGCTTTCACCCCAAGAGAACAGCAGAAGAGATTTAAAACAATTGTTAATTTCGGCATGTCGAATTTTCAATTAAGTTATCATAAACAGCTCGACGATGCAAGTTGATGCAGCCATGTTCATTTGAGCCTCCATAATCTCCTTGTATGTAAGAAAACTATAATGTTTTTTCAGAGATTTTCTTTTTTTCGTTGGCAACATTTTTGTCAACGACATGCTGTTTGGATGCTCATAGCTGATTTATGACCAAAGGCAGCCTTTCCAGACTCACTGTTTGGATTATTGCCTGCCTGCCTTTGACTCAGGGTGAGAGCACTTCTTCGTGTAGCAGATCATACAGAAGTCATTGTGCGGAGCTGCTGCAGGCAATTCTTCATATAAATTAACTAGCTGCTTTACCCGGCATTGCCCGGCTTATGCTTATTGTTGCGGTGGTTTTGCAAAAACTCAAACGTAAGAAATCATATTTTCTTTTAAAAAATTAAATAAGATAAGTATGCCAGTGCTTTTTATAGCGCAAATGTGTTGTTTTCAAAGGATATTATTTAAATCGATTCATTGTATTTTGCGCTAGAGCCTTACATACAGATCTTATATAATCAATTTTATATAGGTGCTGGTATAGATGGTTATTGTTGAGCCTATACTGGCAACGAAGCCTGTGCATACTCTTTGACTTCAAATGAACAAGTTCAACTCAGCTACTAGCAATGCCTACAACTCTTCCACGTAAAGCTTCAATTGTGGTTCAAATTTTGAAACGTTATCTTAACTTGTGGCGCTCCATTATTATTTCTGATATAAGATTGCCGTTTCTAGTCGATTTCGGGTGTGTTAAACGGAATAATTTTATGTTGTTGTATGTGTATTGTGGTATGCCACAATCCCACATTAACGCCATGGATAATATTACGCACACCGAGACTATATACACCCAAGGTGAATATTTTGAACTTAATTATTTTAATGTTGTTCGTAATAATTGTTCTTGGCAAAACATTGTAGTAGAAAAAACGTAGAAAAAACTCTTAGAAAAACAGCGAAAATTGCCAGATTTTTCTAGCTGACTAGCATGACTATCTATATGGCAGTGTGTTTAACTTAACACTTATAGACTTATAGACACTTATATATATGTAGCACTTATAGAAAAGATCGTATTGGACCCACTGGTGGTGGAGTGTTAATAACATACACACTGTCTATAAATAATACTGACGACATTGAGTCCAATGGTGTAAAAGTATCTTATACTAATTCACACTTATTTCTAACTTGCTCATATATTGCCACTGCATCTAATGAATTTATTTACAATGCACACTTTACTGCTATTAAAGAAGTCATTTCTTTGGTTAAATATTCCGATAAAGTCTTAGTTAGACTTCAAACTTCATTATACTTCTTGGTCTTGCTCCGATAATTGCTACTCAGTTATTTTATCAACGAGCGTTACAATGTTTTATGTGAACGTTACGATGTTTGATTGTATGCGAGCGTTACGCTATGCAAAACTTTACCCTACTGAAACCAAAGATTTTTCACATGGGAACTAAATCCTCTTAACGAATACTTACAGTTGAGTCTTGTCGAGTAGAAGGTATCCAAAAGTTAAAGCAGCTATAGCTCAATTATAATATCAAGGTACTCGTAGATAGAAAATTTTTATGCCTACGAAATTCAACTTGACAATTATTACAATACAACGATTGTCTTATGAATTCTTTAACCTGATTATATAGAGGCCGTCCTCATATCAACCAACGTGTAGTTCCCATAAAACGTTTAGCAAATTCTCGCAAGTTATTTACATAGTTGTTTATGACTTACAATTTTGATAGGCGTGTGTGTCGTAGCACGTAAAGCGTCAACACAAATTAAGGTGCGTAGAGTATTAATATTATCGGTAACTCGATTTTTCACATGTACGAAGGTGTAATTCTTGCTTCTTCTGCCTCTTCGTCGTGCAAAGTATTTTTTTAATTTTCTGCCCTGTAAATTAAGCCTCTATCACATGCATATGTTTTCTATAAAATCATTTAAAATGAGACCAGTAAAAAATATATACAGCAGCCGTTTGAACACAACAACCACGAAAGTAGCGCACAGCAACCCACGCAGTCACCCCTTTTTGGCAACGCGCAAATCAACCTCGTTAACTGCTCTGCTTTGAAGCGTTAAGGCAGCCCTTGGTCATCATTAATTTCTCTAGACAGCTCGACTTTTATTTTTATTTTTATTTTTTTGTTTGGCTGCAAATGACGTAAAGCTTAAGACCAATGAAAAGAGTAGGAAAAAACCCCTTGCGAACTGATCCCTCCGCTTTTGCTCACTAAAAAACGACGGTGCGCTGAAACAAAATTAATGTGGCGCATGTAAAAGGTCTTTAAGTGAAAGTTGCCGTGCTTGAGAGCAACGTAGCCAACACCAATGTCTATGCGTAAGTGTGCTTGTGTGTGCACATTACACTGACCATTATAGATGCTAAATGTGCTTGTTGTTCTTGTCATATATTTATGCGACACACACGCTCTAAGCAAGTGACAAATTATTGCAAGCGGTAGATACAAAGTACAAAAACAAGCTGACGAGAAATATTTGTTTCAATAAAAAGCGGCAAAGATAATCTAGCAACACGCATAGCAGCAACAAAAACCGCTATTGAAAGTATCTTAAGCTTTCGGCTTGTATGACTAATTAAATGCGCGCAACAAATAATTGAATTTTAATAGGCTCTCAAATTGAGTGGAGTTGAGTCAACTGGATTTGATGCGGGCGGCAGGTGCGTACGTTATTTCAATAACGCCGGCATTGACAGCGACAACGGCAACGACTGAAGGTCGTGGGTGCACAAGTTGCCAGCAACAACTGTAATGCCGTGCCCAGAGGAGAAAAGCAAAAGAGAAGAAAATTGAAAATAAATACAAAAAAGAAAAAAAAAACATTAAGCGATAAAGCCTATGATGAAAGCGTCGCGATTAACAATCACTTAACGCATTGTTTAAAATGCTTTTCCCAGCGTTCGATTAAAAAAAAATTTGTATTTATTTTTTTATACAATTTTTTTTTAGTTTCAGTGCCCACAACAACAAGCAGCGCGCGGCAACAAATTCGTTTGATATCAAATACTAGCGATAGTCGATCAGTTAATTGACCAAAGCTGAGAGCATCTGCCTTAGTACAAACAAAATAAAAATAAAAAAAAATTATATAAAAAACAAGAGCAGCGTCTCATCTGAATCAAGAAAAACTGCTTAAAATCAACGCTCAACAGCTCAGCCCACTCAGCGTCATTTGTGTTCGGTGAGACTAAATTTGCTCTTGGAATTTCTTAACTTCTTCTTGTTGTTATGCAGTTGTTGTTATTACTGTGTTCGTTATGTTTTTCTTACTGGTCTAACACGCCCCGAAAATTGTTGCTTGTCGGAGTACATTTGCATTTGATTAGACAACGATCGAATGACATTTTGATAGGAACATCGAAAAAACCATGTGGACAAATATATAACGAATTTTATGTTGGTATATACTATTCAAAACTAATAAAAATATGTGACTGGTTGTTGTTGTTTTTTATGCTTTTCTATGTAATATTAAGAAATAATACATGCCTTAGCAATAACAAAAAATTAATACACTATACGCAATTGTTATATTTAAAAAGTGTCATATAAAAACTCTTCTATTAACCCTATATATCTAGTATGGTAAAAATAAAAAATTATATACCAAACGTTAATACGACCTATTTTAACATGCACAAGCCCTATTTGGTTTCATACATCACCATCTTATTATCGATTATACTAAATACTTTTCAAATGAAAGGCTCGACAATGAAGGCAATGACAATGTTAAAGTCTTTCGAATTCACAATTTTGTATTGCGATTACGATATTAATAATTTAATGAAGCCTCCATACTACGCTTAACATGAATATATTAAATCAACCATAGATATTGTTCCCACCGAAGACTTTGTATACATGGATTCAGTAAACACTATTCAAAATAATGAAAGTGTTCCTATATTTTACAATATATACAAAGACCTTAATCCAGCGATTTTCGACTTGATAAGAGTCTGTGATAAGAGATATTATAGCTTCTGCGAATATAAGATCCAAACAGTTTTGGTAGCTGAATTCTTGATATTGAATACATTTGTATAAATCCCCCCGCCTTTTCTTCCAATTAATATACATATATAATATTTTTTCGTTAAGCTGTTGTTATTTCATTTCAAGATTAAACGCCTTCTATTTGCTAACGTTGTCTTGGTTAAAATTATTAAACCGTTTTGTGAGCTAAAGTTATTTTCATTACTTTTCAGATTTTTCGGAGGTAAAACAAATTTGTTTTACACATATGTATGTATATAGATAGATAACAAAATTTATGAAGTATAACTCTTTTCATGTACTTCAACAACGCTTGAGGTAGTTGATTCTGAATTATATTACTGTATTCAAACCACTCATCTTAGAGAGCGATATGTAATCTCAGAGCGTTTTATACATAATCTGAAAATCCTGTTCAACCATGCATCGGATAACCGCCGTCGTGACACATACTCCGAACAGTCAAACTTCAATAGTGTGAATATACACGGCACCAATAAGTCGCTTTGTCATACAGAAATTTCATTATAAGGAACTTATGCGCTCTTGAAATGATGTGTACTTAAAAAAACTCTGATCTTGAAATCATTTCATAATAGGCAGACCTTCGTTGTATATACGTCCGTTATAGGGAAGTTCAACTGTAGCTACAATCGATTTTAGGGTCATTCAGCAAATAGGTTGCTGCTGTGAGGCTTTCGAAGGACTTTCATCAAGTTCTCATATAGGAATTTTTTAACTCTATATGTTTGGTGTGTAAAGTCTGATTAAATAATGGGCCTAAGCCAAATAGCTGAATGAGTAATTGGGTAATATTCTGGTTAAATTGTAAATAGATATGGTAAGTGACTTTTTTCAACATAAATCGCCTTTGAAACGTTGAGCAATGCCTTAATATATCCCGCTATAAGTTGGTACGCCAACTGAAAGTAATGCCTAATATATGAAATCTACCTAGAGCTCGACATATAAATAAGATGTATATATATAAAATAAGTCATTATAACGGCGATACAAACCGTATGAATAAACTTTAGTGCTGTTAACGGCGAGAAGCGTTAAAATGTCTTTCATTTGCGTTGCATGCTGTCGCCGGTTTCTTGTTTTTATCTGTCATGTTAACATGTTCATAATTGAGATTCGTGTGGAGAACACATAGCAGTGACAACTTCATTGGGATTTAGTGCCCTAAAATGCATAGACGAATATATAAAGAAAGCCAAATTAGGCTTCAAAGCACAGTTTCAACAAGTTGATGTAACATGACGGCGGCATGATCTTGATAACGGCGGCTGCTAAGGTTAGATACAAAGAACTAGAGCTACAAGCGTTTGAAGTTTTGAAAACATTTGGGTACGCCATTAGAAACTATCACAATGCCAAGAGCATACCGAAAACACTTGAATGCCGGTTGAGAACTCGAACTTTATATAAAACGAACCCTAAGTAAATTATACGGAATTTTTAAAAAATTACAGTCCTCATCATCAAATAAATGCACTCTTCAAAGGTCCCCATTCTAAGCTGCGAAATGTAATAAGTACAATAGATACCGGTTAAGTGTAGCCCCGCTTAATTGCATTTTCCGCATAAATGCCAAACATGTTGGGCATTTTCGTGTTTATATAAATTTTTCATATAAAATTAACTTCTTGAAAACCGCTTAATACATCATTTAAAAATGAAATTTCATACAACCTTTTTAACCTTCATAGCAGGGCGTAATTTATTGTTCTAAAGTGGCATACCCCAGAGTATTGATAACAGAACAAATAGCTGCCCTTGAAAAAAATTTGCAGGTAACAGAATTTTTTAAGTAATCTGAATTGAATCAAATACTTCTTTAAACAACTTCTACTTAAAGGCGAGCATTAGACAATCGGGAATGGTTCACCATGACAGCGATGTTGACTCTGAAAATGAAATAATGAAATGGCCGAAGGGCTCTATGTGGACCCAGAGTACAATAGGTGTGATGATAATCTCGTGTGCTATGGATCAGCAACTGATGCTAAAATAGTGTCGGCAGTTATAAATGATGCAGCCGACATGACCGAGAATGATGCAGAACATATCTGTACAGATTCTAAGCAAATTCCAATAACTAAAGAAGTCCTCATATATATTGCAGCTATTGAAGTTTACTGCCATGTTAATGGTATTGATTCTACATTATCTTTATATAATGTTGAAGAGTTGGTTGTAAAAAATACTTTTGCTTTGAAGCAAAAAAAAAATTAAGTCTTCGTACAAGAAGGTTAATTTCTTCCAATCGCCTTTTCATAATAAAAGGGTTGTAGAACTCAAAATCGAAATGTTGAAATCTTGGAATTTTATGTTTTACTCGCGTAGCCCACCAGAAGGGCTTCTGCCCTTTTCGGTATTAAAGAAGAAAATAAAAATTAAATAAAAGTACAAAAATCAAGAATTTCAATATCAGAGGGAAATTCGCTTTATTGGAGCTATGCATTTTGGTGCCTGGGTTGATTCCCTCAGCCCAGCACCTAGTGTTATACGACACTTTTCTTTTCGTTATCAGGCGCAAGAACAAATAAAGCGGTTTGTGAGTTCACCTTTTTTTTATTAGTTTTCATTGACAGACTTTCGATTTCGAATCTAATATACTTTTCAATGGCAAACTGATGAAGCCATACAAATAATCCAATTAATTATTTTCTTTTTCCCGACTTTCGAGTATACTAACACACTAAACTTCACAGGATTACTCGACGGGCTATTTTAGAGTTTTCCTGAAATTTCATCAAAGTTGGTCATGTGGTTTTGGAGTCTATAGCGGACAGGCATAATTACAAAACAACATCCAGCTTTACATATATAAAAAGGTCCTCCTATTTATGAAGTGAACTGAGTTAAGCTTCTTTGCAATTTATAAGCTTACTTTATTATTCTTTCTCCTATAACCTTAAAAATTTAAACAAGGAGGACATTGAAATACGTACATATTTTAAATGTAATGAATTTATGTTCCTAATATTTCGCTTGAATTTGTATATGTATATTTGTTTCATTTTTAATAAGTAAAATTTTTAAAAGAAATTCATAAATGAATAGATTGCTTAAAGGCAAATATTTATCTACATTTTCGACTTGTCATGACTGCCTGTGTCGTAATACCTCGAGCTTCATTTTTTTTACGAAGAAAATATTTTTCTGTTTTGGGTACGAACTTGTACCGCTGCTGAAAAAGTTATTTGCACCGAGTTTCTTTCAAAAATAAGAAAAATAAATCTGGAGCGCTCAATAACGACACAGTTCGCTTCCGAGCATGTTTGAGCCTCAAAATCAGTAATTAGAATCTTTCGAACCCAATTTAAAACACCCAAACATGAGTCGCAAAAATGCCAAGTTCAGTACGCGTATTGGTGATGGCAGTGGGCAGCTCTGGTCGGCGAAATATACATATATTGCCTTCATTAAAATGAAAATAAAATGTACATAATATGGCAGCAATTGGCGCGGAAAAATGAAGAGAGGATAATTATGCGCAAAAGACAAGTGCAGATCTGCAGCGGCAGCAGAGAATAAAATCAAAATTTTTTTACATTTAAGTAAAAAAATAAATAAATAAAACACAATAAATGCAAAAAATAATCAAATAAACAAATAGAAATAAATACGAGCGGCGAACCACCCTGAACAAACAAACGAGCGACCTAACGAACGAACGCAGGAGCGAGCGTGTCTCAGTGCCACAGCAGCTTAGCTTGAGTAGATGCTACGTCCTACTGCGGAGGCTGCTATTGTACTTATTGCTGTGTTATTGTTGTTATTGGAGACAAGTAAACCTATCAAAGAAATTGCTTTAAAATCCAAAAATTTGTCAAATGTAAAATCTTTTTTTGGGCTCTTCTTTGGGGGTTGGCGTTTTGCTTGGCGACAGGGTTGACATGCCGCATAGCATCGCTTCCCAAAGCCATAGCTCAAAATGTAAAGTAAATAAAGCATTTTTCAACCGGCAACAATTTCTACGGTTCACTGGATTAAGTTTACTACCTTTTTGTCTTGCTCGCCCCTCGTTTCCGCGCTTCTTGTACAGCACATGAAACGGAATCAAGCCAAACTGAAAATATTGTAAAATTTTACCTTTACCGCTTAAGCGAAACCGACCAGAACCAAGCCGAAATACAAACATTGCCGCTGTTGTTGTTGTTTTTTCTTTTTTGTGCTTATCCTTTTTTACAAAATAATTGAGATTGAGCAGAAACTTGACAAATTCCAAAAGCACTTTCACTTTACTCCTCGGCACCGGGCTTGTGTGCAATGTAAATACGAGGCATATGATGAGCTGAAGCAGCATTAGAAAAATGCCCAGCGAGCGAGCAAAAGAGGAAAATAAACCCGAGGTTTCTTTTCTTTGTGAAATGCAAACACTTTGCGCCAAACAGTTATGTGGGTGAGTAGGCACTGGACCAGTGGTAGTGGCGGAGCGTGTCTGGCGGCTATTAAGGGGCTGCACTCTTATTCTTATGACTTTTTGACTTGGGGCATTATAAAGATGACAACAATAATGAAGAAGATGTGGAAAATGATGGTAATGTTGCTGAAGTTGATAATAGTGATGATGATGACAATGGTGTGTGGAACATGTTATACCCTGCACCCCTGCATTGTCTATCCACTCAGATATTTCATGAAGTAAACAGTTTACAAACATCGTTCTTTAGGTAGATACAAATCGCAAACAAACGAACTGCTTTACTGGAAAAATAAGCTATTGTAAGCGTATGGAATTTTCCGACTTTCCCGGTAGACTTTCACAGCGAACTTCGCATGAAAACCTACTCCATGTGGTTCAGTCAAACAGTGTCGTAGACAAACACAGATAGAAAGATAGAGGAGGGTAATTAAATGCCTAAATAGATAAGTTAACAGACTGGTATATAGATGGATAAATAGTTCGATTAAGGTAAGATCGGTTACCTTATATTAACTGACCGACATAACAGACTGAATATTCAGACCAACTAAGGGACCTTAGTTTGTAGACCTTCAAGTTCAGAGTTTCTGCAATCTCGCCATAGAAACTGCAAGACTTACACTGCTTTGATCAAGCCGCATCCGAAATCAATCTGTTAATATGGTCGAGTGAAGTATTACACGTTAGGAGCCTTTATCATTAATTATATTGATAAAAATAAATCACGGATTGTGCTAGGCGACCAATCAATTATGTTATAATTCAAAAATTTCATATATGAAGAAGTACAAGTTGTTATAGCCACTTATTTGAATTGGTAAACTATAGATAACGACGATAAGCAAAAGTGTGCCTTGCTTATTGCTGTGGAGTTACTTAAAAATTTAAGTTATAAAGAGATGTCTATATAACGCTGGCCATACATATGCACTCAAACACGAACGAATGACACGAGCATGTTCGTCGTGTATTGCTAGCTTAAGCAAATAAAAACTTTTAAATCTTACTGCGAACAACATTTTGAAGAAAATAACATATAACCATGCAGTCTTCTTAAGCAATTTCCTATTAAATTCATAAAAGCTAAGGTTAGACAGACACGTAGGCTGACTATTTTATTACTATAGGAGGTCTTTATTTCCAGGTAAACACTTAGAAATGTCGCTGCTTTGATTTTTTTTTTACCTTTTTGTCTTCATTAACTTTTGCCCCGCTGAGTTTGGACAGCATAAAATTAATGAATGTAATAGTAAAAGAAAAGAAACCAGATGTTGTTGTTCCTTTTGTTGTTGTTTTTGTTTTCGGTTGGCTTCCGACTCAACAATTTCGACTACGCTTGGCTTACGTAAAGTTGATTTCTGCGATTTTCTGTTGAAGTTCGCTCAGTATTTCTGTTTGCTTTGTATTTGTCGCTGATGGTGTTGTCTCGCCTAAAGCCATGTCAAGGACATTTACGACGCCTGCCGTGGTCACTCTCAATCTCATTGTCATCAGACATCTGCCTGACGGTGTCATCATCATTATCACCATAATAATCATCATCATTATTACAAGTATCAGCAACAGCAGAATCATAATATTTTTTAATTACTGTTGACTTTGCTAATTTCCGACATCAGGAGGCGTGCCACTTTACATTTATGAACATTTAATTTTGCACTAAGCTCTTCACTCATTGTTATTATAACATTGCCATGAAGTTTGTAACACGGTGGCGTAGACATTGAGTAGTTCATTAGGTATATACAACTTGTTTTGGTTGGTTCGACGATATAAATTTATATAGCAATGTCCATCCCTTTGTCTGCATGTCCCTTTGTACCTATGAGGTCTAATATCTCTGTTTTTGAGCTGCAGCGCTGACGGATTCGTTTTATCATATTAATGTAGGATAAATTGCTTTTATTTCGTTAGTTTATGCACTAATATGTTGGAAGACCTTAATGAGGTTTTGACACAGCGAACTGAGACTTGGGCATCCACTTAATGATTTTCTTTATCTTACAATCACTTGGTTCCATGAATCAAATTTATATAGCGAACCGATTTTGCGAAAACCTTACTTGGTGAACCAAAGTCAATAACTCTAAGTTTACTAGACCATATAGTTTGAAAACAATTTTTTTATGTTGTTGCACCTGTAAATAATGTTCTTTGTAAAAGTAAAAAGAAGAACTGAGCAAAAAAAAGGAACAATACGGAAGGAACATGTTTATACGCTCAGTAATAGATTAATGATAGCAAAGAGAGCGCAAAAACACCAAGTTGATATCTTCACACGTTGTGTATGAAGCGCAAATGAAACAATAACAATAACATAGCTTCACAAAATCGTTGGGACAGGGAAGAGAGGCACACAAACCCCTCTGATATATCATTCTACTGCGCTCACAACATCCGTTATTCTTTTGTCCTTTTCTAACCTAAACTACTAGCCCGATTTTAATAAAAATTTGATTATGAAAAATTTGATTTGGCGAAGTATACCGTTTAATTGGTAATTCTTAACAAAATCGGTTCATTGGTTTAAGCAGGAGAGTTAACACTAAAAATGGTTTTGCTGTTTAATTATATAGATAGGCAATATCTTAAAACTATATTTCGAAATATGTATATATGAGCAAATTTTGAGATCCTAGTGTAACTTGATTATATAGCTCCAGAATAAACTCATGGATCAACTGTTCACATTTGAGAAACTATTTTAAAACTACATTTGTTAAGTTCCATTTTCATCTATATATTAATTCGGAGATAAGATTTTTGTGGTACCATTTGACCCTATTTAGCATCATTATATTTTAATGAAAATTACATGATTGGAATTCTAATTATAAATAAATTTTATTTTTATTCTAAAAATAAATAAATAAAAATAAGACTAAAAGAAATTTAGTTGGTAGTTTCACGTGTTCAGAATTTTTCTTCACTTACGAAAAACAATTTTCTCAAACTGTTCGTCTTCTCAATGGTCTTTTTTCTTTTATTTGGTTTATGCTCTGTGTGAAGAACACAAACCAAATCGAATTGGTATATGAAGCAGAATCAATTAATTATGCGCTGTTTAATTTCTTTGCAACAGCAATGAGCTCACACCGCACAGGTTAAACTCAATGACATATGCGTTGAAGATATAAAAACGAAGGTAGATATTTATATTATATTATATTATTTATTTATTATATGGCATCTTTGTTATTTTTATGTTTAATTAATTTCAACACAAATGTGCAAGCAGCAATATCAAAGAAGCTGCACAACACTACGAGTATAAGCAAGCAGTTGCTCCAAATTTTATTCGCACTCTCTTATTAACAACGCCGCTGCAAATATGCACAACCAAATGTGTATATGTACTCGTTTAATATATACACGGGCTTACAGTTATAGCTGCTCATTTTTGTGTATGAGACGAAAAAGTAAAATTTGTTTATTTGTTAACATTTTCATTTAGCATGAATGCGAATAATGCGAATTCGAATTCGAGTTCAAACGTAGAACACTTGCTGTGCATCGAATTAATAGGATTTTTATACAAAAAAAAAGAGAAAATTTTTTTTTATTTATTTATTATTATTATTATTTTTTTAAGCAACTACAAATATTAGTAGCACTTTAACAAAACTATCTTTCTCACACAATTTTCGCTGTTGCAAATACTTCACTTGGCTTGTACGCTGTGGTTGGCAAAGAACGCCGGCAATACGAAAACGGCATTCGATAATGTTGTTTTTGTTGTTGCAATGCTTGTTGCACATGCAACATAAGCAGGCAGCATCACTGAGTATCACTGGGTGAAAAAAAAAACCTTGAACAGGGTGCGCACAGAAAAAAAAGTAATAAAATAAGAAAAATAAAAAAAGTAATAATAGGAAGAACTAGTTGCAGCCGACAGTCGGCTTGCATCGCATGTTCAAGAGGCGATTGTTTATTTTTTCCTTTGTCATACTATTTTATTGTGTGTTGCACTGGCTTTCGATTATGCTTGGTTATTATTAATGCATGGGCAAGTTGAAGTTGCAGTTGCAGTTGCAGTGGCAGTGGCAGCAGGGAGACGTTGGCGTGCATTGCATTTGAGTAGTGGCATCTTTGGGGCGGCATACATCAGGTGTTTATGTGGTATGGGCCGAAAAGCAAAAAGTCAATATGTCTGCGAAATGCATAAATCTGTTGCATGTTGCACACCATAACGACAACAAACATACGGACGAACAGTAAAGCAGAAGCAGAAGCAGCAGCCGTAGCCGCCGAATGTGAACGAGAAAAAAACGAATATTGAAAGACCAAACAAAAAATCAAGACATAAAACATACTAAAGAATATACAAAGAGATACAAAAAATTGACAAAAAAATATATACACTTATTTGTATATACAAAAAAGCAAAGCAGCGGCAGCAGCAAAAGATGACTGCAACAAGCAACTCAAGCGCAGAAAACGTTGCCGCATCGGCTTTATTGCAATTCATTTATTAATGTTATTGTTGTTGTTATGGTTCTTGTTGTTGTTGCTGCTGCTGGTGCTGTTAAATGCTTATTTACATTTCGTTTAGCGGCACTTAGAGCAGCAGTTGAAACAGCCACCGTTGCATTTGCAGCGCCTCAACGAGCCAAGCGGCCGCCGTCGACGCCTCTTGACTGCCGCCACTTGAGACGCCATTCTCAGCTTAAATGCAATTTTTTTCTAAATTTTTTCTTTCTTTATTTTCTTTTAATTCTAATTTTAATTTTTTTATTTGTTATTTTTTATTTTTCTTTCTCTTCGCTTCTAATATCACATCCTTTTAATTGTTTTAGATCAATACTACTTGGAAATGCAACCAGCAAATCGCAAACAGTTGCAAAGCAACAACAAACAAGAAAATTATCAACATGAAAAGATTCCTTATGTTTGGTCTTGCGCATGTGCAACAAATTTAAAGAATGCCGTTGAGCGATTTGTTGCAGTTTCAGGTATACAAACAACAGCAACAACAAAACCAACAAGGAACTTTCTTACCTTAGCGAAGACATTAAAATAAAATGAAATACAAATTCAACGAAGAAATGCAAAAAGAAAAAAACGCAAAGATTTATTTTGAGACTTCACTTCAGCTACTTTCTGGTGCATAATAATTTTATCGTGACCACAGCACACACACACTACGACAGAAAAAGCAGCGTCAAATATGCGCATCCTGTCTCGGCCAGCTTCGATAAGGATAAGCAGGAGTTTCAAAATTGTCAGCTTCTTATTTGCATTAACTAATAACTGCAGCAATAAATTTCAAATCAACCAAACACTGTTACCCGCAACTGCATAGATCAACCTGAGCAATAACTCCAGCCATGATAAGCAAGGAGTTTAATGAAACAATATTATATATCGTGAATACAGTGAAGAAGGCACTGTCCTCAAGAAAACTTTGAATAGTTTTAGTCAGATAATCTGGTGTGTTGGTGATATGAAATTGGTGCAGCAGACTGACGTGCTAAACGGTATCGTAAGCGGCTTGAATGTCTAAAGACCTGTGACCACGGCCAATTTGTTCGGCGAACTGTTCGTCGAACAAAAACGTTTCGCTAGCAACGAAGAGCGAATGTGAATATGGTGAACCGGCTTTATTTCTTGCCATACTGCAGGTTCATTTCTAAAAGAAATGATGAACTCTTCAAAGAATTTCTTAGACATGCTACCTAAGGGAAATAATATGTGGTACAAAGTATTTTTTGGAATTTAGGTTTTTTGTTTTAAATTTATATTTTGTTACACAAAAAGTGTTGGCATAGGATTTCTTTTTAAGACTGAAATATTTCACCCAAAAATAATTCGCACTCCACGTGCTTCATATGTATTTTTGCTCTGCAAATATTTTTTATAAATTATGTTAATGCGATCAGTCATATATAGTCACTGTCGAACGTGTTCGATAGAACACGCCGAAAAGAGAAACGTTTTAATCTTTGGCGACCAAAACGGCGAACACCGAATTGTTCGTCGAACACGATATCCACAGTCGAACATTTTGTCGAAGCGGACAAATTCGGCGAACGAATTGGCCGTGGATACCGGCCTTAATGTAATCAAACCAACAGATTTTTTGAGAAGTGAGATGGGTGCAACTGAATTTGGCTCTAAACCCGAATTGCTCAGCCGTGAGTATGGAGTTTGTTTCAAGATAAGAGTACAGCCTCTTCTTTTATTATATATAAATACAACATATATATAATATTTAGTTTTACAAAATAAGAAAATTAAATTTTTCTGCAAAAGCTAACACAAGGTTTCGCACTTACTGGCATCTGAAATTAACAGTTTAGAATTTGCTTAATATTAAGACAGAAATTTTATAAGTGGTATAAGGATGGAGCACAACTAACACCTTAGGTGAAATTTAAATTTATAGACGTATGAACAATGGTATTGGGAATATATTGAGAATACACAATAAGTTAAGAAGATTTTAATTATTTACAAATAAAACTAATACCTTTAATTTCAATATAGTATTCACTTTGTTTGTTTAAGCCTTTGTTTAAGCCGGTTTGTTTAAGCCTTCGTAGTATTGGGCTAGCTGTAGTATATTTTAGTTATTTTCTTAATGGAAATGAACTCGTAGTTAATTCTTAGCTGTAGTTTAAATTTTGCATGCTTATGAAGCTTTGTTTCTAGCCATGTAGAACATAGACATTAGTTTTGGTATCGCAAACTAGCAATAAGATCAGCTGAGCCCTGTCTACTCTGTGATTGGGTGAATTTTAATACCACATGGCCCCACCCAATGTGAGATCAGTGTGTGGTCACAGCGGACCTGCTAAATCTATGTAAACAAATGAAAAAGCCGTGTTAAGGTTTTCGTTCCATATTCGTTTCATACACAACGTGGGGAGAGATCAATATTCTGTGTTTGCGATCTCTTTTTCTTAAACTCCAGCAAACTTTCGTTCCTGAAGATGCAGAACGTGTGTGTATACCATAAACTGCATCCATGTTGAATACGCTGAATTGCTTTATTGATACCTTATATATTGCCACATCTTTAATTTGTTAAAATCGATATACGGAGCGGCCAGTACAAAGCATTTGAAGCACTAATTAGCAGCAGGGGAGTAACGCAAAAGAGCATTGCAGAGTACAAATAAACAAGCAAACGATGTCGACCCCAACTAGGAGATGAAAGAAACACTGCAAAATGTTGGCTTATTAAAAATGTAGACCATGGCTCAGTGCCATAAAGTATGCAACAGAGCTTTTCATCGCGTCGCTTTGCACAGATTTAACTTAAGCAGAGGAAGAAAAACGAACGCAGCAAAGATGTGTAATGGTTATGATGATGCTGATGATGATTAGGAATGAGCACACGAAGGGATAAAAGCCAGCGACTGATCCAATTAACTGCTTACAGAAAAGCAAATACACAGGCAGACAGACAGACAGAGAGACAAACAGACAGATAGACATATAAGATGGATAAACATATTTATGAAGCAAAGCAAAAGCGACAGTGAAAGGGACTAAGGACAGTCAGTGAGATGGACAGACATGTTTACACACAACTGGCCACTCTAAGAGCAACAACAACAACAGCCACAACGACGACGACGCAATAACAAGAACAACTCTGCTGAGGATTATGCACACAATAAAGATAATGCACACACAAATGCATACACACACCCACACACACAAACGGAGAAGTGCGAGCAAACGTTTGATGGGCGTGGTATGGGCGTAACATATTACGTTAGAATACGAACGCCCTTGGCTGCGAGAAAGCATAAAGCGAAGCTATGAGCCAGTGCATCCCAGCTTCGCTCTCAAATGTTAACGGGCGTCGACTGCTATGTGCCGCCCCTCACACACACAGAGATGGCCACCACTACTGTCTTTACAGGCCTTGCATTGCCTTGCTTTTTGCATATGTTCAGTTATTGTTGTTGTCACTGCCGCCGGCAAGTTCGTTTATTTTTTTTTGCTGAGTTGACGTTGACCAAAGCTCAGCGTACAAATAGCCAAGCCCTTGTCTGAGCTCCCACACACACACAACGCCTCTGGCGCAAACAGCTTAACTCATGCATTATGCGAGTCCTTTTGTTTGCTGTTTGCTTTGCGATGTCCGTGCGCAAGGTCCCCCATTCACGCTGCGTGGGCTTGTTATGCGTATTAAAAAGTAAATGATAAACGCTTCGAACCCAAAACAGAAATGTGCGCGCCCAAAAGAACAGCAAACAATCAAACCAAACACATCAACAAAAAACACGAGTCTGAGACGAAATGCAGGATTTCCATATCCCTTTCTGTGTGTAACAATAAATGAAACACATGGAAAGAGGAGAAGCGGCAAAAGTCCCCTTAGGCCACTTCAGACACACGTTTGTTGTCCTTGCGCTTGTTTTTGTTAGTGCAAGCCAAATAAAATCAAAAGTGAAAATGATACTGCGCCTTAAAGTAAATGAATAAAAGGATAAATGATGGAAGAATACAACAACAACAACAACAACAACAACAACAAAACGAAAGAGCAAAAAAAATATCGCAAAAAATCTCATTAAGCCAAGCCAAAGGAATAACCACGACAAGATTTTTCGCCAAAAAAGAAAAGCCTTGAGACGAAAATTGACATGCCCGGAGCGATGTCGTGTGCGCCGTAAATCAAGATTTGCACAAGCCACAAAAAACGAGATACAATAGTTAAAAAATAGAATTTTGCAATGCCGCAAGAGGCACAGTAGTGGCGTGGCGTGGCGCGGCAAGGCGAGTTGAGCTGAGTCGGTTTAAGTGTAGATTTGACAAACGCAGTAAACAACAATCAAAATGACAAGGATATACAGAAGTTGAGTAGAATAGATGAACAGAAGAAGAAGACTGCAAGAAAAACGAGAAACGCGTTGTAGTTTGTGGCAATGTTTGATTGACTACGACATGTTAGCTTGGCAAAATTATAGCCACAGGACACTTTGCACTGTTGGTAGATGTACCAACACGACAAATAGGCAAAATCAAAGGTAATGGCAGCCACAGGGCATAAAATAAAAAAATAAGTGTATATGACCAGGGCACATGGCAACAATTACAATGGCATATGGCATATTAAATGACTTTGCAATACACACATACACATAGAGACCGAAAACACAAAACCCAGTCAGACTTGAAAGTGTGAGAAAGTCCTTTTATTTTCGTTTTTTTTTTTTTCAATGCGCAAAATGAAATGAGATGGGAAACATTAGGTGCATAAATAAGTTTTGAGGGACCTTCAAAAGTTGGCATAATTAACATTAAATCATATCGAGCGAACTGGCTACTCTATTCATCTTAAAGCGTTACCATATACATATGTATGTCAGTACTCTGACGTTTTACCAACAAACTTTTTTTTTCCTCTCACCTTGTCTATTTTTGGTTAGCTTCAAAAGACGAGACATTTTTTCACCGCGGAATCTGTTGTCCTAGCTAACGATGGTCAACATTTTAAATAAACTCCATTGTCCCATTGTACCCTTGATAAAGTTTCAAAAAACTTACTTAGACACCTTGCATCAATTCTGGTCAGTGACATTCAATGGTCAAACATCGTAATACCAATGTAAATAGTTGCCAAACAGCTGTGTAATTCAATGGTTTATATCAGCTAAGCGAATAAGGCTTTTAAGATGATTTTTGTTGTTGTCAATATTGGTTATTATCCTTCTTAATAACATTTTAAATGAATTTTAACCAACTTAAATAACAAATTAACTTTTATTTATGCGACAGCTGAGTAAATTTTCGCTTTACAGTTAATTTTTGCTCGCATGTCGTATTTGGCATATTAATATTAATATTTATTCAATTCAACCAACCAACTCACAAAAATTCTGTTTGTGACTCTGTTACACTTTACAGTGCCTTAACACAGTCGTAGATTTGTGTGACTGCCTTGTGAATAGGGCTGTTAATAACAGTGACAGTAGAGCAAAAATACTTACAGGGGAGTGTGGTTACTCAATCCCACTAAACATATTAATCGCCTGAAATTAAAACAAAACAAAGAGACACACCACTAAACTAACTTCGAAAGATGAAACGATTCGATTTCTGTCCATCAAATATGATATGGACCAAGGAGTGGAGTCATGTAGTCTTTTCAGATTAATAAAATTCTTCCATAATCTTAAAAAGGAAGAACATACTTTAGATCGTCTTCACAGCCGTGCCTGTGGTGTCATGCTATGGGAGCTACTACATTCTATGGCATCATAGAACTACAATTTCTAATTAGTAGTATAAATGCCACAGCATACTATGGTGTACTAAAAACGGCTACCCTGCATGGGAAAGGAAATTTTTGAACCTTTGGAATGGAAGTTCCAGGAGGATAACGCACTTAGCCATGGTTAGCACGCAAAGTGTATGAGTCCGGGAGGCAATAGTTAGTTAATTTTGTATGTTAAGTTCCCTAAAATTCACAAAAAAAAAAAATCAAAATTATTAATAAGCTTAATATCCAAGAGAGCCGGATCAAACGCTCAAGCAACTTGCAGACAGCTCAGCAGTTGATGTATTAACTATTTACAGATATGCTCAATACGTTCTGATGTTTGATCTTCATTTTATACGAGACTAGCAAACCCGTCAAACGTTGTTTTGCCCACTCTAGTATGTGGTGTACTATAAGGTCATCATGCCAAAGATTATTAAATATATATAAATAGCAGATGTTTTACACTCTTTGAATGCATATTCTATATGAATGTGTTCTCTCTAGGTCCGGTATTCCCTCTCCAAGCATTTCGTTAAGAGTGAAACGTAAGCTCTATATATTTCATACTCTTTGAGTTTAGCAAATATCTGCTCACGCTCTTTTTGCAAGCAACTCATAAATCCAAATACAAAAATGAAGAAGATGCATATCATCTTGTAGTTGTTTTAAAAATACTTAATACTAAAAAAAGTATATTTGCCTTTAAAAACTAAAAAAAATATGCCTCGTCCTTATAATTGTAATTATGTACATTTTCCAAAAAAAAGAAGAAAAAAAAAACTAAATAGGTAAAAAAAATCACGGTCATCGGAGGAAAACACAGGATTTTTGCTACTTTGTTTTGTATATAATACATAGATAATAAAAATGTTACTTTTCACATACTTTACCTGTTACGTAGTGTTCGGCGGTTCAATTAACGTTGAATTCGGAACTATAATGGCACCGGTGACTGGTGGTGACCGGTAATGGTGGTGACGTTTTCATGCATTACTGACGTTTATCCTTACAGCACACAGAAAAATCCTGTACTTCATTGTTTTTAAAAGCTTTTATGAAACGCTTTTATTTAACAGAGAACTGGTTGGTTCAAATGTTGTAATTGAATTTTTGTCTACTTCCTTTTAACCAATTGATCTGAAATTTGGTACACACTTTTGGGTCTGATGACAATACAATATTTGTCAATTTTGTTCTAATACCCTCACCACGATTATCACTACAAGATAATGACAAATTTACACCAGCGCTATATAGTTTTTTTTTTAACTAACTTCGACAAATCTTACTAGCGACATCCAGCTAAATCTATTTTCTTTTGTACCTACTACTTTTTATTATCACACATTCAAAAAGAAGCGTACCAACAGGGTTACAGGCGGGCACCAAGTTCGGCAAATTGCATCTGGCTCGCCTTAAAAAGATGCCACACTCGAACACAAAACACATTGAGTCGAGCCGAGTTGAGTTAAGGCAAACTGCGTTGTACGCAAATAACTCGAGGAAATGTTTTGGTAATTTCGCTGACATGTTTTAGCATGAATTGAGCATGGAATGGCAATCAGAAATAAGTTATTAGCGACCTCGAGCAAGTAGATTAATTAACTCGTCTGCAAAGAATGCTACAAATGAAAGGAGTCGAGTTGAATTGTGATGGAGTTATTTATTTTATTTTTATATTTATTTTTATTTTTTTGTATGGCTTTAGATAACAAACTAATGTAATTTACATTGAAGAAATATATACGTATTTTGTCTGCATTAAGGCTGCCAATTTTACATGTCTGTAGACTCTCCCTCTCTTTCTCCCCCAGAGGCAAAAATTGCACCAATTTCGTTTTATTTGATAAATTATCTCCACTAATTCCAGCGTTTAAACATGAGATTAAACGGCTATAATAATGAAAAACAAAAAAAGGAACAACACAAAACTCACAAGCATTAATCATGCAACGTGTTGCAAAGGCGTTTGATTGGCGCAGAAACGAGTGTGAAGCGATTTGTGGTGGGGCTCAATGCCGCAAGCGTGCAGCAGCGCCAACAACAAGCACACGAAACTATTCGAATACTTTTTTTATTATTTTATTTGTATATATTTTTTAATCATTCCATTTCATTACATTAGCAGCACGACGTGAGTATCTACACAGGGGAGTGCAATGCCAAGCAAATAGCGGACTATTTTTAACGGTGCGTATGAGTAATGTCATTGCGACGTCTATGACCGCTGTGCTGCTGACGGCTTTTCCGAGTAAAGTTTCTTATTTATTTTTTTTGTTTTTTGTTTTATTTTTATTTTTTTATTTTATATATTTGTTTGTTTCTGTGTATTTCAACTCTTTTATTAGCTTCCGATTTGTTGGCGAAGTTGCTGGTCTTCACTGACTACGCTGTAAGCTACAATTGGCGGCAGAGTTACGCAAGCGCGTACTTTCTTCCATATATATGCCACAAGAAATTTGTATTTAAATTAAAATCATTGATTTTTGACGGGCATAATTGTGGTCCAAATAAAGTTCCTACACACTTCAAAATAGATTAATAATCATATTTTTTAGATACTTGTCGTTCAAAGTTGCAGACAACAAGTTTGACAGTGGATCACTGATTTGTGTGCAGCATGGCTTGATATTTTATTACGCGCAAGCTAGGGCAACGGCCTTGCTTAGAGTTTGTGTAAAGTGAAGCGGTGAACGGCAAGTGAAATCTTATTTTATCTCTAATAGCCTGGAAAAAGGTAAGTTCACTAAAGTTTTTTTTGGTTTGGAAAGATTGTTATTAGCCTCTCACCATGTGCCGGAAGGAGTAACCAAGGGTAACTAGTTATGTTGTAACTAAAATAAGCTACAAGTGCCACCGTATACAGAGTGTAGATTCGTTCAAGAAGATGACAAAGTTAACCTACACTTATTGCCTGAGTATTCGACTTTTATGTGAGTTGTTATAATCAATAATTTTTTCGCAAATAGACAACTCTCTTTTCTCAAAAAACCCACGTTCTGTTATTAGCGCAAGGAATGTCGGCAGAAAAGAAAATTTTTTAGCAGAACCAGCATTTCTCCTTGACCTGGTCTGACGGTTTGTTCTCACAACTGTAGACTGATCACTTAACACTTTTATATCACTAGCAAGCTTTTCGTTTCCTAAGTGAAGGCAATTTCGCAAGCAAAATCATAGCACAAGAACGTTTTACCTGGCTTTTACGTCTCTGTGCTATTCATCTTCTTCATGTCTTTGTTTTTGTGTGTGAGTGGGATTAGCACCGAAACTATTGAGCGACAAAATGTAAACACAAATACAGAAAATAGTTCTTTACTTTTAGATTTGGGGAAAACCTACAAGAAGTCTATGGTCTGAAGATAACATTGTAAATCATACAACAAGTTTAAAATTTGTAGACGTCACTCATTGAAACCACTCAAAAAAATTTAATGAAAAAACGATTGAGTGACATATTGAGTAACCGTGGTATCACTAACTTGCTTAACGAAAACGAACTGAGTGGATATCATTAAATACGTCATTCGTTTTGGTTAAGTGTGTATTGAATAGAGTACAAAGAAAGTCGAAAATATATTCGGTGACGTATTCAAAGTAAAATTGTAGATCCCTTCCATTCGTCCCAAAAATTGAAAACCCACACAAAGCGAATGGTTGCGAGAAGCTAGGCCTTGGGTCCCATAGACCTGTCGCGCCAAAATATATATATATATATATTCAAAGTAAAAATTTCTTTAAAATGTATTTGATTTTTTATTATTTTTTTGTTTGCTTATTACCTTCATACCTTAATTAACTACATTAAAAATAGGAAACTAACTAAATTGGTTGAAATTTACGGGCTACAGACGGAAACAAATGCCTTTTGCTGTGTTTTATATATATATATATATATATATATATATATATATATATAGTTAGAAGTTGGATAAACTAAGCTTACAGTAACTATAAAGTTAATCCCTTTTAGAGCGCTACTAAAGTGCAAGAATCTAAAATCCATTGAAGCGTAATCACATTTGGTGCTTAATAAGTCGTTGCCAACTGCAAGCAGCACATACGATTGAGACGACGCATGCGACTTTCGACTGCAATTAAATGTGACGTCTTCTATGACTTTTTGCCCAAAGTGGGCGAATGCAATATAATTTCGCCTGTTGAAGATCCAAGCCACATACATTTGGTAATGACAAAAAAGAAGACGTAATGAATAATAAAAAGTGGGAAAGACAGGAGAAAGCGAGGCAGAAGATGAAAAGTGCGCAACTCATGGAGTGCCTTTGCCTTAGCATGCAGAGCACAACGCACACGCTCTGCACCATGTAGGCGTTAAGACCAAACGAGGTAAGCGCCTGGCGCCTGGCGCTTGCAGTACAGCCCACTTGCAACGTAGCCGAATGCTGAATGTATGAATGTATGAATGTCTATGGGAAGAGTTTCTATGCAAAAACTAATACAAAAAAAAATTATGGAAATCAACAACAACAAAAAAAAAACAAGAACGAAAAAAAAGAAACTCATAATTAAAATGTTGGATTTCCTTGAACTTGTGCGCTATCGAAAGCCATTAATCAAACATACTGAGAGCTGAGCAAAATAGGTTGCCTCTTTTTCGTAATGTATTTTCGAAACATATGCGCAACAGACAGGAAAATTCACATTAATAAATGGGAAAATCAAAATCGAAACCAAAGTGAAAATATGTCAGAGAAGTGACAATGCGAACGAAGCCTGCGACCAGGTTGACTGGCGGATGCGGTAAGCGGTCAAATCAAAAAGGTGTGCGCCTCACGTGGGCGTCATATTTATAATGCCATAGAAAGGGCTCACACACACATACAGAGACACACATGCGCATGCACACAGGGACTAAGCAATAACGAAGAGTTTGTGCGCGGAAATGTTACACAGCATCCGGCGGTGAGGGGTAATGCGTACTTAATAGCCGAAAAAACCGAAAATTTGTATGAAAATTAGATTTCATTTTTCCGCATTTACACGAGAATTGCAACCTCAAAACAGTAATACCAACAACAACAACGATGACGACAACAATGAGCGCGTAATTTCGGGCTCATAAACATGCAAACATGCAACATATGTGAACGGCATGAGCACGAGGGGTGAGCGCGTTGCACGCTGCTGATGGTGGTGGTGGTGGTGGTGGACAAAGGATACGCATTTTCATTATATGTAAGCTCAACCCTAATAAAGCAACAGCGCTATTGCACACGTGCAATAACAAAAACATTGGAAATGTGCCACTATGCCTGACTGCCTGACTGCCTGTGATTGCCTGCCACTGAGGCTGGCCGCTATTTCAATGATTTATGCAATAAGCGAATGCAATGCATTGCAATAGCACACGCCTCCAACTCGAAGCTCTTTCCGAACACTACGCCTTTGTCGGTGTTTGTGGATTTTCGCACTTTTTAGCCTACAGCATCAAAATATCGGCAACAGGATATGAATACACATTCGGTGTGTTCGGTGCTTTGAGCTTAGACTAGCTGAGTTGGCTTAAGCACACAACTATGAGTAGTCATTCACTATTCATAGTATTGAGGAATTTCATTTTGGTAATACATATGCCTTTTTAGAAAATAATCGACACACACACACACTTGACACTTAATAAAATGCACTCACGCCACACTCACAACACATTTGTAGCGACTTTTGTGAATTTACGATTTTTCGATGTGTGTTTAGGTGGAAATAGGCTGCGAGTCAACTAAAACCTAAGTCGGCACAAGAATCTTCAAATGTTTTCAAAATTCTAGTATCTCATTTCACACCATCCCTAAGCACATACTATTTCCTACAATAAATTAGGCTCAACTCGAATCTGTCGGAAAATTGAGTGCTGAGTTACTTGAGTTTGCTGGCGTGCTCAACGCTTCTTGTTGGTGCGGTCTTCAGCTTAAAACGATTGCACATATTATATCGTGTTGTGCCTTAGTAATCGCTACGTTTTGTTTGCTCTGGGTTGTCAGCACACAAATGGCAACGCTACTAAAACACGCCTGCTGCGCCTTAACGCCTTAACGCTTTTGTTGTTTGTATGTTTATGTTCTATGATAATTATTTGTTGCCTAATACTGCATTTTGCACGCTTATCAAATTAATTTTGTTTAATATTTGTAATGTTTCCGTCGCTGCTAGAGATCAGCCTGAATTTACGCGACGTGCCCTTTTCTTGGTCGTAGCACTCAACGCGTCACTGCTGCTGCTACCCTTAAAAATAACACGACACGACTTTGATTTCGATTCGAATTTCCAATTTGTTGTTATGTTGTTATGTTGTTTTGATTGTTGTTGTTAATTGTGAGGGTTGTACGTAATTTGCACGTTTATTTGGAAATTTTTCACCTTATTTTTGTGTTTTTTTTTTGCATTAATGAACTTTCACAACAACTCGATTTAAAGTTGAAGCAGTAAATACCAACAAAAAAATTAATTAATTAATTAAATAAAATAAAATAAAATAAAAATGAACACCAAAGAACCTTTTACTTTGACTTTGACTTTATTCCCAGAAAATTCTTAATATGTTCTTAGAGCTCACAAGTTTATTTGTGCAAGAGTTATGTAGAGAAAAGAAATGGGAGATCTAGGATCATCTTAAGGATTTTATTATGGGCCGTTTGTAGCTTGTTTTTATGTTACTTGGCCAATTCACCCCAGACTACGGAGACAATAGTTATTTCGCATAGATAGTGCAGATTTACGATTGATGACCGGGTAAAGTATGCTTCTAGTTAATTTTGTCTATATAACAATAATGATTGAAATTAATAATTGTCTTAGTATAAACCAAGGTTTTTTATCAGATTTTCCAATGGAAATAGAGCAAGGTTAGAGCGTGGCAGAAAATTGAAAATTATTTTCTGCCCACTGTTGTTGGAGAACTGCCAGTGGAATATTCTCTTTACTCGACAATTGCTTATCTGTGTCTTCAAGTAAATTACTCCAAAATTTCAGCAAATCACGCGGTGTTATTTCAGCCCATGAGTTCGCAGGAAGTATTACTGCGTCTCCTAAGTTAAGTTGTATTTTTATGTTTATGTTTATGGGGGGCATCCCATAAGTTGTATTTTTCGTAGCAACAATAGAAGTTAAGAAGCTTATCTTGTAGTGTACACTACACTACAAACACAGCTATTGCTGGTTTTGGTCGTTTAGAAAACATGCGTTTTTTTGTGCAACATCTTCCGTAAAAGTGAAATCTCGTCTATATTTCAGTTTGTTCATTTGTTAGAAAAAGTTCAGGAATATTTGCTTTCAAATTTGCTATGAATGGGTCCATTGATTGCCACATTTCCTTTGCGTTGTTACAGAAACCACCGGCACAACATATCTTCTGTTTTTGGGTTCTCAGCATTTTTTAATCAACGCAGTTTGCCAGAACCAAAAAAGGTTTCGGACAGTCTATCAATAATTGTATTTCTGTTGGGCATTATATTAGTAACTGTTGATGTCGCAATTCTATAGCGCTTAGCACTTAACTACTGAATATGTATATAACTACTTAATACTGAATATAAGGTCAGTAAGAGGAAAAAGGTTATGAGAAAGATTTGAAAGAATAGTTCTACATTAACGAGTCATCTATATATGAATACGGGCACAGGATTTTTGTGGCACCATTTTAGCCTATTTAATATTAATAATAATTAATGAAAATTATATGATTGGAAAGGTATTGTTCTAAAGCTGTCCCAATATATTGATGTTGAAGCAGGAAAAAACAACAACAAAAAGCATTAAAAATTCCATGCGGCTCACTGCTTGCTTAATGAAGTTGTGGAATGAGAGAACAAAACGAACAGCGGTGGTTCTGCCTGGGAGAAAATAAAACGAAAAAAACAGAGATAAGCTGTGTTGTGCGCGCACTCAGCTGTTGGCAAGAGGAGCATGCAGCAAACCTTAATACAACCATAACGACAATGGCACGCGCAAAAACAAAAAAAAATTGAGCATGCACTCATAAGGCTCTGCTGTGAAACACATTGACACATACTCATTTTCAACAGTCCATGTTTTACTACTTTGTGTTTGTACAAAATGTAGCGCTACATAAAGCCAGACAAGACAAGGCGTACAATTGTATGTCTTTACTTTGCATTATCGGAATTAACTTAACGCATTTGTTTACTAAGTGTAAGTAACATATGTCAATCCTGTTAAAGTTATGAGCTATGCAATGGACAAGAGAGTTATTTTCAAGTTACTGGATACTTCACGTTATTGGCTGTTTAAGTTAACGCTAGTCTACTGTACTAATAAAAAGAAACAAAGAGCACGGGTTAAATGCAGAAACGTCATGAAGAAACAAGCGAAGAACACGCTCGGCATATGTTTTTGCCATGTAGTAGTCTGCAGGGTCAGAATACCATAAAGCAAGGCAGGCATCAAGAAGGAATAAGTGAGGCAGCAAAAAATTGGTTCCTCTGCCTTTTCTCCGTATGCATAAAATGTCAAAAATCTAAACGGATTAGTGTACATTCTGGATTTGACAACGAAGAAAACTTCAAAAGTCCGCATGTTCATACAACCCAACGACCATACAGCCATCTGTCTGTCTGTCTGTCTGTCGGTACGTATGAGCGTATGTCTAGCTAAAGGCGCTTAACTGGCATTTAGCATTAGGTGGGTGGGTTGGCTTAAACAGGAGCCACGCAAACATCATAAAATTTATTTGCATTGGACACGGCCACTGAAATGTCAGCGAACGTCTATGTGTGCGCGTGGGTGTGTGTGTGTGTGTGTGTGTGTGTGTGTGTGTGTGTGTGGGAAGGCTCTACTAAAAGGTATTCGGTATTGTTGTAAGCACTGAGTACGGCTGCGCCAAGTCGCCGTGGGGTGTGTGTGCGCATTAGATTAAGAGTTGCAAATTGATTAAAAACGGTTGCATATAACTGAGAATGTAGTGTGATAAAGAAAAGGTAGCAAGTAAGTAAGCGTTGTACTTTTAAAGGCGCACGTGTGCCAAGTTGATGATGGATAAGCGTAAGCCTCAAAAAAAACATGATTAAAGCGAGTTAAACTGAACTGCGTTGAATGAAATTGAATTGAATTGAATTGAATTGAGTTGAGTTGATCAAAAGGCGGTCACAATCGAAAGGCACGCACCCCCAACATGTTGCATCTCATCCCTTAAGTGCCACTTAAGACGAAGCGCAAACACACGCACAGTGAGTGCGTGAGAGGGCTGCTTAAAGGCTGTTGCCCAATGGTAACGGAGCGATTATCATATACAAGAAACTGCGTTGACTTTTGGCCTACGCGTTTACAATAACTGCTGCCCTTTGCTCTTTGTGAGATTCTTTACCCACCCACATTTACACCCACATATTACATTTAAATTGTACTCACTTTTGCATTCATTGGCGTCGCGTGCTGTGGCGCGTCCCCAAGGCCTATCGAAATGGAAGGGCTTACAGCGTTCGCAATCACGTCCGGCTGTATTGTGACGGCAGTCACAGGTGAGCAGACCGTGGCGGTCGTTGATGCACTTCGAGGCATGACCATTGCATTTGCAGCGTCCACCGACAGAGAAGTCCGAAACAGCATAATGTTGACCGCTCAATGTGGCGGCCGTGAGCAAGGCGGCATTATTCGCTGTCGACTGCAAGGAATCGATGGCGTTGCTGCCACTGCCACTGCCACTGCCACTGCCACTGGCACTGGCAACACCGAGTAGCGTACTATATTTGCTGGCTTTTGTCAATTCACTGCTACTGGTGTCGAGCGCAATTTGTGCATTCGCATCGGGCATTTGCAGGCGATGAAAGACGATGCGTATATCGGTAGCCGTGACCCAGTCCTGCAGCACAGTCGATGAGTCCAAATCACGCGCCGAGGGGCGGCCCTCAAGCGTGCTAAAGGCGATTCGCGAACCTTGCAAGCCCATTATATCACCGGCGCCATGACGGTGCGCATCGGTGCAACGTGCCTCCTGCTCGTTATGCTTGGTAATGGATGCACGATTCGGACGCCCATAGACGCGACGACATTGTGAGCTATAAAACTGATAGGGTAGCCAAGTCTTGCCATAGTCGGAACTCTTGTAAATGGCCAATGAATCCGGTTTGGGTGCCTTCGGACAAAATTGCAAATTAATGTAGGTCAGCTCATACTTCTTGCCCAGCGAAAAGGTCAATGTGACATTGTCCGGTGGTGCTGTGCCGCTGGTCGCGTGCACAATCGGCGCAGAACGCCAACAGGTCACATTATTCGAATTATTCAGATCGGTAAGCGCAGCGGCGCTGAAACGACGTAACGGATTTGTATAGTCACAGACATGACAAGCCAGCTCAGTGCCGGTGTTGGAGCTGCTGTTGATGGTTGTGCTGGTGGTGGCCAGGGCATCGCCCATATTGCCCGCTGCCAGTTCACAGTAGCGTTCCGGTTGTGTTTGGCCGCAATTACTCGAAGCGATCACGGGCGCACCATAGGCGGCATTCACAAAATCCGGTATGCAACTACGCGCTTTATCTTCGTCATAGCACGGATCGCTTGGTGTTTGCGATGCGAACATCTTCAAATAAACGTCACTCGGTATGCCGAGTACGCCATAAGCTGCAAAAACCAACAGCAACATTACGAAATGTCGCATTTTCGCTAAGTGATGCGATTTGATTTGGTTGATTTGGTTTCTTTTTTTTAATGAAAAATATTACTGTTGTTTCAAAAAAAATGTATCTCAGCACTAAAAAAAAAATAAATTAATTTTTTGTACTTAAACACACACTGCAATTCAATGTTGTTTTATCCTCAATTTAATTATTATTAAAAAATTACACAAAAATATATTTTTCGTTGGCTTTATCTCGTATAAAGCGGGGGAAAAACAAACAAATAATTTCGATTCGCGTTTTTTCGTTTTCCAAGCGTTTTCGAAAGTAACGCGCGCACGCGACTTACGCACGAACAAGAATGAGCCAATGGGCGTACGTCTGAAAGCAAGCGCAAACAGACCAACCAAGCGAAGAAGCGTACGAGCGAACGACGAACGTACGAATGACGACGAATATTGTTTGGTGCCGAGGGAAATTTGGTTCTGTCGAACGGTTGGTTGCGGTCTTCGTCAGTGAAATCGCGCAAGCCGCCACAGCATTTGGGCATTCGTCGCTTGCTTGCTGGCTTACTTGCTTATTGTATCATATAAATTGGTTGTTTGTGGTAACAGTAAAAGTCCATATATTATATTTGACTTATGTTATCATGAAGTGCTCCTAAGACATACCCTTAAATCTACCTTGAAATATCTTAATGTTAAAAATTAAAGTTAAAACCACTTATGTGTTGCTACAAACATAAAGCAATATATTTCTTAGAGTGGTTTGCTGTAAACTGTAACAGTAAAAGCCTGTTAAAAATAACATTTTTAATTTTCGACTACCCTAAGTTTCCTTAAAACTAACGAAAGCATACATCGCAACGGCTTGAACATAAGAAATGCTATACGCTCTACCGTTATTGGTCTATTCTTTTGAAGTACTCAAATGTTCGCTGTTTAGTTTATGTATTGAACACTGGTCCATGGCCAATATAAAATTCGAGTAAATGGCGTTACCCGATAGCAGTAGTATAACCTCATTAACCTATCTTTTTTATTTTATATATTTTATACTGTAAATAAACGTTAATCAACATAATAGGTATTTAGTTGCGGTTAACCGCCCATCATACTAGAACTTGGTTTTTTTGGCATCAGCTTGGATAAATGGATTTGGGTGATTTTGTAGAAAGTTGTAATTAATATCATTAAGACTGGTATTGTCGCTGCAATGTTGACATTAAAGCAATAGCCGGGAAGAGATGCTCTATAAGAGAATACCCTATCTCCATGTTCGTTCCTGTCAGTAGACTAGAAACTTATGTATGCATTTATTGACCGATCACATGGCAATGATTTTTCTAATTCCATAAATCTTTTTATTTTATTTTTTGATATGAAAACGTCCTTATTTTTGGTTTGGTATATAGTTTTGTGTTGTAGTTACACATCTATCTGTATCCAAAATTTAATTACACCACTCGATAGCCAGAGGATCAAAGAATTCATTAGTTTAAGTGCAATTTTGTTGCATCGCGGGCGGCGGAATGGGTAGCGCCAACGATTTTTTTAATTTTAGTTTTTCAATAAATTTCAATGTGAAAATAGCTGTTGTTGTTGTTCTTTTCTGCATCGGTGTCCTCCTTGTTCTTGTTTTGTGGAGTGCCATTATTTTTGGTTATTATTTCGCACCTTAATTAAATACCGAGCGATTATGATATATGTACATATAAATGTATATTACTCTCACAGAAAATATTAGTTGTTTACACTTTTATGCAGCAGAATGAGTGATAGATTATTTGCATAGGTTTCCAACCCGGTAGGATATGTATTACGAAATTAATTAATCCTCTTTCGACGTCGGTATCATTGGAGCTTAATGTAGAGGAATTTTCAAACATGCTATTGAGCACCACAAGCAGTGCACCAAAATAATATGTTATCAGTTTATATATTCATTAAGAATGTAATTTGCAATATGTCAGTGGGGTTTAAGAGTACATACTATGGATATCGCATTCTCAATATATGTGAAGACTTCTTTAGTTGTTGGAATTAGGTTAGAATTAACAGTAAAAGTACTTTATAAAATCACGCCAAACTGATCGATTAGGTCAAGGTAGATGGCGCTGCATTTACGCAAGCAGTTTTATGAAATTTAATTTTCAAATGATGGTGAATGATTATGTAGAAAATGCATAGAAACGGTTTGTATATAAGAAATCAATTTTCTATGAAAAAATTATATATATACGTAAAATCACAACATGTTGGTATTTATGCGGAAAATAGATAATATTTTTCATTTAACATTAATTTCATAATCTATATATAAATAGGCAAAAAGATTTTCTTTACCATCCTTTTACGCCTAAGTATAAAATCACTACACCATATTTGATGCATTCATTCCGAAGTTCGAAGCCACTGTGCCGTTTACATGTTGCATGTCTTCCAGGCAACAACAGTATTCGTGAACAGCATCACGATATTCACCACACTTGCCTTATAACAACTGGGCTCTCACAGCTCTCATGTAATCACTGCCTCTCTAGCAACAATGTTGCACAACAATGTTGGTATGATACTAGGACTAGCCACACGGTTCAACAGCCCACACACGCTCTCTTTGCTGTAAACATTTTTGTGTTGATGAATGCGGCACTGTTGCGCCGACTTTGTCTTTTAAATGTTTTATTTATTATTCTTTTAATTTCATTTGCTTAGGTTCGATTTTGGAACATGTATGTCTTGCTCTCAGTAGCGTCGTGAATAAGTTGATAAGTTAGTTGAAGTTGTTTGTTTTCTTTACCAGAGCACGCCAAATGGCAAAATGCTAATATGGACCGGCGTACAGGAAGGGTAAGACGCGTCATGCGGCTGCATCGTACATTTTCGAGTTCGATTTCAAAGTGTTTAAAGTAGAACAAAAAATAAAAAAGTAAGTACAACATTTTAGTTGGTAGTCAGTTCCACGGCTCTGGGCGGTCCTTATCACAGCAAAGTGCACATTGAACCTAGGCTACTCTACTGTGTACTCTACTAGGATACTCAGAAGAACAGATACGAAAAATGTGAACCTAAAACTGAAATCCTTATGTAACTGAACAGTCGAGTATCTAACACGGTTTATAAACTACGATGTAGAAGGCATCATGCAATCAAAGAATAATTTCTTGAACCTCTTCAATATATGTACAATACATTGTATATGCATACATATATCAACGCAGCATGTGAGATAGTCTGATCCGTTTCAGGCTCGCTCTCCTAAATCATCAACGTCGTCATCAGCTGCCAAGCGTAATCAATTGATTGATTTCTTTCACTGTACTCCGATTGCCAACGTCAACTTCGGCTTTCATGCGTCTCACGACCCTATGCATCGTCATGCGAGTACCCCAACTAAACTAAGCCGCACCGAACCCAACCCAAAATCCCCGCACCTTCCACTCCACACGGAACAACTTGTAACCACTTCATTAAAGCGTGAACCTCACTAAAGCAACGAGCATAAATTGAGAACTGCCTCGCCAGCCCTCGCCAGCCTCATTTAAGACCGTATGGACGGTGTTTTAGCTGATTGCCACATACTCACTGCAGCAGCCCGATGAAGCTTATCGGTGACAATGATTTCCTCATCAATACTGAACATGTTGTTTAATATTGTTGGTGATCAAAATTTTGTACGCTGACGGGAGATAAAAGCAACGATGGAGATAGAGTCATAGACATGAGTCGATGTCAGAGAGGGAGATAGAAGGACAGTTGCTTAAGTTATTAAGTTGTCGTTAATGAAAATTGTCAATTCTGAACAATTATGTCGTCTTGATTAAAGTTCCTTAACCGCAAATGATAGAGAGACGTATAGAGTGTGAGAAATATAAAGAAATATAAAAGACGGACAGACAAAAGGAGAAGAGCAAAATGAACCAGTCAATAAGTTAGGCAAGCATGAAGGCAGGCAGAAAGCAGACAGAGTTATACACATATGTATTATCTCCCTCACACACACAAACTTTCGCTTTCTCGTGCACACTTTCTTTCTTCCTTTCCTTACTTACATACTATATTTCGCTCTGGCATTCCAGCTTCATCAATCCTAACACGACAGGCAGTGGCACATGTACTGCAATCAACCTCTTCGATTCTACTCCTTTCCAACGCTATCTACCATAATTTCGAACAAACGCACATCATGCTCTCCACTACTGGTCTCAGCACTACCCTTTTCCCGCCCGCCGCTATAGACACTGATAATTGCATGCATCTGGTCTTGTGCTGATAAGAAGAACACCACCGCAACACCTTGCAACTTGCATTTTGTTAACGTCTCTGCCAATCAGTGTACGCCAATCTGCCCCTCACTTGGTGCTGGATCCAATGGCTATGGAACATATTTGCGCTCTCATAGTTAATTAATATTTTGTGGTCTCGCTTGTTTATTTGCTTTGGGCGGAGGCGCGTATAATTAGCTTCATAATCGCCGCTACCAGTGCTGGTCAGTTTTAACCGACACCGTCACCATCACCAGCGACATCAGCATCGGCAACGGCGTGAGTCGAACAACCTGTTCAGTCGCTTGCGGTTTGTCCAACGTTGCTCTTCTCTTTTCGTTTAGTATTTGTTGTTCCTGCTCATTTGTGCGGGCGGTTAGTGCGTTAATTGTTGATTTTCTCACGTTCTCACGTTCTCTGTTTACTTTTTATTATGTAGGGTATCAAAACCTTATCACGGAGTTTGGCAAACAATGAAGAACTTAATGGAACTCAATGGAACGCCATCAACTTGACGCAGCCCTATGGCCAAATATGCCAACATACTTCTATCTAAGCTCTAATCGATTCCACTCAAACTCTACTCTACTGAGCGTTCTATTATCTTATACGACTTTCTGTAGAGTCTGTATAGTCTAGGGGTCTAAGCAAGCTCGATGAAGAAGTTGTAAGGCGACTGCATGAGAGCAGTAGTCAATGCCAGCACCAGAAGACGACAGACAGTTCCCAAAGAGTTTTTGTCTTAAACTCAACAACTGTCCTATAATAACATACTAGTATCGCCCAGTTGTCGAAAAAAAGGTACCACAAAAAATGGGTCTACCTATTAATATATAGATTTGTCGTATGTTACCTATACTTAGTAACTAAATGCGTTAAGTTTATTCCGATAATGCGAAGAAAAGTGAAAAAAAAAAATTGTTTCTTTTTTTTGGCGCGTGGTATTGTTGTGGTTTTTGTATGAAGATCTGCTGCATGCCCCTCTTGCCAACAGTGGTATACGAGCACAACACAGCTTATCTCTGTTGGTAAAAACACCTCTGTGTTTCGTTTCTTTCAGTCATTCCACAACTTCGTTAAGCACGCCGTATAGATTTTTCAATGCTTGTTGTTGTTGTGTTTTCCTACTTTAACATCAATAAATTGGCATAACGATTATCCTATGCACAGCTTTAGAACAATACCTTTCCAATTATATAATTTTCATTAAAATATATTGACGCTAAATAGGGTAAAATGTTGCCACAAAAAACTTGTCTCCGTATAAATGGATATGGATATAAATTTAGAAATCAGCAAGATATGACCAACGATATTTTTAACTTTGATAACTATTGAAATGTTACAGAAGGCCTTTGGACCTGGCATGGGTTTTGAATGCTTTACGAAAAGACATCGTCAGACGAAATGCTTCGGCTCAGCAAAATGTGCAAAATACTGCAACTTTCCATCAATAAAGGATAAACCTGTCGAGTACACCAATTGTTTTATTTCGTTATAAATCATATGAAGCATAACTTGAAAATACTAAACGCCGACTTAGCCATAAGGGAACCCCCGAAAGCAAAGTTAAAAGAAGATGAGGCAGTCCACACCTGAAATTCCAAACCTTGTTTGAAAATCCTTTCTTCTTTGCTCTTGGGAATATTGTTCGTCTAATTGAGTGTGTTCCCAGAAGCATTCGGCCTGACCCACCCCATTTGCTGCACTTAGACAATTTTGACTACTTTCCTTGTTCAAACCTAATAAATGGCTTGGTGCGTAGAGAGTAGCTGCAATGTGCTGTAAAATATCGTCAGAAATAAAAGACAAATCACACGGTTACCAGTTTTTGAACTTACGTTTTCAGCACCTCATTCTCAACATTGGAAAAGAAAAATGAAACAAAAAGTGTATGCATCTATCTTGGACCACTTCTCGGCACAACCCCGCAAGTGTGACGGTGTTTTTAATATTTTAATGATTCTTCTTTTTTTGTGTTTTCTAAGCTCCTCGACTTATTTGTGCCGCTGTCATATTCATGAGTTTCTGCCTAATTTGTCAATATTGTCGTATCGCTTTGATGTCATTTGTCCTTCAAAATCTCAATCCGCTTTAGCGCAACTTAACTTTGGCCTTTTCCCTAGTTCCTTTTTGGGGAGAGGTTCATCACCGACTTCAAACAAAGAACTACTTAAATTACACATCACGACCCTGTACACATGCCTGTCTCAACGATCGGCCACTTTGAAATGCCTTAATTGCCTGGCATTTTTAACTCGCTTAGAAATTCCAATTCAAGTTCTGCGCACTTGGCAATTTTTTCTTTTATTGATATGTCTGCGTTAAATGTATGCAACAAGAGAAAACACAAACCACACTGTACAACAACGACTATTTGTGGCCCACAGCCACCCACTGTGAACTCGATTCACTAACGTTCTGCACTCCAACCCACTTTGACATGACCGAAATGTCAACGTTCTGTATTAGTACGCAACACAGTGTGCCGAAAAGAAGCAAAAAAGAAGTTGAAAAAAAAATTGCTGTACCACGCCTCCAGCAACTGCCGCCCATTGTGCAACAATGATAATACTGCAATCAGTGCCGCTGGCTTCGATGACGTGTAATGAAAAATTTCATTTTCATTTTCATTTATTTTGAGACGAGTCGCTTGTTTTGTACTTCCTTTATTTTATATGGTTTTTCCCATTTCCACTTTTTTCTGTTCTTTCTTTTCCTTTCGATATGTGGCGTATTGCTAATGTTGACATTGGCATTGTCGTCCTTTTCTATGCGCCACACTCAGCGAATGTTGTTATGATTATAGTAAGCAGTTTGGAACAAACGAGGATCGGAAGGTACAAATATATTTTTGATTAGGGCCACTAGAGCATATAAGCTGAGTAGAGCTGATGCTTTGATCGCAATTTTCGCTTCAACATCAAATGTGATTTTGTCGGGCATGGCAACCGCTGCAAAAACCCAGGGATCAACTTGAAGTGGTATAAAGCTGACCATACACGACGCACAAGCTCGTCGTATATGGGGCTGTTGATTAGCCGATGTTCGTGTGACTCGTGCTCGATTTCAAATATTCGTGTAACTCATACGAGCATGTTCGTCGTGTATGGCCAGCTGAAGAAAACTTTTCTGACAATTTTTGATTGATCTTATGAGAGGTGCTTTTAAGGCAGAATCTTTCAATATTTTAAAATTTTTTTATTTATTTATTTTTTATTTATTTATTTTTGTTTCTTAACTAAATCTTGGCAGATCTGATAAAACGGCTATGGAGTAAAATCTTCTGGTACAGTCGAACTTCTCTATAATCAACTTCTATAGAACGAAACTCTCTCTATTACGAATTTATTTCAAGTACACATTATTTCTGTATAACGAATTTGTAATAGCACGCACCCAATCCCATAGATCAATTTAAAATTAGTACTTGAAAAAACTTTGTTTCCCTTTGACGAGTCAAACTGCATTTTGAAGCTACTGTATGCCAGGCTCACAGACATACAGAAAAGGTACAATTCTCAAGATCGTAGGTGTTGAGCTGCCGAGCTTTTTCGACAGCTGTTTTTTGCTGTTTTAAGAAGAAGCAGAGCTGTTGAAGCGATTTCTTCATAGCGCTGATTTCAAGGGAGTTAAGACAAATGTTATAAAAAAGTTTACGTCTGACTAACCGCCCTTTTCTGTGCACTCTATCAAATGAAAAGATAGATTTTAATACATTTTAATAGACAGTAAGCGATAAAACATTTTACTGGGTTTTTTGATAGAGTTGCTCATTTAGAAACGCTTTTTACACTATTTATTGCCGCTATTTTAACGCCTCCTGATCAGGGCGGTAAGTAACTTAACGGAAGAATGAGAGAGATAGTGACTGAAAAAGTTGAGTGGCGAGTGGGTTTGATATACAGTCAAGCTTACAAAGGGTTATGCGCTGAAGGCGCCTAATTTACATTGATTATTACGAAGTCCATGGGGCCTGGTTCCAACATTAGAATTATTGGATTGTATATTTCCGCATAAGTCCATTGAAATTTCAATATAAACTGTGAATTGTGGATTTATTAAAATTTCTGGAATGCATAGCTTTGATACAAAGGCGCGTTAAAAATATTTCAGATTATTCGAGGGTGTAGCGTATTACAAGTTCAGCTTAGCCGATACAAACCTTCATTATTATTGTTTCTAACAATACGTATGAATGTGTATCTGTGTCGCAGGCAAACAATTTTTTTAATGTTTTTTTTTTATAATATTTTTTTATTCTTTCATTACAACACAACGATCACACTACGTCGATGTCGTAGCTCTCGATGTCGTTGCCAAAATTCGCGTCTCTCGAACTGTGGTGATTGAGTTGCTGCAAATCGGGCGTCGGCATTGGCATTGGCACTTTGTGCTATCAAAATATACCTGTATGTGTCTGTGTGTGTACGTGCATGTGTGTGTGTGTGCATGTGTGTTTATACTACAAACTTTTATCTGGCTAACTGTGCGAATGGCATTGGCTTCTCTGTGTGTGTGCGTTTGAGGGAAGCCTTGCTTGCACTTCAAAGCAATGTCAATAAATGCGGTTGATTTTCTTGGACATATTAATTTTGTGGCTTTCGTATTGCTATCTCCAGCAGCTAGTGTCTGATAACTACCAACCGCTGTCTTAGCAATCAAGGCATACGCACACACACACACACACACACACACACACACACACATAATAGGTACTGGCTGCTGCTGCATAACTTTGGTCAAATCTCGAATTTTGCTTTGTAAAATTTCAGTTTCGTTTAATTTATTTCTTGGCTTATATGTGCGTGTGTGTGTGTCTGCGTGGGGGTTTTGAGTCTCTCTAAAGCGTTTCGTCCTTTTTAGTAAATACGGAAACCGTAATTGCTGGCATTGCTCACTTAAATATTTCGAATTTATGAGTCAAAATTCATAGTTTCGAGCTATGCGAATAAGAAACCAATGTGTGTGTACCCACACCTACACCAACACCAACACCCTTGCAAAAGGAACTGTGTGTGTGCATGTCATTGTCATTGCTTTTGTTGCTGCTTTCACTCAATTATTTATTCGATTCCATAAAATTCCCTATCGCCTTCGAATTCCTTTGTTTGAGCACAACGAGCCGAACAACCTAAGAATGCAACAAAGGCATAGAGCAACAAAGCGCTGATCAATAAATGATAATGGCGGCAATAAGACGAATAAATTGTAAACAACAATAACAATAACAACAACAACAACGACAGTGAGTACAACCGCAACGTCTGTAAGCGTAGCGCTGGCCATGCACAATAAAAGCTTTCACTTTTTCTTCTTTAAAGTCTCTTTTTGTCAGTTAGGTTGCACAGTAGTCGAAGGAGGTAACTTGCAACATAAGCCACAAAAAATTCTGTCATAAATTGTTATATCGCATATGGTGGAGCGGGCGTGCACATAAAAACAACAACAGCAGCGGTTGCATTAGCCATAAAAATTGACTCAACAATTAAGAAAAAATTAATAAATAAAACTAATTTTTTGACATAAATTAAAATTAAAAACGAACTACAAAAATAGCATAAATTGCATGTGGGCGTTTCCAAAGAAAGATTAACCGGGACCGTACATTCAAATATTAATAAAGAAATAACTTTGTTAATATTTTTATAACGCGCATTCCAGTGGGACCGATACAATTTAAAATGGTTAAATTGGCAACACCGCGTCGGAGATCTTTAAGAAAATATTTGTGTTTACACCTTACAAAGTTCACTGGTTCAAGAACCATTAGACCACCATAAACTTCGTTTATTTTCTGATTTTGCTCTTGCACGACTTTGTTCAAGTGATGAAAATTTTTTTGGTTAAATGGTTATGTAAACAAACAGAATTGCAGAATTTGGAGTGATAAAAATCCACATGAAACTGTTCAGACTGAAATTCATGCTGGTGGAGTGATTGGTCTATATTTCCTTGAAGAAAATGGTCAAAGAGTAATAGTCAATGCCGAACGATATAGAACAATGTTAAATGCATTTTTTTCTTGCCGTCGTTGAGAATAATCTGGAGTATATGTGGGGCAGGACATTCCATTGAAGTGCCTCCAAAGTTTCCTTAACGAATTATCCAAATTGTTGCTGGTAACGATGCATGTTATGCATTTTCGCAGAAATTGACTGGCCAACTTGGGCAGGTTTGAATGTCATATAGGCAGACTTCATAGACGTAGTTTGCAAAACAACACTGCAATGCCTTGTTTTTAGCAATGCTGAGTGTCCATTATTGCGTGACAACATTTCTCAAATTAGTGCATCATTTTTGTGTGTGATGCATTCCATTTTGTGGCGGTTGAAATGACGACATATCGTGAGCAAAATTTGAATACGAGTAATATTTAAGTTTTAATTCACATAATATTGCAATAGTGAAAAGAAGTGGAGTCACGAAAGGAATGCAGAATTTAGCGCCAAAAAGAAAAGGAATACAATTTGGAACAAAAACCTCGGGGAAGTAAGGAGGATGATAGCATTAAGGAGGATGAAGCGACTAGATGTTTATAAATACAGTGGGCACATATAAAAAATCATAACAGTAACAAAGTATTTATCGATGTCTTAGATGAGGTCGCTGGCAGCTGTGGCAGCGCTCAGTTGCCAAGTGAAAGGATGGAGAGTTCACTTAAAATCTTAGTGAAGACGACTGTCCTAATGATGGACATGGAGGCGGAACAAAGATTTAAGTTGAATTACAACCAAATACATGTTAGTGTAAACTATTTGGTATTATGCATTGAATTCATTAGAGTGTGATGAAGTTAAAAATGATTTTCACTGAATCGGTTACTGCTGCATTTAGTCCGAGCTAACGAGAATAACTTCAATCAAATTTATGAACATTATTTCATTTTTGTGTTTTTTCTTTTTTAAATATCAATTATTGAACTTTACTTTTTCACGAAATTTGACGACAAATTGATTCTTCTGCTCCATTTTGACTTTGGAGCCATTTTGCGCCTTGCTTGTCCAAAGTGTTTCAGAATTAGACGCTTTTGTTCAAATCTTTCGGCTTAATATTATTATTGTTATTACTATAATACATTACCCCATATATTTTAAATTAAAATGAATTTCGTTTTTTTTTTAAGTGCTTAAAATATTACAAAAAAAGGAACTTTTTTTTTTTATTTGTATGTGCAGAAGAATTTATATTTTTTGGCCCAGTTCGCGATTTCTCAAGTCACCGTCAATATTTACAGGTCTCTGTGAATGACTGAGTTACGGACATACCATTTATCCCTGACGAGCCTTCTCAATAGCTTGGACTGAGATTTTTGAATGAATTGGACATTCGTTTTTGATGTTCCCCAGAGTTCGATTCCATACGTTCGTAGTGGCTTAAGGACAGTTTTATATAATAGCTTGTTCTTAGTACTTAATTTGGAGATATGCCACATGACTCAACTCAACCTGGATAGTTTGTAGTTTAACTGTTTTCTTTTGCGTTTAAACAGAACAACTGGCCAAAAAAAAAAAAAAATTTAATAAAAAATAATAGGGAAGGTACATGGTCATTTGCTCACTTTAATTAAAAATAATGAGTGTATATAGAATTAAAATAGGCAATGGCGATGCAAACAAATGCGGCCTTCTTTGGCGAAGATCGTGCGGGTCTAGCGTTTTCAATCTATGTCTTGTTAGGATTCGAATGAGATCGGTTGCCAGTGCTTTGAAGTGTCTCAGCAGTTTTCTCTCGTATCGAACGCTGACGGAGTTAATTACCTTCAGAGCCGCCGGCATCTTGAAGTCTCTATGGGGCGCCCCCGATTCTCCTGAATGCCTTATTTTGGCATGCCTGCGACCTTCTAATAATGTATGCAGAAGTGGTATCCCTTATTTTATGGCGTAACGCCAAATACGTGCCAACTGGAGATACGTGGAGATAAATAAGCCTGTTATTCGCTATGATGAGCTTGTTCGAAAAGCGCTAAGACAGTCCAAATTCCTTAGCTTCTGATAGCAGCACGCTGTAACAACGTTTGGGTCTTGCATGCCATTAGATTTACCTTTAAGTGTGCGATAAGGAAAATATATTCTTAATGTTATCTACTTTTAATGGCATTTTGTCTTTAATACTTTTGTCCACAAATATGTCCACATGTATAACGTATAACGATTGACGGAGTTGACGTAAAAATTTAAAATCGAGCCAAATACCTAGGCTTATTTATTGACAACAAATTAAACTGGAAACACCACATACTTAATAAACCAAATCAAATCAAACTGAGGAGTAGTCAATTACATTGGCAGCTCAAATCAGAATTATCATTAGAAAATAAATTTCTGATTTACAAAACTATCATAAGACAAATCTGGACTTACGAAGCACAAACATGGGGAACGGCCACAAATTCAAGACAACAATCAACAATCATTCGTATGATCACCACGGCTGGGTGATACATCACGCTGATTTGCTTCGTGATCTAATCATTCCAACAGTGACAGAGGAGATTATAAAAATAAGTCATATCTTAGACAAAGACCGCATTAGCCAGTGCAATACCATCTACTCTACTCTAGTCTACTCTACTGTTTTTAGTTTTTAAGCTTAGCTAACTATATTAATAATCTATATATCAGTAGGCCAAGACATTTTATATATTCATCCTTTTACGCCTAAACCATATTACCGATTTTGATCAAACATATACCATTCGAAAGGTATTCATTTGCAGATTGTCACAATGTCACAATAATCAAAATATAATAAATACTTAGTTAGGAATTGTGGGTTTAAAAGTAGTTAAAACTTTTCATACACTACATTCTTATTTATTTTATTTACTTATTTGCGTTTCCTTTTATTTTTATGTACTTTACATTCCTTTCGTAATTTACCCCAAAACTGATTTAAGCCGATTACATGACGCGCCATCTCCTTTGCACTCGCAAGCGAGGGAGCAAGTGAGTTACTGACTGGCAACTGAATGTTTGCGTTTGTTTTCTTGCTCCTGCGCACATTGATGGGGTTTGAGTAATTGACGTTGATGGGGATTAGGTTGCGCGTTTAAGCCAAAGTCAAAGCCGCGGCGGAAGCTAATGCCAAAAGCCGAGTCCTGTGCAAACATATCAACATCAGCGTCAACATCATCAACAAATGACTCCAATATGAGCGTCAAGGATTATGGGCGTTGTTTTCATATGCAGGTGACTTATGTCAATAATGTTGCGGACAGAAATCAATCACGTAAAATAAGAAACAGAATGTGTTGAATTTAAGTGCATAATGAAAGAAGAGAAAATATTTGTGATATTATTTATTAATCTGTTCGTGAACGCAGTCCAAAACTTCTTCAAGTTCAAATAGAGAGAGGCGCGGAGAAGGAGTCGAGTCGTGAACGCGATCCTGTGCCTTATTAATTAGATTTATCAACCCGATTATTACTTCGATTTTTACCTGATTAAATTCGATTAATGCACCGAAGTCGTATAGTGATAATATGATCGCCATTTATTAATGTCTGAGCTTTATGCTCCAGAATCTCAAAATAATATAATAATATAAAAAGAAAAAAATATATAATATAATAAAAGAAAAAATACCAACATAAAAAATCAAACAATGGCAAAAAAGCTGAGAATTAATTATCACGCAGTTCTCTCTGAGAGCTTAGATGACTGCAATGAAACAGTTATTCAAGAATTTGTGAGCGAGTGAAACAAAACAATTTCCAAAAACAAAAAGAAAACATCTTATCTCCCGATGTAATGTCGGCAGCGGCACAAACAGTTAACAACAACAACAACATCGAAAAATGCTCAAATAGCAAAATAAATGTTAAAAATAACAACAAAAACGTACCACCAAAAATATTTTTGATATACAATCGAAAAAAATAATTGAGCTGATCAAAAATTGTCTCAACATTTCTCAATTTAAAATAAGAGAATACAATCAAACCAAACGTGAAATATTTCTCTCAAATTTCGCTGATTATAAAAGAGAAGAGGCATTTAGAAAAAGCTAATGCTAAATTCTACTCTTATACACCCAAATGTTTTTTTTATTTTTTTTTATTTTAATTTTTTATTTACTTATTGACTTAGTAGGTACGCAATGACACTGATCTCGCATGGAGCAGGCCCAAGTGGCATCAAAATTCACCCAGTCACATAGACTGGGCTCAGCTGGTCTTAAATGCTAATATCTTTGGTGTTCATGCGATACCAAAGCTAATGTCTACGTACTAAATATTTGGCTACAGATAAAAACATCATCAGCCACTAACATAATCAGCATGCAAGATTAAACTAAAGCTAACATTCAATTTAGAATTCAATACCTACAATAACATAGACTATTCAAACAAGGAGAAAAAATGCAGGTTACATGTATACATGAAAATAAGTTATGCATTAATTCAACGATGCCAACAATTTAGTTTTTATAACATAAGAAGAGGTGGGAAGAGCAGCACACGCAAAGTGGGTATTAAAAGATTTGCATAAGACATAGAATGGATTATTTTGCAAATAAGAAGCTCTACAAAAGGGACGAGTAATAGGAAAATAGTTTCTAGTTTGACGTGCTGGTACACTAAAGTTAATCATTCTAAGTAAGAAAGGTGAGTTAATACTACCATAAATAAGAATATACATAAAAGTTACACAAATGACCGTTCTACGAGTAGACAAGGTAGGGAGGTGGATCAATTGGAGACGACACGGATAAGATGGTAGGCAAGCAATAGGATCCCAGTGCAAGCTTTTGAGAGTAAAAAGTAGAAATTGCCTTTGCACCGACTCAATACGATCGATATACATCTGATATTCAGGATCCCAACTTCAAAAGTAGCCTTTGAGTGCGATGATCAAGGTAAGATGCCAGCCATCGGACCAATGGAGAAGGTAAACCAACAGCTTTGAGTGTGGTTATGACCAAAGCATGCGATACAGTATCGAAATCTTTACTGAGGTCGGTGTAGATAACATCAGTTTGGCTACCTACCGAGAAGTTGTGATTGACAATAGAAGTAAATTCCAACAGATTGCTTACCGTTCAAAGGTTCTTTACAAAACCATGCTGAGATATACTCAACAATGGGCGAATATAGAACTGTAGATGATCAGTGATAATCTGCTCAAGCAATTTAGGAATTGCACACAGCTTGGCAATAGCTCTGTAGCTCGATATATCAGACTTACTACCCTTTTTGAATAAGGGCATTATATAGGATTCTTTCCAACCATTTGGCATAGACGAAGTAATAAGGGATAAATTAAATAAGGTACAAAGGGAAATATATAAGTTGTCAGCACAGCTTTTTAAGATACAACTAGGAATATTATCCGGACCATGATAAAAAGAAGGTTTTACCAATTTTAGATATCGTAAAACAATAATGCCGTCAATAAACGGCAAACTGAAGTGATTGAATTCATCAATTTTATAAGGGTAAGGAGAACTATTTCCACAGGCACTATTAGAATAGGTGCTCTGGAAAAATTTAGCAAAAAGGTTCGCAATCCCATCATCACAGCTACTTGCAACTCCATCAAACTCCATACTAGTTGGAAATAACTCTGATTTGTGAATTTGATGAATTTAAAAAAATTCTTGGGATCTCGATTAATATTTACTTTTACTTTGCGCAAATATCTACTATATCAAGATTGATTAGAAATGTTGAATTTACTACGAGCCGCGGCATAACTCCCATAATCAGTTGCGAAACAAGAGCGTTTAAATTTTTTAAATAACCGAATTCTAATATTTTTTAGACGGACCAAATTTATACAAAACCAAGGCAGACGCTTGTCGGTAACATGAACTTTAGGCACACATTTATTGATATAATCCAGCATAGGCGTGTTGTCGCACGGCAGTATCAATATCAGAAAAAGAACTTAATATTGACCAATCCGTGGAAGCAAGCAATGAGTCACCTCAAGAGTGGGGTGATAGGTATCTTCTGGAATTGTCAATGGAGAGGATCTCGAAAGTCAGGTATTTTCATGGCAGTTAGTAAACACTGGGTCTATCATAGGATGTTTGATGTTGGAAATGTGGTTTATTTGCTGCAGAGAGAGATATGGCAATAAATCTACGAACTCGCTGCCTACAGAAGGAAGAACGATATTGGAGTAACTACAAGAAATCCAATTAATAGATTGAAGATTAAAATCACCCAAAATAAGCAAAATATCAGCGTCATTAATGAGTTTCAATATATTCTGGATAGCTTTTGCTTGATCCAAGTAGACTGAGTCGGACGATGAAGGAGGGATATATGAACAAGTAAAAAAATTTTATAATTAGAGAATGAAATTTTGACGCAGGTAAATTCAACGTTTTCAGTATCGTCAAGAGAGACCAGTTCTGATGAAAAAAATGAAAGAACAGAGATTAAGACTCCACCACCTACGCGGCCATAACAATCTTTACGAAACGTAGAGTAAGAGTTATTGAAAATTTCAGAGTTGAGAACATCAGGGCGAAGCCAAGTCTCAACGAAAGCGATAATGCTAGAACTGAAAGATAAACTTCTAAGATAAAATGAAGAAAGTTTAGACTTTAGCGCTCTAATATTTTGAAAATGTAGATTTCGTTTTTTGGAAATTTCGAAGAAGCACAAGATGAAACTGAAGCAGTGACTGGTAAGGTAACCTGCCCTAGACTTTTTCCTAGGAATAAACTCATGGACCATATGTGCAGGCCATAATTTAGGGTCACAAATGACAGAAAATACTTCCATAGAAACTAAAAATTTGAAAGAAGGGCCTCTCTAGGGCTAGAAAAATTAAACTTATGAATATTAATATTCGAAAGGTTGCATGATTTTGATGAAATATAGCGTGCAACGTCGTCACAGGTTATCGCCTTTTCCAACCTGGAAACAAAAACATGTTTGCGAGGATCTAGCACATTCAAAATAAATGGCACTTGAGTAGAGGCAGTATTGGACTGCGAAGAACTCTTTGAGGTGGACAAAGTACAGGAGGAGTTAGATACTTTAGTAGAATATGAAGCAGAAGTTACAGTAGTAGGACATGGAATAGAGGAAGTCGAACAAGAAGTGGAGGGAAAGTTGAAGGCCATAGATGAAGAACTAGTAGATCGGATAGTGGTTGACGGAGCTACTGGAATTGGAGCGAGATGGGACGATGGGGTGGATATGGAAGAAAGTACAGAAGAGTGAGTGGGTAAAGGTTGGGAAGAAGAAGAAGAACAAGTTGGAGAAGTTGAAGCTGAAGTCACAGAAGTAGGACAAGGAATCGAGGAAGACGAACAAGTAGTGGATGAAAAGTTCATAGCGACAGATGAAGAAGTAGTAGAGGGGATAATGGTAGAAGGATCTAATGGAATTGGAGTAGGATGGGTTGGTTGGGTAGAAGAAGAATAAGGTACATAAGAGTAAGTGGGTAAAAGTTGGGAAGAAGTAGAACAAGTTGGAGTGGATTGACAAGAAGGGGGTTGAGGAGATGAAAAATAAATAGGTGGCGCAGTGGTAGGCGCAAGATTGTGAGGGGATAATGGCGGCAGTTTTACTGCATTAGCCGTTGGAGTCGAGTCAAAAGAGTACTCCATAAACATTTCTGCCCCAGCATCAAACTCTGAGGCGAGCTCAGTGAATAGTTTCTTAAGTTTTTGGTATTTAATTCGCATACCCTGGTACGTCAATGAGAAGTCCCCCTGGCGATTGAAGCAGGTGGGGCACGACCACCTGATGCCACCACATGCTGGTTTAGCCGTACTGTAAAGTCGGTCATAGTCTCGACCAGTCAACCCAGCGCACTTAAGGTGGGCGATGTTATCGCATATCCAACAAGAGACCCTTCTAAGCTTATCATTATTAAAGTTGTCTTTGTTGGTGCAAGCCCGAATGCAGCAACTCATTTTGCGCGAAGTATTGAAACAAGACATAAAATAAAATAAAAGCAAAATAAGATAATTAAGATAGGAAAAAATTAATAAATAAAAAGAAAATAAATGATCAAAGAAATAAATTTTAAATATAAATATAAAAAAATAATAATAATAATAATAATAATAATAATAAAATAAAGAAATAAAATAAAAATTTTTTTTAAAAATTGTTTAAATTTATAAGAGCTTAAAAATTTATGAATGTATCAAATAAACAATAAGTAAGCAAAAATAAAATAAATAAATATAATAATAATGAACTTGAAAGTGAACATTTTTAAAATTTATTTTCAAAATTTATTTGTTAGTATCAACACACTGTGCAAAAAAGCACAACGACTTAAGCCCGAATGTTGACACTCTCAGCTAGACAGAGATAGAATTGCAAAGAGAAAAGTGAGGTGAATAATAATATTTTCCCAGAAAAAAAGAGGAAGAATGAAACAAAAAAAGATTAAAACAGCAAAAACTATTTTTAAAGGGAGAGCAAAGCAGGAAAAAAAAGAGGTTGAACTCAATACACAGGAAAGCCAAATTTAAACTTTGTACTTGCTAAATATAATTAAACATTGATATGTACAATGTATACGGGTGAAATGAGCCATACACCATAAATAAATTCACTTAACACCGGAAAGAAAATAAATATTAGTAACGATAAAACGACAATAGACAAATTAATTGCCAAATGTTAATCAGAATCAAAATGCAGAGCAGATTCAAAACACGTCTGTTAAGCACAATCACTAAGAAAGCCTGACAAATCTAATGAAAGGCCTAGGCGGCAACACAGACCCCCAAGGAGGTCTTAACGAATTATGCACACACGAAAATGATAACCTTAAAATATTAAATGTAAAGCAATTTATAACAAGGAAATCTGTTCAAGAAAATATAAAACTACCAATTTCATGGTGAAAATTAGCGCGGGGAGTAATGCGAATTTACAAAAAAATATTAACAACATCCAATACCATCACATTAAATGGGAAGCTCTTCGAAGACCTGAAACACCCAAGTGTAGGAAGTGCCAAAGCTCTTTTCACAGGGCGGCAAACTGTCATTTGGCACCTAGGTGCGCCAAATACAGCAATGCACGCAAAAGCTCAGATTGCCCCCTGGGATCCGAGGCTCCCATAGTGCAAAAAAGCAAGTATTCACAAATCGTGAATCCTAACATATGTTACTCACAAATAATTAGAGATCATTTACGTCCTACCCCCAACACCACTTCGAATCAATCCACTTCAAATATAACTCTTAACTAATTAAATCGGTCCATACAAGCTCTTTCCTTGCAAGTATTAAATTTAGAAAATCAAATTAAAGAACAAGCACCTCGACTGGATACAGGCTGTAGTCTATTTGACCACATTTGAATTTTTAACATAATATGTCAATAGATTTGTAAATTTGTAAATAAATCAAACATTTGTATTGTACCTAAAGAGGTAACTACATACCTGTAACTCAACGAACAGCTTACAATCGATCCTTGCTCAATGGATAATTGATAATAACTAGTAATAAAATACTAATCGATGTCACTAATCGATGATTTGTTGGTCGATTCATATCCCTAGTTTTTAGGGGTTCCGCATAAGAGCATGACCATTTTTCTCGATTTACTGAGGATTTTGACTTAACGAAGTTCGAGTTATCGAGAATCCACTATTATGGATTTTTATTATTATTTTTTTTTTGGCATTTATTTATTTAATAGTGCCAACTTGGACAGCCCTTTGGTAATAATATTCTAATTGCATTACCTGATGCCAACTCAGTGACAATGTGGACCCTGCTGTACAGTTTTTGCCGCAGTGTTCTTTCTTCATCCAATTAGCCTGTACGCTGGTGTTGATGTTGTTATTACCACCCTCCTCGAATGCCGTAAATCATGCTACGCTATAGTTTGGTTTCGGGTGCCTGGCAAAGACTGATGATGCCAATCGCCCGAAACTATTCGACAATCAATTTCAACTGCTTGTCCTGTGCAAATGTACAATTTACCTTTTTCATGAGGATTGTTTATATTTTGGGTTTTTCCTCCTTTTACTCCTCCGCTACTTCTTATTTGCAGTTGACAAAAGTAAAGAGCGTCAAGAACAGCAAAACCAAAAAATGTTTATATGGATTTTGAATTGAATTGTAGATGTGGTGGCTTTGAAGTACAAGAATGAGTCTCTTATGCATTTCAAGGACTCTACAAGGCTCAAAGCTTATCCTAGTCAGTTTAATGTATTCTAGGAAATTTCCAGCAATTTTCTTACATCTACTTCTTCGTGAAATAAAAAGCATGTGAACGTGCAATAATACCAATATTAACAATTTCAATGAGCTGCATTAATAAAGAGGCAAATTTTGTTTTATTTTCTTTTTAACCACTTGTACTATACGAAATCTGATACGATATACATTATGTAAAATGAGTACCCGGAATATGTAAATAAACCTAAATTTGCTCACTTATTCAACCAATTTCTTTGCTCGACAGTTCTTTCCTTCGCGAAAACGGCAGAGCATACTCGAGATCGATTGGCGTGAGCTACTGCAGTGAACACACTGGTTGACATTTTGCGTCCAAATCTAGCGTAAAAACTAATACAATATTGCACACTTACACACTGTAGGCTTTGGGTGAGCAATTCCGGGAACTTATTTTACACAATGTACATTGTAAGAGTAGTCAGAATATCATATATTCGTCACCTATGTGGTTCTCATATGGAGGCCTAAGATGCTTCAGGCAAAAGCAATGAGGCAATGCGGCAATGCGACAAGCGCCAGCAGCTTACGTTCCTCGCCATGGCCGGAGCCATGCGAACTTGCCCGACGGCAGCCATAGAGACGATCATTGGACTAACTTCATTGCATATTTTCGTTAGAAGGTCAGCAGCAACTAGTGGTCTGAACATTCAAATACAATCTGGCATGCTTTTCAAAGGCACTGGGCACTCGAGAATACTTAGAGTAATCCATGGGATCTAAATCTGCACCAGAACAGACCATATCACCACGGAATTGCGCTTCGGCGGCGCTTCACGGCTCTCCTCTCAAACAGAGCTGACTCGGAAGTCGGTAACCCGGGCCGTAGACTCAATGGCAAACATGATGATTTTAGAATGGAAACGAATACCGGAGAAGGGATTTTCGGACCAAATACAAGGATCTCTATTGCCACGGGAAAATGGCCCACTGTATTCTAAACAGAGATCCACGCCATAGACATATATGCGCGCAACCTTCTGGCAAAGGGGCCAAGAAGACAAAACATATCTATCCTTTCAGATAGTCAAGCGGCGATCAAGGCACTACGTCATGGACATTTTCATTCAGGAGTGTAAGGTACGGCTTTGATTCCCTCCAGCTACTGTCGCGACACAATAGGGTCACGTTGTGCTGGGTACCTGGTCACCAAGGCGACGAGGATAATGAAGCTGCTGATGAACTGGCGAGGACTGGGTCGTCCTCCGGATTCATTGGCCCTGAACTCTATATCGGTATTAGCTGGGCAACAGCCAAGTCATTTATCGAGGAATGGTTCAGAGTTGTCTCCCTAGACCTTTGGGCACGCAAACCAAAAAGCTCTTAGTAGATCGCACCTAAGACTGCTTGTGGGCTACTTAACCGGTCACCACGGCCTAAATTATCATCTGCACAAACTAGGTTTGTCGTCCTCCCCAGAGTGTAGGCTCTGCTTAGAAGACGTAGAAACTAGTCGTCATTTCCTTTATGAGTACGCAAGCCGTTTGAAAAACATCATTAGTAATCGAAATTTTACGAGCGAAGGTTGTTTAAAACGGATAGCAAAAGAAAGTGAAAGCAAACTCAAAAAAAAACCTGTTAGGATGAAAACGTGGTGCAAAAACAGAGCTGATTTGAGCGACAACTTAATGATAATGCCATTTTAAACAGGATGCCTGAAACGACCATTAGAAACTGAAGTAATCATGCCAAGGTTGTGGGAAATACATTTTCTGAGTACTTTAATATTGTGAGATCGTTCCATGGCAGGATCAAAATTGCAACAGAAATGTAAACAAAAGTGTTTCAGCACCAGAAGCAATCAAAATTATTTTATTTTTTAATTAATAATAGAAACCTAATATATAATTTTTTTCGTCATTTTTCATTAACAAGCTATACCGGTGTTAGTAATGTGGCGAAGGCCACAAATCAACTGAATGCATGAAAATAAGGGAAGACCGTAAGACCTGCGTCCATTGCAATGCAAACCACACGGCTTCCTATAAAGGATGTAGGGTATATCAGGCTACTGTTCAGAGAATTAATGCTGTGAGGAAAAAGCCAGTATCTCAGTACCACCCATCGGCACTTTCAGTACAGCAACAAGTCAACTCTAGGGGTAACGTTACTTCCCAGCCAGAGATTCCTCTTGAGAACCCAAATACGGCTAGTAATGCAACGAATAGTGACTCCAGCTTCAGTGAAGAGAGAATCCTGAAACGTGTAGAGCTGATGATACAAGAAATGGTTAACACGCTTGCTGCCCAGTTCACCCAGATGCTCTCCAACATCTTGTCAAAATCTTGCAAGTAAATCTCAGGATGACTACATGGAATGCTAATGGCCTATGCAAGTATAGGCCAATTGTTGAACACTTTCTCAAAACTAATAATATTGACGTTCTACTTGTTTCTGAACCCCACCTAAATTCCTTTTCCTACTTTAAAATAGAGGGGTACGATCTTATCACTGCAAACCATCCAAGTGGTAGAGCTCGTGGTGGTGCAGCAATTCTAATCAAATCGATTTTAATATTTTCTGAACAAGTTTCGATCAGTCTTGACTGGTTCCAAGCTTCAGTAGTCAATGTATCAAGCCCTCTAGGAGACATTACTTTAGCAGCAGTTTATGCACCTCCTAGGTACAAGGTTTTGCAGTCGATGTTCTAGCAAGTTTTTGGTAGACTGGGCCAGAGATTTATAGCATGTGGTGATTTTAATGCGAAGCACAATTTGTGGGGTTCCAGACTTTGCAATCCAAGAGGAATTGCTTTGTATAATTGTATGCGTACCACGCAACTCACTAGTCACTCCACAGTTTAACCAACATACCAACATAACAACCACAGACCCGGAAAAGATCTCAAATCTATTGGATATTGCTCTCAGTGAAGGCATTGATCCCAACAAAATCTCTACTTCACCTTTTCATGACCTCTGCTCTGATAACTTAGTCGTAGTTGTCAACATAGATATCCCCATTGATGTTGTACCCAGACCTGTTAAAATCGTTAGAAGAAACACCAACCTAAATCTATATCACACTTGGCTTGAACACACAATTGACTCAGACACTTATCTCAACTCTGGTACCGATATTGAATCAGCATTTGAACCCCTGACTTTGAACATCCACGAAGCAGCAACCTACTCTACTCCTTCTCCCTCCCGAGTGACATAGTTCCCTAAACGCGATCTCCACCTATGGTCTCCTGAGATTGCTAGCATGATCCCAGAGAAGAGAAGACTGCGAAGAGTTTGGCACCTCAGTAGAAATCCGAGGGACAAAACGGCGCTCAACCGAGCAACGAAGTAGCTGACAGCAGAAATAAACAAGACAACTTCATATTTCCTTGAAAAAGCTGTACCAGGGAGTACGGAACACAATCTATGTAGCGCGACAAGAGGACTTCAAAGGCTAACAAACAGAAAGGTGCCTCTTCAGAGTCATAGTGGTGCCTGGTGCAGGTCCGGCCAAGACATGGCTCAAGAGTTTGCGAAGCACCTTGAAGCAACTTTCACTCCGTTCAACTTCTGCTCTCCGGGTGATAAACAAGAGACAATCGAGTTTATTGACTCTGCATGCCAGATGGATCTCCCAATACGCTCAGTAGAACTTCAAGAAGTTCATGAAATTGCTTGTCTAAAACCAAGCAAATCTCCTGTATATGATAAAATAGATGCCCATCAGAGCGCTGTTGTTACTTGTTGCTATCTTTAATGGCATTTTGAGGCTAAGTCACTTCCCTGCGCAATGGAAGTGTGCTGAGATCATCATGATTGCCAAACCAGGGAAGCCAGAGCACAAGCTAAGCTCCTATCGACCAATTAGCCTGCTAGCGATTCTTTCGAAAATATTTGAAAGAATATTCTTAATTCGACTGCTCCTGCTCCTGGATGATGGACGAATGATTCCCGATCACTAATTTGGCTTCAGGAGATTCCACGGAACACTTTAGCAGTGTCACAGAGTGCTTCAACACATTTTAAAAGCATTCGAACGCAAAAAGTATTGTTCGGCTATCTTTCTCGACGTCCGTCACGCGTTTGACAAAGTATTGCCAGGACTGTTATACAAACTGAAAAAAAGTCTTCCCAGCACCGTACTATCTGCTCTTCAAGTCCTATCTTGAAAAAATAACTTTCTATGTCACTCACTCACTATGTGACTCAGGTATAAAACAAATAAAAGCTGGTGTGCCACAAGGTAGTGTGTTGGGGCCTATCCTTTATAAATTATAAACTTCTGACCTTCCGACTCCAAGCGAAGGCAGTACAATAATGGTTACATATGCTGATGACACAGCACTTAGATGAACAGTGATCTAAGTGCTGCCTCATCAATTTTGCAGTGTCATCTAAATCGATTAGAACCATGGCTTAAAAGATGGAATATATATGTCAACACAGATAAATCTACTCATGTCAACTTCACTCTCAGACACAAATCCTGTCCCTCAGTCCATCTAAACGGGAACATCATACCTACGCACACCTCGGCCAAATACCTTGGAGGCACCTAAAATGGAATCCCCACATTAAGCTCAAAAGGAAACAGTTGAATCACAAACTATATAGGATGAGATGGCTCATGTCGAATAGCTCCAAATTAAGTATTAAGAACAAGGTCTTACTCTATAAAACTATCCTTACAAACTCGCAGGCTCAAGCGTTTCCACCCTTTGGATCTCCCATTTAGAACACCTGAGGACTAAGTCTCCATTACCTCTCATAACTTGAACCACAACTCACATGTCAATTTTACTTCATTTCATTTGTATGATCTCCTTCAGGAGAGTAGCAAATAAAGATTTAAGTTATAAAAATCAAAAAAAACCTTGTAACATGCGGTACCAGTTTCCACTTGTTCAGCAATTCGTAATACTATGTGCCAGTCACTGAAGTAATCAACTAGTAAATTAGTATCTTACCGTACCGTATATAAGGGATACAAATTAGGAAAGTAAGTTAGTCATAAGTAAGTCAGCAAAGAAGGAATTTGAAAATGCAAGACAAATTTTATAGAAGTCATTAAATCACCATTTGAAAGCCAACAGTTGTTTTATTTTTGGTTGTTTCGTTGTTAAACGGGTAATTGGCGCAGTCGGTAGTCCCGGATTAGTGTTCCGTTAAAAACAGGAATAAGTTGAATGCATATCAACTACTTAGTGTCCGCGTGTGCTAACTAATAGGGCGCAAAGCTATAACAGCATATTATAGCGAGCCTTCACTAAAACGAAGAACACTTGGTCTTTCAAGACCCTAAAATCCGCGAACTTATAACAAACAACCACGACAAGGCATCCGGAGAGAAAAAAAGAAAAAGGCAATTCTACATAAAAACGTAATAACAAAAAAAGAAGAACAACGACAGGATGACACAGGACTACATCATAATCACCACACTAGTAATAACACTATTGTAAGCCAGAAAAATATAGTGAAGTAAAGAAATTATAAGAAATATATATAAGAAAAATTGTGAAATAGTGAGAGAATCTAATGAATATTTAAACCATTTTAATTGCGCAAATATAAAAAAACCCAATATTGTATAAAATGGAAAATACGAAACCAAACTAATTAAATCAGAATTAGACAAAATACAATACAAAAAAATATATAAAAGAAAATATATTAAAAAAAAATAATAAAATATATAAATAGGTAACAGCGAGTAATTAACATTTGACTGAATATCATTACGTTCAATCGCCCCTGAAAAGTAGGAAAGGGTTGTACTGCATCGCGCAAGACAACGCAGATTACACCATTTTGGTGGTGTAGATAGAAAATTCAAAATCAATCAGATTGAAAGATACAAAAACCATTAAATCGAAATATATAATACAAAAATGTATAGAAAACAGTGAGTGATGAATAAATGTAAACTTATTGAACGACCTAGTATATAAGTTCGGCTCCCCGAACCACAAGTACAAACCGTTCCCCTCACCAAAAGTTTAAACTGTTCTCAGCACCTCAAGCTTAAACAGCTTAACTTGCGGACAAAAAAACCAACGCACCTACATAACATATGTACTAATGATCATTACTGCTACGCAGTAACTGATTATCAACTTAGCAAATTTTCATTATATTATATTATTACATTAGACTATATTATATTACATATGTAAAAGAATTAATCATTAGATTTCAGCTGTGAGTGAATTGATTATGCTTCTGAATAAAGTTAAGTAAAATGTGTTGAAATAAATAAACACAGTTGACAAATAACTCTAATCGAGATAAGACGTCGATTTACGCAAACTCCTCTATAAAGTAAACAAACATAATATGAAAGCAGAACAAAAAAAAAATTTCGTTATTAAAAGTATTTAAAACCGGTATATCAATTTCTTATCAGTTTTTTCACATCAACTTGTCCTACTTCAGCAATAATATGTTTAGTAATTTAAATAAAACCAAAACCGATCCGCCCGACATTGCAAAGCAACGAATTAAACAACCATGCCTCAAAATTAACCAAACAAAGACATTAAAAAGTGGGACGGACTGCCCTAAATACCTTGTAATGTCGAGGTTAGAACCCAACACTTCTATGGACACAATTTCGCCTTTCTTACTTCGGAAAGTAATTGACAACATATGCGAAGGTCCCGTGGAAGAAATGAAAATTCTCCGTAATGGTTCTGCGCTTATGAAAACAAAAAATAAGAAGCAAGCATCCAAATTAATCAAACTCGGTGACCTAGACGGTTCGACAGGAGTCGACATCACCGAACACAATTCACTCAACTCATGTAAAGTAGTCATCTACACACATTTTTTGCGAGACATACCTGAAGATGAAATCACCTCAGAACTCAAAACCCAAAACGTCCAGGAATGCAAAAAAATTCTCAAAAAATATAAAGACCAGACACTAAAAGAAACCGGACTAATTGTTTTCACCTTCTTAACACCAACGCTTCCAACGCATTTATATCTTGGCTACGAAAAAGTTAGTGTGCGACCGTATATCCCTCTTCCTCTCATATGCAGAAAGTGCGGACGCCTAGGCCATTCAACCAAAGCTTGCAGGTCTACCGAACTTTGCCTCAACTGCTGTCTCGAAAAACACTTAGATACTGAAGATATGGAAACCTGCCAAAACACCACGACTTGCGTCAACTGTAAACATAACAACATCACAAACACATCATATTCGACCGGAACTGCCCCACCTTCCTCAAGCACAACGAACTCCAAGCTATTCGTGTGTTGGAAAAAACGGACTTCAAAAACGCTAAAAGAATCTACGCTGAACGCCATTCCCCGACGGGTTCGCGCTACTCAGAAACGCTGCGACCGACTTAGCTCACTACCAAACCTGAGAACATAACCTCAAGCTCTCTTCCAACCAACTACCAACCAACTACCAACAACCCATCAACACTTTCTAACGCAATCCTTATCTCCACCTCTACTACTTATTATCATTCTTATTATCGTCTTAGTTTCCATTGTTGTTGATGGTTAGTGCTCGAAAATGCTTACTGGCGTACGTCGCGTATGTGTGATTTGTTGTGTGAGTAGCATGTTGAGTGGCATGTTAAACTCAGGATGGCTTGCACTATCTCTTTCTCCCTTAATTGATCGTTCACCCCAAAGAGTATTAATTCATATAGAGTTCTCATTTCTCTTACGAGCTTTTTGAGCTTTTTTCAAATAATATGAACACATTGGCTTATGTTATTTGTCTGCTATTAACATCGAAGTAGCAGTGCAGGCCGCTGCTTAGCAACGTCCTTCTGCTAATTACTGAACGGCAATTCTTGGCGCGAATTAGCGTGAAAGGAATTTCCTTATATCACCTTTCTTTTGGTTGTTTTAATTGCCGTCACCTATTTTTATTTTGATTGTATTGATATTGTTGTGGGAATGATAACGAAAAAGGAACATGTATAGGTTTTGTTATTGAAATTCCCACCACCTACTTGTATTAGTTTTGGCGGGACTTTTAATGAGTAAAATACAGTATTCGTTTGAGCTGTTAGAAATAAAGAAATAAATAAATAACACAATAAATAAGTAAAATTGGTTTAAAATGCATATTTTGCGTTATGTATATCCAAAAATCCAAGTTGAATACAGCTAAATCTACCTTTACTACCAGGCAAACAGAAAAAACAGCAATCAACTGCAATTGTCCCATGTGAAAACCATATCAACGATAGCAACGAAAGTTAGCAACGGAAATGTTCTGATTCTTTTGTTTCGTTTCCAATGTCCCTATTGAAAGTGTTGCTGGTTTTATTGCTTATTTTTAAAAATGTTAATGTAAGTAATTAAAATTTAATTGCTACACGAGCAGAATTGAATACTCTATCTATTGCAAAAAGGCTTTTGTAGATTATGCAACAACTTTTGAAATAATTGTCAAGCAAAATGGTCGTTTAAGAAAGGGGTGATGTTCCAACTGGATTTATAAAAAAACTATAAATTTCGCAAGAAAACCGCGATTACACGAAACAAAAAAGACATAACCACCAAACACTACCAGTTTTCGCATAAATTGGGCATATGTGTGACAAACAACCTTCGAAGTTAGGCGTTAGTTACATTTCAAGAACGGACAATCTGTTTATAGATTTTGCATTCATAGGAACATAAAATTCCGAAAAGGTATTGGTCGAGTGCGATAAAGTGCGGCATACCAATCGGTGGGTTCTAAATTCGAGTGCTAGTTATGGTCGAATTTAATTGGAATAAATGTTGATGATTCTAATGTTAGAGTCAGTAACGGCCCCGTAGAATCATATTTCAATATTATAAAAGATAACTGGAAACTAGGGAATTTAAAAAAGTTAAAATAGTTTTCTTTTTTTCTCTGGTTTTTATTTTATTAAACTGCCACTGCAGTGTGGCCGAGTACTCTACATAATACGACATAGTACTATAAAATTAAAAAGGATTCAAATAATTACATTAGTATAAGTGTTGTTGTCGGATTGTTGTTGCCCGGGCTGTTGTTGCCAAAGTTGTTGTTGTTGCCCAAGTTGTTGTTGTTGCCCGGGTTGTTTTTGTTGCCCGGGATGTCGTTGTTGCCCGGGTTGTTGTTGTTGTTGTTGATGCCTGGTGCTGATACCCCCTGGAGTGGTGTTAGTAGGGTTGTAGTAATAACGGCGTGAACGTCGGCTAGGGCGGTCGCCTCGCCATCCGCGCCATACTTGACCACTGCCACTAAAACTATGGTAGTTAGTTTGGCGAGGGGCCCCCCTCCAACTATGGCTCTCACGGCAATTGCACTAGAGCCACTCGTTAATACCATTATATGTGTATTAAAATTTCTTGGCACCCTTAATGTAATTAGGCTAGGGCCTAATTGTATGTAAGGGTACACAATAGTCGTCCACTGCCCACTTCCTAGAATAATTTGGGGATTTATGTTAAATCCCCTAGGTACTTTAACTGTTATGAACTGAAATTTTAAAATTAAATTATTAAAATATATTTTTTTTAAAAACCCAAGAAGAATGTCCTTACTTTAATCGCCAATGGTTTGTTTAAGAATGTTCACTTAAATTTTTAAATTCACATATTGCAGTACAAAGCTGGCTGAACTCTTAAAAATTCCACTCAGTAGCAGAGCAGAGCGACTATATACAGGGGTAGTCAAATATTTTGCGTTTTTACTGCGCCACTGTATGTGTTGATTTCAGTAGAACTGATCGATATGTAATAAAGTGTGTGGGAGTGACTTTTGCTATTCTCCTTTTCTCACAGAATACACATTTCGTCCAGTTCACGCAATGCGTGAATGCTGATACTCTTCAATTGTCCTGCCATTCTATGTGTTAAGCATCTATTGAACCTATGAACCAAGCTTATACCTAAATCATAGGTGTTTATTATTATAACTGTATATACATATGCTATATATGGAATTTAATTAATTGTGTTTGTTTATTGCGTATCATATATATTTGTTTTATTTAAAAAAAGAAAAGGAAGTAAAATAAACAATAACCCAACACAACTCCTAATAACTAAATTATAAGGAAAAATAACGAGTTATGACAGCAAAGTTCTTATCACACCAATGAGGGGGTATTACAAGTCCGACAGCCTGAAAGAGCTCTTTTTGTGGTTTTTAACGTTTTATACTCCGTTTTCATTCAATGTTGGCTGCGCTCTTTTTTAAAATTTCCACTCAAATATCATTCGGATTTTGATTTATTATATTGTTCAACAGTAGAAGCGTAGAGTATAAGGTTTATGATGTGGATCAGTAGAGTAGGGATTTTGCGTGTTGTAGGAATTTTTCGCCACAGAGTAAGTATGCATGTGTGCATGTTGTATGATAATAAAAACATATTATATTAGGATATGATAATAAAAACATTACCGAACTTTGGAAGCCTGATCAACTGGAGCTAATGCGTGGTGGAATTTTTGTGCATCGAAATAAGAAGTTGTGTAATCAGCGAATATGTAAGTTTCAGGAGGATGTTATCCACGGCTAGACACTCGATTCGCTGCAGACAAGTGACCCAGAGGTTTGGTGCGGTCCTTCAAAGTAGAATATTTTATTCAGTGTATGTAGTCTGTAATTACAGAAAAAAGCGGTTTTCAAGTTTCACTAATCCGCACTTTAGGTAATATCTCATCATGCTATATAACTCAGTTGGTTGAAGCAGCAAGCGAGTGAGGAGCTTGAGATCATTTGCCGCATGGACCCATTTGGTTTGACAAATATTGCCGTAAGCGAGCTCAACGCACCCATATGCACCCGCGTTAATTGGAAAGAAGGCTGGTCTTTCCACATGACTTAAGTGACAATGGCACAAACTACAGCTACAGCATTGAAGGTCTCACTCCTTACACTCGCTACGCCTGTTTGTTGCGCACATTTGGAGGCGATTATCAACGCGACGCACGCAGTGATCTAAAATATGCGACCACATTCCTAGATATTCCACACCCCTGAGATTTGAAGTTGTGAATAGGACCAATTTTACGTTAACCCTCAGCATAACCTAACAATTCAAAGTCATGAACATATTTCCTGCAGCATACAGACAAGTATTCCAATAGCTTATTTTTATTAACAAGGAGCTGTCCAAGGCATGATACATTATTAATGGTGTAAGTAGCAATAATTCTCACAAGCAAATTTTAACACAATCCTCCCTTATTATTCTCAGGGTTTCTCCCCTCTTTGATCGCCCTGCTCGCAGAATATCAATGCGGATTTTTATCGGATTTTTAAGTTAAATCAAACATTGTAAAAAGACAATTACATTTAGTTTTAATAAGAAATTAACATTTATTTCAATTAAATGAGTTAAAGAGTTTTTTTTCAAATTTAAATCAAAAATCATTTTATTTCAATTTATGTTCAATTTTAACTATTTTTTATTGTTATTGTGACATACTTTACCAGAAGACTTAGAAAACATTGGGAGCGAAATTATCGTATGAACCAAAAAAAAAATTTTTTTTCTTAGGACATATAAACGTTTTCACAATAAAATTCTTGAATTTACATTAGACAATTATTTTAGCATATATATATTTGGTTTTGATGTTACATGTCAAAGCACAAAAAAGTAGAAAAAACGCTCTCCTACAAATTTTGGTTTTTGCCAAATATACGATAAAGGGGTCGATATCATATAATTTCATATTATAAGTATATGCAGTTTTCCACACTACCCAAGAGGTACTGCAAACAGCGCATTACCCATTATTATGGCTGGGTTCCCCTGTAGGTATATTCGCCATATGCTCATTTTAAAATTGTTTTCATTTCATTTTCTCTTTGGCAAAGTGAACGGTAGAAAAATTCATACATTTATTTAATTTTTCGAATTTTATATTCATTAAAATTGTATTTGATTGTAAATCTATAACATATGTAGCGTTCACATAAGTCGCACTGTAATTTTTTTCTTTCACATTTGTTAATGTGCAACTGCAGTTGGCACATATATTGTTAAGTGCATTGCCATATTTCAAAAATTAAATTTTTTTATACATTTTCTATAATCAGATTGTTTTTGAAGATTTAACAGTGGTTTTTTCTGGAGATAATTTTCCGCATATTGAGCTATGAATATTCCACAGATTGATGTGTCATCTTGTCATCATGCGCTGTCTCACCACTGGTCCAATTAGTAATTGGATCAATTTCTTTTAATATATTTTTATAGTATAGTAATAGATTCGGACTTTTCTGAACAGTCAAAGGGATCTATCACATAAATATATTCTTCATTTGTATAGATAAATGCTATATAGAAATGATTTTCTATACAGTGAGGATGACAATTATTTTATATCCATTAAATAAAGCATTTTTTATTAGAGTCATATTATGATACGTGTAATTATTTAATTGACATGGGCTATTTATAATTTTCAGTGTTTCAGCCTAATAAATAAATATTGTTATTATGGCATCCATTACAAAATTCGTTAACCAGTTTGAATTACTCAATGATGCTATATCTGTAACAGAAAGATTGCAAAAACTTTGGCTTTTGTCGTGAACTGTCTTAATAATGATTTCCAATCTTAAAATTGTGTAGTTTTCAAAGTCATTACAAATTGTGGACAATGACGAGTAATTGATAACCTTTTTACATTTGTTTTCCATTTTTGATTTAAATGGAGTGTATGATATATTTGAATTACTTGAAACTGGTGTCAAAACATTAGAGTACTCATAGTCTGTATGAGTAGAAACAGATTTGCTTGAACATGCAATTTCTACATCCAGTGACTCAATTATTAAATTCTTTTGTTATTGGTGTTTCGTGAATAGCATATGATAAGTCATTAAGGACATCATATGATTTCTTATCATCATGTACAATATCAGATGAGATGAGACAACCGAGAGAATACGATTCATCATATAAATCATTGGTGACTTGTTTCGCCATTTCATTAATCTTATGGATTCACATTGTTTTTGTGAATTAATTAATGAAGTAAATGTGGGCGAAAATAGGCCATGTCGCAACTATTTAATTTTTTTATTCCAAGTTTCATGGAAACTTGATAGTTTTTTATGTGGGTTGTGACCCATTATTGTATTAAGATTTTTATGTTTATTAGAAACTCTTGCTTTAATAATAGTGCCTGGCAAAATTTTTTGATTAGTTTCAAATTTAAATGTGTTCTTTAATAATTTTATATTGAATGGTGAATATTGTTCCAGGTGTCGGACAAACCGACCCAACTTTTCGGGTAAACATTTACCTTTAAAATTATTATTTTTTATAATGTTGAAATATGATTCTACCGGGCCGTTACTGATTCTAACATTAGAATCATCAACATTTATTTCAATTAAATTCGACCAAAACGGTAGAAATAGAATCAATTTCTTAATAATATAGTCCACCATTTTCGGACAATAAAACTTGTTAGTCGGATGTTTTTCTTTTAAATTCCTTAATGGGTTATGTTTGCCAAAATAATTTCATAACGCGTACGAAAGGGACTAGCATTGGAAATGTCTTCTAACGTAATTAAATCTGCCATATTTTCTTCGTCTGATATTTTAAGCGAAGATATTTCGGCATTAAGTTGCCCTGTGTTCTTTATATCATTAGGTTCTAAAATTTTATGGCAAGAGCTTTCCACTATCGGTGTGAAATTGTTTGATTGAAGTATTATAACAGGGTTTTTGAACCAGCTCTCAAAGTCATTAACTGTATATAGGTTAAATGGTATGCCAAGAGCTTGGCGAAGAAACTTTCTAAGTTCAATTGCTTGCAAACCAACATTGTTGTCGATGTCTTTACAAATTATTTTTGCGTAATGGCTTACACAAAATTAAACACAAACAAGCGGTAACTTTTTCCCTATATTTTCTTTGTTATACAAAAATTCATAACATTTTTCAATATATTGAGACACGCTTGTCATATTATTAAAAACCAACAATACTGCATTTATAATTGCAAAACTTACATCGGTTATTATTCTTTAGCAGATTGGCCATTTTAGATTTTGTTTTTCACAAAAAGATCGAATTTTTTCTAAAAAAAAAAAGTGCAATACTTTTCATAGAATAATTAGAAAGTCTCTGGCAAATGACCAACAAGTGAATATAAAAATATTCGCTTTACAACTCTTTTAATGGGTCTTATCAAGCTTCCAGTTGCATCAAACCGTAATGTGCCCTTAATTTTACTAAAAATACATTCTTCATGGAGGAAAAGTATGATAAGTTGCTCATAGCTCTACAAAAAAACTTCCAATTCTGTAGATAATTTTTGAATGTAATGGCTTTAATTGGATATATACATTTTATATACGTCTATGAAGGCATCTTTGTCTTTGTCGTTTACTGCGAGAGCTTCTGATTTTAATTTTCGGCAGTATGACAAAGATCTGACATATTGATGCCTTCCTTTTCGTCTTAAAATATCATTTTGTTTATTGATTAGAATTTTTTTGTACATTAGAGCGGATTGTGACGAAATTGTAGATTTTTGAATCACTCGCTCAATTCCTCTGCATTGATACATCTTTGTATTTTGTATTGTATGTCTAAGGGTATGATATGAGGAAAACACAGTGACTTTTCCATCATAAGAACCCTTGAAAATATATGTATTGCAGGATGGATCATTGCAGTATGCGTACACTACAAAATTATTTGTATTAAGATGTATACTTTATGTATTAAGATCGTTTTTTTTTTTTTCAAATATAGACTCTTTAGATAAGTCTTCATAAATTTTGGGAGTGGTAATTTCAGAATCTTTATGGCGCTCCTTAAAAATTAGTTTTCGAGATTCCGGTTTAATGGTAGGAGAAACCATTTTGACATCTCTGTTCAAAGATAAATTATTTTCATTAGCTATATCTTGATACTGCTTAAATTTTGATATTTTAAAACTATGTTCTTGAGAATCAATCGAATAATTCTTCGCAAAGGAATCCCAATTGCTAAAAAAAGTGCAATCGGCTGTTCCTATGGAAGAGTCGACAAAGTTGTTTTTGTAATGTGAAATGGGAGGCTCGAATTCTACTGTAAAGCCCTCAACCATGTTTTCTTTATAATATGAAATGGGAGGCTCGAATACTACTATTGAGCTCTCAACCATATTTTCTTTGGAAGAGAGAGGCGGGGCCTCAAATACTTCTTGATTTGGAGATGAATTGTGAGGCGTTAAATGTTTTGTAGGGTCTTCAACTAATTCATTTTTGTTATATATTTTAATGTACTGAAAAATAAAATATATATAAAATATAATAAAAAATATATAAAATATATAAAATATAATAAAAACAAAAAATAATAAAATATTTTAAAAAATTGAATAACGGACAGACTCACAAAATGGAAGCAACGAAAAGATCTAGACGAGTTAGAGAACATTTATAGGTTGTTGTGAAGGATGGACCATATTTTCAGGGCTGGGTTATTCGTAAATAAATTATTCTCATCTTTGTTATTAACTTACATAATATAATAGTATTACTTACATAAGAGAGATTTTTTCTCAAATACATCCTTTCTTAATGTTCATACAATTTTCACGTATTATCTTGCGTTTACTTACTTTTCTCAACGAATCGAACATCTTAGATACAGTTTGTCAAGAAATTGTTTTTGCACCATAAAAAAAAAACAATTTTTAACTTTAAGTCGAAGAAAAAGGTACTAATATGGTTTTTTTTTAATTCCACTTTTTTCTTTAAATATGCCCACAAATTTCCAATTGGGTTAAGGTCAGGACTCTGAGCTGGCGTGTCAAACACTTTTCCAGTATTAAAAAGCAGCTGACTAAATGCGCCTTTTATTTAGGATCATTTTCTTGGTAAAAGTTGAATTTTAGTTTGTTATCCACAATGAATCCAAATATGGTTGCACTATTGACTAATTGGCACTTTAAAATATTCAAATATTTTTTGGCATCCATCGTATTCTCCAAAAAAAGCTAATTCACCAACCCCTTTACTGGATAAACACCCCCACACCATGTATGAAAGTTTTCCAAATTTTACCGTCGCTACGACATTCTGCACTTCTAATGACTTTAACGGCTTACGCCACACTTTTTTAGGTCCGTTATTATAGTACATCATAATTTTTATTTCGTCATATAATATGTCGTCATCCCAGTGTAGAATGCAGTGTAGAATGCAGTGGTTTTTTCGGGCAACTCGCGAAGAGTGCTGGTTCATTTTTAGATCTTGTCATAGAGTTTCATGGAAAACGGCAACACCACACTGTTTCTAGAATTCAGTAGCAAGGGATCTTGTCCAAATTTTTGGATTTTTGCTACCAAACAGCGTTCAGCTCGCTTATATAAAAACTAGCTGAATGACATCAAATGTCGTTCTTTGTCCAGGGATCTTCAATATTTAATGTATACCGCAAGAACTTCTCTATTTGTTGACGAAACATTAAATTATTTCATCATCAAGTGACGAACATAAGCACAAAGAAGAAATATTCAACAACTTATAACGGGACATGCATACCAGAGTTTTTTTTTTTTTTTTTTTTTTTTTATTTCCCATATGTCGTGTACATATGTCTTTATTTTTTATTAAGACTATTAGTACATGGTTTAAAAGTTATTTCTGGGTTGTAACTAATTTATGTGAGCAGATCACAAAAGTTTTTTATTTTTGTAAGGATGTAGGGGAAAAAATCAAAATAGTAACAAAAATAATATACATTTAAATTAAATTAATACAATTATAGAGCAAAATATAGTAAAGTAAACATAAATGTAATAAAAATATAAAATACAAAAATAAACACATTAAACAAAAGCAAAGAAAAAAAGTGGTATTGAGATATATATATATATAATTTCGAATTTATTCAACCAGATCCACTGGCCTTGTCCTCTGTAACCTGCGTCTGCATTGTAGTTCCTGTATTGGTAGTAGATTGACACCAACATTTGGGTGTTTGGTAAGCTTGGTCTGGTAGATACGACTTATTTTTGTAATCTCCTCTGTTACTGTTGGAATATTAAGATCACGATGCAGATCATTGTTAGTTATATACCACCCAGCCTTGGTGATCATGCGAATGATTTTTGATTGTTGTCTTTGTATTATGTCTGTATTTGATTTTTTGGCCGTTCCCCAGATTTGTGCTCCGTACGTCCAGATTGGTCTTGTAATGGCTTTGTAGATCAGTATTTTGTTTTCTAATGTTAACTTTGATTTGAGCAGCCAATATAATTGACTAATCCTCAGCTTGATTTGATCCCGTTTTTTAAGTATATGGTATTTCCAGTTGAGTTTGTTATCAATATATAATCCTAGGTACTTGACTACATTTTCAATTTTTACGTCAGCTCCGTCAATCTTTATACGAGGTGGTGTGAATTTAGTTTTAGTTGTATATATAACATGTACTGTTTTGGTATTATTTACTTTTATTTGCCACTTTTCAAACCACCTTAGGGTAGTATCCAGATGCTGTTGTAGTTTGGATGTTGCTATGTTTACTTGTCTATGTGCGCTAAGTATTATAGTGTCATCAGCAAATGTGGCTATCATTGAAGCGTCGTCATTTGGTGTTGGTATGTCCGCTGTAAAGATAGTGTATAATAACGGTCCTAGTACACTTCCTTGTGGTACGCCTGTTTTGATTTTTCTTAATGTGGAATATTCATCTGAGTACTTAACGAAAAAATGTCTTTCTGTGATATAGTGTACTAATATCTGTAGTACGTTATGCGGGAATATATTGCGCAATTTTCTGATTAGTCCTTTGTGCCAAACTTTGTCGAATGCCTTTTCTACATCTAGAAAAACTCCTATACAGAACTTTTTGTTGTCAAGATCGTTTAAAATTTTATGAGTCACACGATGGATTTGTTGTATGGTCGAGTGTTTTCGTCGAAAGCCAAATTGGTGGTCAGGTATTATATGTTTGCGTTCTATAATAGGTAACAGTCGCTGGCACAGGAGCTTCTCGAATATTCTTGACAGCAGTGGAAGTAAGCTAATTGGTCTATATGATACTGGATTATATACGTCTTTACCAGGTTTTGGAATTGCAATGACTTCAGCCACTTTCCATACTTTAGGAAAGTAATTTAGTCGAATTATCGCGTTGAAAATATTGCGTATGTATACCACTGCTTGAAGTGGTAGCTCCCTTAAAAGTTTTCCGTCAATTTTGTCATACCCGGGTGCTTTTTTGGGCTTTATGTCGTGCTGTATACATTTGAGTATTTCATTTGTGCATATTTTTTTTAGGCGAGTTGGCTGGGGAGTGACTCTCGAGTTTATATGACAGTCATCTTCGTTGATAGTTTCATCAGCAAATATTTTTTCATAATAATTCGCTAGAACTGTCGCCTTGTCTAGGTTCGTTACTGCCCATGATCCATTGTCCATTTTTATAGGTGCCTGGTGTATTGTTTTATTTGTCAGTTTTTTTGTAGCTTTCCACAGGGAGTAGTCGGTAAAGCTTGTCGGAGTTAGCCTCTGTAAATACTTCGTGATTTCATAATTTTTCTGATTTTGGAGATATTTTTTAATTTCTTTAGTTGCCTTGTTATATTTATTTTTCGCATCGGGGGATCTGCAAATGGTCCATGCTTTTTTCAGTTTTCGTTTTGTGCATATCAATTTGCGAAGCGCAGGGGGTGTGTATCGCTTTGCATGGTGTATTATCTTGTCCGGAGTTGCTTGCATTACTGCCTTCTCTATGGTATCGTTTAGTTGGACTATAGCTGATTCTACGTTGTCGGGTGATCTCAGTGGAATGCTTGTATTTAAGTTTGTGTTAATGTAGTCTCGATAGGTATCCCAGTCAGTTTTGATGTTGTGCCATAGTTTGGACTTGGTTGTGTTCACTTCAGTTGAATTAAGTTCGAGTAGTATAGGTGTATGGTCTGACGATAGTTCCAGTCTTGATGTTATGACACATTTATTTAAGTCTATGTCTTTGAGTATATAAAAGTCAATGAGGTCTGGCTTTTTATTTTTGTCTGTTGGCCAATACGTGGGTTCGCCAGTACTAAGATATTTAGCTTTTGCTAACAGCAGTGCACCCTGTAGGTTTTTACCTTTCTTGTTTGATATTCTGGAGCCCCAGTCTGTATGCTTCGCATTGTAGTCGCCTGCAGCTATAAAACGGTGTCCGAGAGTTTTTAAGAAGTCAAGGTATTGCTACTGCGAGATATTGTGCTTTGGTGGGCTGTACACGGCTGTTATTCTTAGTGGTCCGGATGAGTCCAAGATTTGTATGCTTGTCGACTGGATATAGGTTTCTTGGAATGGAAGCAGTACGTTATGTTTAATGTTTTGTTTAATAATGATAGCAGTCCCACCGTGTCCTGTACCGTCGGGATGGCATGTGTGGTACATCTTGTATCCACTTATGTTCATGTGCTGGCTACTTGTATAGTGTGTTTCCGATATCAAAGCAATGTCAATGTAGTTGTTGTGTAGGAAAAGCTGTAGTTCATTCAGGTGATTTTTTTATCCGTTTGCATTCCAAGTTAAAATCTTTATTTTAGTGTCCATTCTTGTTGTCGAGTTTTGTCAATAGTACTGTTATGATGTTCATCATATTACTCATTTGTTGCCCTAGTTGTTTTATTATATCTTTTATTTCCGCTAAATCTTTTGAAAATTCAGTCTTTTTTTCTGTGTTTTTACTAGTCTCGTTTTTGTTGGTTTCGTTTTTGTTGTGTTCCTCATCTTTTTGTTGAGGTTTTAACTGATTTGTGGGGTTTCTACGGTTACTGGCTGCTGTTTGGGCGTACGTTATTCCAAGTTTGACTTTGTTTGGTGTCTGTTCTACTACCTGATGGTCATCTTTTTTATCGTCTTTCTCTTTTAGTGAGGGAAATCTTTTAATTTTTAGATGTTTGTATACGTCACATCCCTTATAGTTGGCTGTGTGTGAGCCGCCACAAAGAGCGCATTTAATTTGATCTGCACTTATTAGTTTGCAGTCAATAGTTTTGTGCTTGCCAGCGCATTTCACGCAGATCGGGTCTTTGGTGCAGAAATTTCGTGTATGACCATATTTTTGGCAGTTTGAGCACTGAGCTACCGTGCGTTTGTGGTGTGGTGGCTCAAATATGACTTTGGTACATAGGAGTGTTGTAATATTAAAGATTTCTCTATTATTTGCTTTGGCTTTTAGTTCAATGAAAAAGAGCGGCAGTGGTTACTTTGTCAGTTTTTGTTGTACGTTGTGTATATTAATAACGTCGTGGCCTAGTTCCGATAGCTCGTTCTTAAGTTCGTCAAGGTCAGTGGCGTAGTGCATATTCCTAAGTACTGTTTTGAATCCCCGCTCCTCTTTCGGCTTAAAGGTGTAGTATTTAGTTTTGTTTTCCCTGAGCATCTTAACCACCGCCGAGTAGTTCGACGAGTCATTTGTCTGTACGCATACTTCGTTGTTTTTAAGTGTTTTTAAAATGTAGTTTTGTTGTATTATGTTTTTCAGAGCTTTGTTTAGTACGTTAATTTGTTCTACGTCCTGTACGTATATTGGTGGTGGCTTGTGTATTTTAGTAGGTGGTCGAGGTTGATTTGGCGCATTAGAATTTGCTTCTGTACCACTGCCGTCTTCAGCCGTTTCGTCTTGTGAGAGGAGTTCGAACCTGTTATTAGTGTTAGGCGCGCTCAACCAGTACTTTTGGAGTGTTGTTTGTGTTGTCGTTTGTGTTTGAGTTTTTGTCCTACTTTTTTTACTATTGCTATTTTGTTCGGAAGTGTTGTTGGGAGAGAGCTTACTACGGTTGCGTTTTATTTTTGACTCTTGTGGGTTTTGATTGGTTGAAGTTTGTACTTGCGTGTTTGATGTCTTTTCTCTGATCAATGTTGTTGCCGAAGAGAGGGAGCAAATTGGCATTGTAGCTGAGAAAGATGACGTGGTGGTTGTTGTAATTAGTGAGATAGCAGCTGATGTCTGCGTTGTGGTTGTTGTTGTTGTTGTTGGTTGGAAAGAGGAGAGTGGCGTCGTTGGGGAAGCGCATTGTGCACTCTACGGCAGAGGCTGCATATTACCTGCTGCCATGGAACAGTTGACAGTTAGTTGAGTGGTAGAGCGAGAGGCTGCGTTTGTTTGGATTGATGATCCGTTATTGTTTTCTCTTTGGGAGTGTGTAGCTGTTTGATGTATTGCGGGAGAGCAAGAACGCGCTCTCTCGAAGTTAACGGGAAGTGAGGCTTGGTGTGAGTCACTGATGTTGATGCTGTTGTTTGAACCGCTTGTTGATGTGCCAAGGTGTTCGTTGTTGTTACTTATGCGGACAGCTGTTTGAGCGTGGGGTACCCTCATGCTGTTCCTTGATGGATGATTTTGTTTTTGCTTGCTGCCCGCAGTCGGGGGACTGCGTTTAACAGGCATTTTGAGATAAGAACAATTGATTATCTTGTCTCTTGATTTAGTTTTTTGTGTTGTTAAATTCGGAAAGCGAAAGGAGACGACTAGTCGACTTGACAGTGCACTTGCGAAATGCATACCAGAGTGCGAAAATAAGTTTAAAAGGAATTTGTCCAAACTATTTCTTGACACTCAAAGATAGCAGTTCTTTTGGTTTATTCTTTCTTTATCTGATTCTTTGTTAGCGCTGTGCAACATGTTGATAGACATACATATATAAACATTAAATTAATAAATCATAATCAGTAAACAAAAATTTAAAAAAAACATATATGTAAGTATTTTTTCCTTCGACTTAAAGTTTTAAAATAGTTTTTTTATGGTGTCAAACCATTCTTGACAAACTGTATATAAATAATTTTAGTTTTGAAAGCATATTATAATTAATAATCTAAATAATTAGGACATATAACAGAAAAGCCTCAGTAAAGTAAGTGACGCAAATTAATATGCGAGATCGGCGTCGTGTGGGGCACACGCAAATTCGCTATCTCTATGACCAGAACTATGATTTAAGAGAAGAGCGAAAACCATACGCATTCTCTACGTATCAAACGCACAAGCCAAAGATTATCCCCTATGCATCTCTCCAACGAACTAATAATGAATTTCGTTTACGTTTTTTGGACTTAAAAAAACCTCACTAAACCATCGCAAAATACAACCACATTTTAAACATAACTACACAACTTATGTGTCATTCCTGAAACGCTGATCTAATCATTACACACATCCTATCAGTCTGCCCTATACAATAACAGAAACGTACCTGGTATCCTTGTTGGCTTGCATTATAATTTATTGATCAAATAAATGAAATATGCACTTTATTATTTTTGTCACAACGTATTTTCAACACTCGTTTGCATTTTGGCACTATTTAAACACTAATTATATTCCATATATAGCATGTGCCTATGAATAATATATACTAAATGTATGTATGTATATACAGTTATAATAATAAACACCTATGATTTAGATGTAAGCTTGGTGGTTCATAGGTTCAATAGATGCTTAACACATAGAATGGCAGGTCAATTGAAGAGTATCAGCATTCACGCATTGCGTGAACTGGATGAAATGTGTATTCTGTGAGAAAAGAAGAATAGCAAAAGTCACTCCCACACACTTTATTACATATCGATCAGTTCTACTGAAATCAACACATACAGTGGCTCAAATAAAATATTCATTTCTGTTTTGAATAAGTCATTATTCTTGCCTGCGGGATAATATGCGGGAATTAAGTACATGGAGCAATTTGAGTTCTTGATATTTTAATGATTCTAATTTCTAAGTAAGTGGGATAGTAAATTTATCTGTTTTAATATTTATAGCATTTTATATTTTCTTTTATTAGTATCGCTGTGCCTCCCCCTCTTTTCGCCTTCGATCTATTATTTCGTATAAGAGTGTTTCCTTCAAATTTAATGTTATGTTTTGGGTTCAATTTAGTTTCATTTAGTAATAATAGGTCAGGGCACTTATCAATAAGAAATTTGTTAAGTTCCAATCTTCTAATCAAGTTTATATGGAGTTAACATTAAGGGATATGATGTTTAATGTTTTAGGAGATAATCTGGTATTTATTTAATTAGGGTTTATACTGAGTCAAATAGACCACAGCCTGTATCCAGTCGAGGTGCTTGTTCTTTAATTTGATTTTCAAAATTTAATACTTGCAAGGAAAGAGCTTGTATGGACCGATTTAATTAGTTAAGAGTTATATTTGAAGTGGATTGATTCGAAGTGGTCTTGGGGGTAGGACGTAAATGATCTCTAATTATTTGTGAGTAACATATGTTAGGATTCACGATTTGTGAATACTTGCTTTTTTGCACTATGGGAGCCTCGGATCCCAGGGGGCAATCTGAGCTTTTGCGTGCATTGCTGTATTTGGCGCACCTAGGTGCTAAATGACAGTTTGCCGCCCTGTGAAAAGAGCTTTGGCACTTCCTACACTTGGGTGTTTCAGGTCTTCGAAGAGCTTCCCATTTAATGTGATGGTATTGGATGTTGTTAATATTTTTTTGTAAATTCGCATTACTCCCCGCGCTAATTTTCACCGTGAAATTGGTAGTTTTATATTTTCTTGAACAGATTTCCTTGTTATAAATTGCTTTACATTTAATATTTTAAGGTTATCGTTTTCGTGTGTGCATAATTCGTTAAGACCTCCTTGGGGGTCTGTGTTGCCGCCTAGGCCTTTCATTAGATTTGTCAGGCTTTCTTAGTGCTTGTGCTTAACAGACGTGTTTTGAATCTGCTCTGAATTTTGATTCTGATTAACATTTGGCAATTAATTTGTCTATTGTCGTTTTATCGTTACTAATATTTATTTTCTTTCCGGTGTTAAGTGAATTTATTTATGGTGTATGGCTCATATCACCCGTATACATTGTACATATCAATGTTTAATTATATTTAGCAAGTACAAAGTTTAAATTTGGCTTTCCTGTGTATTGAGTTCAACCTCTTTTTTTTCCTGCTTTGCTCTCCCTTTAAAAATAGTTTTTGCTGTTTTAATCTTTTTTTGTTTCCTTCTTGTCCTCCATGTAGTAGTTATTATTTTTAAATAACGGTATTTCCTCTTTTTTTCTGGGAAAATATTATTATTCACCTCACTTTTCTCTTTGCAATTCTATCTCTGTCTAACTGAGAGTGTAAACATTCGGGCTTAAGTCGTTGTGCTTTTTTGCACAGTGTGTTGATACTAACAAATAAATTTTGAAAATAAATTTTAAAAATGTTCACTTTCAAGTTCATTATTATTATATTTATTTATTTTATTTTTGCTTACTTATTGTTTATTTGATACATTCATAAATTTTTAAGCTTTTATAAATTTAAACAATTTTTAAAAAAAATTTTATTTTATTTTTTTATTTTATTATTATTATTATTATTTTTTTATATTTATTTTTAAAATTTACTTCTTTGATCATTTATTTTCATTTTATTTATTCATTTTTTCCTATCTTAATTATCTTATTTTGCTTTTATTTTATTTTATGTCTTGTTTCTATACTTCGCGCAAAATGAGTTGCTGCATTCGGGCTTGCACCAACAAAGACAACTTTAATAATGATAAGCTTAGAAGGGTCTCTTGTTGGATGTGCGATAACATCGCCCACCTTAAGTGCGCTGGGTTGACTGGTCGAGACTATGAACGACTTTACAGTACGGCTAAACCAGCATGTGTTGGCATCAGGTGGTCGTGCCCCACCTGCTTCAATCGCCAGGGGGACTTCTCATTGACGTATCAGGGCATGCGAATTAAATACCAAAAACTTAAGAAACTATTCACTGAGCTCGCCTCAGAGTTTGATGCTGGGGCAGAAATGTTTATGGAGTACTCTTTTGACTCGACTCCAACGGCTAATGCAGTAAAACTGCCGCCATTATCCCCTCACAATCTTGCGACTACCACTGCGCCACCTATTTCCTTTTCGTCTCCTCAACATCCTTCTTGTCATTCCACTCCAACTTGTTCTACTTCTTCCCAACTTTTACCCCCTTACTCTTATGTACTTTATTCTTCTTCTACCCAACCAACCCATCCTACTCCAATTCCATTAGATCCTTCTACCATTATCCCCTCTACTACTTCTTCATCTGTCGCTATGAACTTTTCATTCACTACTTGTTCGTCTTCCTCGATTCCTTGTCCTACTTCTGTGACTTCAGCTTCAACTTCTCCAACTTGTTCTTCTTCTTCTTCCCAACCTTTACCCACTCACTCTTCTGTACTTTCTTCCATATCCACCCCATCGTCCCATCCCGCTCCAATTCCAGCAGCTCCTTCTACCAATATCCCCTCTACTACCACTTCATCTGTCGCTTTCAACTTTCCCTCCACTAATTGTTCATCTTGCTCTACTCCCTGTCCTACTACTGTAACTTCTGCTTCATCTTCTACTAAAGTATCTAACTCCTCCTGTACTTTGTCTACCCCAAAGAGTTCTTCGCAGTCCAATACTGCCTCTACTCAAGTGCCATTTATTTTGAATGTGCTAGATCCTCGCAAACATGTTTTTGTTTCCAGGTTGGAAAAGGCGATAACCTGTGACGACGTTGCACGCTATATTTCATCAAAATCATGCAACCTTTCGAATATTAATATTCATAAGTTTAATTTTTCTAGCCCTAGAGAGGCCCTTCTTTCAAATTTTTAGTTTCTATGGAAGTATTTTCTGTCATTTGTGACCCTAAATTATGGCCTGCACATATGGTCCATGAGTTTATTCCTAGGAAAAAGTCTAGGGCAGGTTACCTTACCAGTCACTGCTTCAGTTTCATCTTGTGCTTCTTCGAAATTTCCAAAAAACGAAATCTACATTTTCAAAATATTAGAGCGCTAAAGTCTAAACTTTCTTCATTTTATCTTAGAAGTTTATCTTTCAGTTCTAGCATTATCGCTTTCGTTGAGACTTGGCTTCGCCCTGATGTTCTCAACTCTGAAATTTTCAATAACTCTTACTCTACGTTTCGTAAAGATTGTTATGGCCGCGTAGGTGGTGGAGTCTTAATCTCTGTTCTTTCATTTTTTTCATCAGAACTGGTCTCTCTTGACGATACTGAAAACGTTGAATTTACCTGCGTCAAAATTTCATTCTCTAATTATAAAATTTTTTTACTTGTTCATATATCCCTCCTTCATCGTCCGACTCAGTCTACTTGGATCAAGCAAAAGCTATCCAGAATATATTGAAACTCATTAATGACGCTGATATTTTGCTTGTTTTGGGTGATTTTAATCTTCAATCTATTAATTGGATTTCTTGTAGTTACTCCAATATCGTTCTTCCTTCTGTAGGCAGCGAGTTCGTAGATTTATTGCCATATCTCTCTCTGCAGCAAATAAACCACATTTCCAACATCAAACATCCTATGATAGACCCAGTGTTTACTAACTGCCATGAAAATACCTGACTTTCGAGATCCTCTCCATTGACAATTCCAGAAGATACCTATCACCCCACTCTTGAGGTGACTCATTGCTTGCTTCCACGGATTGGTCAATATTAAGTTCTTCTTCTGATATTGATACTGCCGTGCGACAACACGCCTATGCTGGATTATATCAATAAATGTGTGCCTAAAGTTCATGTTACCGACGAGCGTCTGCCTTGGTTTTGTATAAATTTGGTCCGTCTAAAAAATATTAGAATTCGGTTATTTAAAAAATTTAAACGCTCTTGTTTCGCAACTGATTATGGGAGTTATGCCGCGGCTCGTAGTAAATTCAACATTTCTAATCAATCTTGATATAGTAGATATTTGCGCAAAGTAAAAGTAAATATTAATCGAGATCCCAAGAATTTTTTTAAATTCATCAAAATCAAAAACAAATCAGAGTTATTTCCAACTAGTAAGGAGTTTGATGGAGTTGCAAGTAGCTCTGATGATGGGATTGCGAACCTTTTTGCTAAATTTTTTCAGAGCACCTACTCTAATAGTGCCTGTGGAAATAGTTCTCCTTACCCTTATAAAATTGATGAATTCAATCACTTCAGTTTGCCATTTATTGACGGCATTATTGTTTTACGATATCTAAAATTGGTAAAACCTTCTTTTTATCCTGGTCCGGATAATATTCCTAGTTGTATCTTAAAAAGCTGTGCTGACAACTTATATATTTCCCTTTGTACCTTATTTAATTTATCCCTTATTACTTCGTCTATGCCAAATGGTTGGAAAGAATCCTATATAATGCCCTTATTCAAAAAGGGTAGTAAGTCTGATATATCGAGCTACAGAGGTATTGCCAAGCTGTGTGCAATTCCTAAATTGCTTGAGCAGATTATCACTGATCATCTACAGTTCTATATTCGCCCATTGTTGAGTATATCTCAGCATGGTTTTGTAAAGAACCTTTGAACGGTAAGCAATCTGTTGAAATTTACTTCTATTGTCAATCACAACTTCTCGGTAGGTAGCCAAACTGATGTTATCTACACCGACCTCAGTAAAGATTTCGATACTGTATCGCATGCTTTGGTCATAACCACACTCAAAGCTGTTGGTTTACCTTCTCCATTGGTCCGATGGCTGGCATCTTACCTTGATCATCGCACTCAAAGGCTACTTTTGAAGTTGGGATCCTGAATATCAGATGTATATCGATCGTATTGAGTCGGTGCAAAGGCAATTTCTACTTTTTACTCTCAAAAGCTTGCACTGGGATCCTATTGCTTGCCTACCATCTTATCCGTGTCGTCTCCAATTGATCCACCTCCCTACCTTGTCTACTCGTAGAACGGTCATTTGTGTAACTTTTATGTATATTCTTATTTATGGTAGTATTAACTCACCTTTCTTACTTAGAATGATTAACTTTAGTGTACCAGCACGTCAAACTAGAAACTATTTTCCTATTACTCGTCCCTTTTGTAGAGCTTCTTATTTGCAAAATAATCCATTCTATGTCTTATGCAAATCTTTTAATACCCACTTTGCGTGTGCTGCTCTTCCCACCTCTTCTTATGTTATAACAACTAAATTGTTGGCATCATTGAATTAATGCATAACTTATTTTCATGTATACATGTAACCTGCATTTTTTCTCCTTGTTTGAATAGTCTATGTTATTGTAGATATTGAATTCTAAATTGAATGTTAGCTTTAGTTTAATCTTGCATGCTGATTATGTTAGTGGCTGATGATGTTTTTATCTGTAGCCAAATATTTAGTACGTAGAAATTAGCTTTGGTATCGCATGATCACCAAAGATATTAGCATTTAAGACCAGCTGAGCCCAGTCTATGTGACTGGGTGAATTTTGATGCCACTTGGGCCTGCTCCATGCGAGATCATTGTCATTGCCGACCTACTAAGTCAATAAGTAAATAAAAAATTAAAATAAAAAAAAAATAAAAAAAACATTTGGGTGTATAAGAGTAGAATTTAGCATTAGCTTTTTCTAAATGCCCTCTTCTCTTTTATAATCGGCGAAATTTGAGAGAAATATTTCACGTTTGGTTTGATTGTATTCTCTTATTTTAAATTGAGAAATGTTGAGACAATTTTTGATCAGCTCAATTATTTTTTTCGATTGTATATCAAAAATATTTTTGGTGGTACGTTTTTGTTGTTATTTTTAACATTTATTTTGCTATTTGAGCATTTTTCGATGTTGTTGTTGTTGTTAACTGTTTGTGCCGCTGCCGACATTACATCGGGAGATAAGATTTTTTCTTTTTGTTTTTGGAAATTGTTTTGTTTCACTCGCTCACAAATTCTTGAATAACTGTTTCATTGCAGTCATCTAAGCTCTCAGAGAGAACTGCGTGATAATTAATTCTCAGCTTTTTTGCCATTGTTTGATTTTTTATGTTGGTATTTTTTCTTTTATTATATTATATATTTTTTTCTTTTTATATTATTATATTATTTTGAGATTCTGGAGCATAAAGCTCAGACATTAATAAATGGCGATCATATTATCACTATACGACTTCGGTGCATTAATCGAATTTAATCAGGTAAAAATCGAAGTAATAATCGGGTTGATAAATCTAATTAATAAGGCACAGGATCTCGTTCACGACTCGACTCCTTCTCCGCGCCTCTCTCTATTTGAACTTGAAGAAGTTTTGGACTGCGTTCACGAACAGATTAATAAATAATATAACAAATATTTTCTCTTCTTTCATTATGCACTTAAATTCAACACATTCTGTTTCTTATTTTACGTGATTGATTTCTGTCCGCAACATTATTGACATAAGCACCTGCATATGAAAACAACGCCCATAATCCTTGACGCTCATATTGGAGTCATTTGTTGATGATGTTGACGCTGATGTTGATATGTTTGCACAGGACTCGGCTTTTGGCATTAGCTTCCGCCGCGGCTTTGACTTTGGCTTAAACGCGCAACCTAATCCCCATCAACGTCAATTACTCAAACCCCATCAATGTGCGCAGGAGCAAGAAAACAAACGCAAACATTTAGTTGCCAGTCAGTAACTCACTTGCTCCCTCGCTTGCGAGTGCAAAGGAGATGGCGCGTCATGTAATCGGCTTAAATCAGTTTTGGGGTAAATTACGAAAGGAATGTAAAGTACATAAAAATAAAAGGAAACGCAAATAAGTAAATAAAATAAATAAGAATGTAGTGTATGAAAAGTTTTAACTACTTTTAAACCAACAATTCCTAACTAAGTATTTATTATATTTTGATTATTGTGACATTGTGACAATCTGCAAATGAATACCTTTCGAATGGTATATGTTTGATCAAAATCGGTAATATGGTTTAGGCGTAAAAGGATGAATATATAAAATGTCTTGGCCTACTGATTTATAGATTATTAATATAGTTAGCTAAGCTTAAAAACTAAAACTAACAGTAGAGTAGACTAGAGTAGATTAGATGGTATTGCACTGGCTAATGCGGTCTTTGTCTAAGATATGACTTATTTTTATAATCTCCTCTGTCACTGTTGGAATGATTAGATCACGAAGCAGATCAGCGTGATGTATCACCCAGCCGTGGTGATCATACGAGTGATTGTTGATTGTTGTCTTGATTTTGTGGCCGTTCCCCATGTTTGTGCTTCGTAAGTCCAGATTTGTCTTATGATAGTTTTGTAAATCAGAAATTTATTTTCTAATGATAATTCTGATTTGAGCAGCCAATGTAATTGACTACTCCTCAGTTTGATTTGATTTCGTTTATTAAGTATGTGGTGTTTCCAGTTTAATTTGTTGTCAATAAATAAGCCTAGGTATTTGGCTCGATTTTAAATTTTTACGTCAACTCCGTCAATCGTTATACGTTATACATGTGGACATATTTGTGGACAAAAGTATTAAAGACAAAATGCCATTAAAAGTAGATAACATTAAGAATATATTTTCCTTATCGCACACTTAAAGGTAAATCTAATGGCATGCAAGACCCAAACGTTGTTACAGCGTGCTGCTATCAGAAGCTAAGGAATTTGGACTGTCTTAGCGCTTTTCGAACAAGCTCATCATAGCGAATAACAGGCTTATTTATCTCCACGTATCTCCAGTTGGCACGTATTTGGCGTTACGCCATAAAATAAGGGATACCACTTCTGCATACATTATTAGAAGGTCGCAGGCATGCCAAAATAAGGCATTCAGGAGAATCGGGGGCGCCCCATAGAGACTTCAAGATGCCGGCGGCTCTGAAGGTAATTAACTCCGTCAGCGTTCGATACGAGAGAAAACTGCTGAGACACTTCAAAGCACTGGCAACCGATCTCATTCGAATCCTAACAAGACATAGATTGAAAACGCTAGACCCGCACGATCTTCGCCAAAGAAGGCCGCATTTGTTTGCATCGCCATTGCCTATTTTAATTCTATATACACTCATTATTTTTAATTAAAGTGAGCAAATGACCATGTACCTTCCCTATTATTTTTTATTAAATTTTTTTTTTTTTTTATCAATTTGTCGTCAAATTTCGTGAAAAAGTAAAGTTCAATAATTGATATTTAAAAAAGAAAAAACACAAAAATAAAATAATGTTCACAAATTTGATTGAAGTTATTCTCGTTAGCTCGGACTAAATGCAGCAGTAACCGATTCAGTGAAAATCATTTTTAACTTCATCACACTCTAATGAATTCAATGCATAATACCAAATAGTTTACACTAACATGTATTTGGTTGTAATTCAACTTAAATCTTTGTTCCGCCTCCATGTCCATCATTAGGACAGTCGTCTTCACTAAGATTTTAAGTGAACTCTCCATCCTTTCACTTGGCAACTGAGCGCTGCCACAGCTGCCAGCGACCTCATCTAAGACATCGATAAATACTTTGTTACTGTTATGATTTTTTATATGTGCCCACTGTATTTATAAACATCTAGTCGCTTCATCCTCCTTAATGCTATCATCCTCCTTACTTCCCCGAGGTATTTGTTCCAAATTGTATTCATTTTCTTTTTGGCGCTAAATTCTGCATTCCTTTCGTGACTCCACTTCTTTTCACTATTGCAATATTATGTGAATTAAAACTTAAATATTACTCGTATTCAAATTTTGCTCACGATATGTCGTCATTTCAACCGCCACAAAATGGAATGCATCACACACAAAAATGATGCACTAATTTGAGAAATGTTGTCACGCAATAATGGACACTCAGCATTGCTAAAAACAAGGCATTGCAGTGTTGTTTTGCAAACTACGTCTATGAAGTCTGCCTATATGACATTCAAACCTGCCCAAGTTGGCCAGTCAATTTCTGCGAAAATGCATAACATGCGGAAAATGCAATTAAGCGCGGTAACACTTAACCATTAAGCACTGTAGTAGCCTTTTCAAATTATTTTTTTGATTGTCTAACAATAGCCAATCTATCTTATTAGTATTGTTTTATAAGAATTATATGCATAAATATGCAGGTATTATCTTATGATTTAATTAAAGAAATCTTTAAGTAAAGTGTTTAAGACTTTTGCCTAAGTAAGTTTACCAAAAGTACATTTTGGGCGACTGCGCACGGCATAAAGTAAGATCGACCAAAGAAGAGAGTGAATCGTACGACTTCGTGTCAACATCAACTCTCATTTCTCTCCCGGGCCGACACAACAATTCAGCAAGCCGCACGAAAGAAGAGAGAATAAAGAAGTGAGAGAACGTAGGGTTAAGCTTAGAATAAGGATATGTATATTGTTAGTTCTCTAGCAGCTTTCGAATAATACGGAGTTGTGTAAAGTTAAAAGAAGAACTGAATTATCACTGATCATTTGTGTGTGTGTGCAATTTTGTGTAAGCATAAGATAACTCGTGCCCTTTGTTTTCATTTCACAACTTCGGCTCAACGCTCGAATGCTACACGACGCGTCATAGTGATGAACATCATGGCAGTAGCTCCGCAGGATCAGGGTTGAGGTGTAGAGCCGGTAAGAAAGTGTTGTTGCGAGAGCTGCGTATGTCCGATATGTAGGCGGACAAATATATACCAGTGGTGTTTTGAAATATTTTCCGGAAAACGAATACCAGTGCGCGTAGGATTGTAGCTCGTATACCGGTATTGGAAATTTTTTGAGTTGGCCAGACGCTCTATGAGAATGACTTTGCTAGGAAATCTTTTCAGGTATTTACTGACATTGGAGTCGACTGATATAAAGGTTGCAGATAGCACGTGTCGCAGCTTTGTCTGCATATTCGTTGCCAGTAATACCTTGGTGACTTGGCACCAAAAATAACAACATTTGAATTATATTTTTGATGCTTAAGTTACGGATATCTACAATAATTTTGTTCAGGCAGTTTAAGTTTTGTGCCGCTGTGATGGTGGATAGACTATCGGTGCAGAAAACGTACCGTCCTCTATTGACGTGGGTAAAGGTACAGGCTTTAAAAATGTTAAGCGCTTCTCGGGGAATACAGAGCAGTGTTCGGGAAGTAAGCCTTCCGTTATGATTGATTCGTCTTCGTCCACGACTGCAAAGGCAGTGTTGGTACTACATTTTTGGTGTTGGTGTAAAGCCATTTCCGGTCAGTAAGTTTAAAATAAAAAGAAAGTTGTAAAATTTACTGCATGTGTCACCTTTTGTATTGCTGCAGCTTCAAATTAAACGACGACTTTTGTAGAGGGCAAGGTGGACAGGCGAGTTTATTATACTTGGGTTGAGGTGCAGATGAAATATTGAACTGCTTACACAACAGAGCGACAACAGAGAGACAACAAAGCGACAACAGAGCAACAACAGAATAAATTTCTTTATATTTCTTCTTTGCCTTTATTGCTTTCTTAAAATTTTTATGAAGTGGTGGATAAGAATATTATCCAATTTCGGTATCAGTTTAAATGATGAGACCCTTAACTTAATGAAGCCCTAACCTTATTTCTCACTTAAAAATCGAAATCCAGGGCAATTATTGTTTTCAAATTTTATTTGAAAAATCAAGAAATAAAAATATCAATAATATCAATTTTTATTTTAAAAGTCACAAATAATAATTATTTTGTGATTTTTATCTAATTAATCATAAAAATAAAAATCAATACATGTATTGCTAATTTTAAATGAACAGCGAATTCACTTCAAAAAATATAATGGGCGCGTTTAGCAGAAGTCATCACTGATCATTTTCTCTGACTTTATAATCGATTAATGATTTGTCTCTGCTGAACGCAGTGGTGCTAGATTTGTAAAATTACGGCGTTAGGAAATGCGCGACATAGAAGTCCGTCGAATTTTAGAAGGGAATGGCCAAACAAAGAAAAATTAAATAAATAAATATTATTACATTACACTTTCGAAGCAACTAATAACAACACTCAAATTATTTTCTTTAAATTTGCGTCTTTATTACTTTGTTTATTACTTTGTTAAACGGAAAACATCTGATTGAAATCTGATGACTTGGTTAGCAAAGAATATTTGTGATGAATTTTTAGTTATCGCAATCAGTAAATTTTCAACAAAATTGTGAATTAGGCAATCACAATGAGCGAAAAGCAGCAGAAAAGGTCAGCGATGACTTCTGTTGAACGCGCCAAATCACTGCAAAATATGATCAAGTGAAGAGTGACATCATAAAATTTGTTTCGGGAAGAGTAATATCCCTAAAAATGGACACTGCCACCAGATTTAATCTCGGAGTCTTGGGAATTAATATTCAATATTATGAGGGAAAGCGTGTTTGTGTCAAAACTCTTGGACTCATCGAGTCAAAAAGTATACACTCATATAGAGGTTACATTTCTCTCAAAAGCTTTTGATTTTTTTTATCTGCGAGATCGGCTCTAATAGCTTATGTTATTTGGCTGCTATTAACATCGAAGAACCAACGCTGAACTACTGAACTGAAGTAACCAGGCAAACATCAATATTAGAAGGTGGGTTCTCTTGCGGAATCCAAGCAAGCGCTGTTTCCCCTTCTTGCTGTGTTTTCCTTCATTTTGTGTTCTTAGCGCGAATTAGCGTGAAAGGAATTTCTGTATATCACCATTGTTTTGGTTGTTTTATTTGCCGTCTCCCATTTTTATTTTGATTATATTGATATTGTTGTGTTAATGATAGCGAAAAAGGAACATGTATTGGTTTGGCGCAGGTGCTGATTGTGTTGACTTGGATTTCGATCCTTGGTGGGTAAAGTAAGGTAAGGTTTTTTTTGTTATTTTTGGTATTAATGGATAGGTGATAAATAGTTGATAAGCCGATAGTAGTCGGGGGAAGTATATTAAGTGCCTACTCAATTGGAGGGAGTAGGATTAGTACGTTGGCGCTGCAAGTAGGAACTCTATGCCGGCAATGCAAATGATTTAAATTTCATGTAGTATGTAATAAATAATGAAGTACTATTTTTTGTACTTTAGGTATGTCGAAAAATTTAAGTTGAATAACGCTAATTCACCTTTATTGCCAGGCAAAAAGGAAAAACAGCAAGAACCAGCAAGTGTCCAATACGAAAACGAAATCAAACCAGCTGAGCTTCTGACGATATGAGGAAAAAAAGAAATAAATTGTGCCTTCGCAACGCAACAACAAAGCGTGTGACATTTGTTTTTTTCTTATTTGCTAATTATAATGGAGGACAAGGAAAGAAGACAGCGAATGTCCAAGTGAATAGTGACAGAAAACCAAAATCCAAGCCGCTGCGCTAACCCAAATATAAAAAGGATAAGAAAATAAAGTCTAGACCATTTGCTTTTTTCTTATTTCCCGAGGAAAGAAGAGGAATAAACACAACACCAAGTAAGGATGACGTAACTTGCTTTACGCGTTTGAGACTCGATCTTCACTGTTTTCGTTGCTATATACTGTGCGTACTCCTCGTACAGTCAAACTTCAAAATCTCGAATTACCATAATGCATAAAAAAATTTCGAGTTATGGGGATATTCAAGTTATGGAAGACATATTCAACTGATTTTTCGCTATAAACGCACTCAATTCGAGTCATGGAGATATTCGACTTATAAAAGTTCGGCCTATGAAAATTCGACGGTAGTTAGAAATTTTACTTGGGTTTCTTTGGCTGTTCAATGAATGTGCATTTAATGTACTTGCTCTTGAAATGGATTTTGTTTTCTGCAACAACCGAAAATTGTCTTCAAGAAGTTGCAGTCAAAAATCAAAGCTTGCCATTGTGTGAGTGACCTTGATGTGTAGGTATAGTGCGTGTATGAGATTGTGTAAGTTTTCTTTGTCTCCCTTTTGTGCGAAATGTGATAAGTTTGAGTGAGTTTTGTAGGTATAGTGCGTGTATAAGATTGGATTTGTTTCTTATTGTGTGTATCACTCGGAATATTTTTGTATGATTTTTCATTTTGATCATGCCTACTTTTTTTTCTGGTCGCTTTGTATTTTCATTTCATTCATATAAATTAATATAGGCGAAATATGGGATAATATGGGCTTTATTTCGTTTGTAGTTTAAAATTAAAGAAAAATCCCCAAAATGTGCTTAATATTCTCGAACACCTGGCAAATAAAGAACTTTAAAAAAATCAAAGAAAGAAGACAGTGTCTCTGATTTTTGTTTTTATTATGTCTTTCTTGTTTTTTTATAATTTACTTTTCATTGAATATTTTCCCCATTTATGGCATTTCGACGGCCGGCCATTTGCTTGCTGTTTAGCTTTTGCAAACCAACAGACTATTCTACCCCGCCTAAGTTGAACAGACAAGAAAACTGTACAACTACAGAAAACTTAACATAAGCTATTAGAGCCGGTGATCCCTCTCCTGCCATTTTTTAAGAGAGAAATGTTTCCTCTATATATTCCATACTCTGAATCGAGTTGTCAAAAACACATACGGCTGCGAACATTGCAACGGAAATAGAGATAATTTTGCTTATGATTCAGGGTAAAGTATCTTAGTACTCTGAGGTGTCGTCGTAGTCTCTCTCAGTGTTTGCGAACACCCCGAACAGTCATCCATTAAATACTGTTGAAACCAGAATTTAAGGTACGTGCTCACTTGTCACCAACTACTTAAATTCCATTGATGTGGTTTCTGACAACGAGAAGGACGAAAATAGCAATGGGTGCAAATAGCTGGTGTAGTGGAAACATATAATTATTGTTTTGGATTGTTCTTGATATCCGCTTAGAGTCTTACAAAAATAAGTTTGTCTATTTTTTGTTTCTAGAGACCATTTCATCAAAAATTCAACTTACAGCGTTCCGCTAGCACCGAATTCTGTTTTCCTATTCCCTTAATTGAAAATACCACTTATTTTCCACTAGAAGGAGGGAGGTTCGCCTCAGCGAAGAATTGCTCAGCAGTTGCCTTCAACTCCCGGGACGCACTGACGAAATTCGTTGCATTGTCACAATATATGTCGGTCGACAGCCCTCGTCTGGCAAAAAATTGCTTTAAAGCTAAGAGGAAGGAGGCTGTGCTGAGGTCTGAGACTAGCTCCATGTCGATAGCCATCGTGACGAAGCACACAAAAATGCACAAGTAGGCTTTCACAGGCCGACGACCACGCTGGTTGAAGTGCATCATAATCGGTTCAGCGAATTTCACTCCAGAACGAATGAACGGGTGTACTCCTGCACTGACTTGCGCTGCGGGTAAGTCTCCCATTATCTGCGCCGTCAAACGTGGACGCTGCCGAAAGCAAGCTACACAACACCTAACTGTCTTGTGCGCCAGATTCCTGCACTTAGTAAGCCAATACTTTTGTCGCACAAAGGCACATAATGCTTGTACTCCTGAGTGCATGTTGACTCGATGTACGTGCTCGACCATGGATTTGACTATGACATGATTCCTAGGTAATAAAATCAGATGCTTTATTGAAAATGGTACACTTGCCTGCGACAATCTCCCACCGACTCGCACAACGGAAACCCGTTTGCCATCTGACAGAAAAGCAGAACAACTTTGTACTCGCAAAGATCTGACTGCTATTCCCTTTTCCAAATCTTCATTTTCTTGTGCAAAGCATAAAGATATATTAAAGATTATGTACTCCAATCCCCCTTTCCTTTCGCGACTCGTCTGTGCTCTTGAATTTTTGCAACAAGATTGGCAACAAATGTTGTCCACCGGCTTGCATGTGAAGATAGCCAATTCTACACTATGGTTGAGTCCGTAAAATACATCCGCTGATTGATTTGCATCGGCAAGCATACCTGGATCTTGTCGACTTATTGTACTAACAACAACGCGGCGTCTAGGCTACGATGTGACTTTCACGGGGGCCCCTTTCGACTTGGCGGCAATAAGGTTCGTGTGCCCTGCCCCTGACTTGTCAGTTGCCCTACAATATACCACGCCACCATACGCCCTCAGTGACGCGTCCGAAAATCCAATAACGTCGATATGCGAAATATCGCCAAGTGGGACAACCGCACTAGGCACAGTACACTCCTCAACTCGGGTGAGCTTCTCATGGACCTTTCCCCATTGAAATTCCAGATCAGGCGGCAAATTTTTATTCCAATCGCTATTCAACAACCACAGCTGCTGCATAAAAATCTTACCCATTACTATTAACGGGTTTATCCATCCGAGAGGGTCGCACAGCTGCGACAACTCCGATAATACCGATCGCTTCGCTATGACTGGAACAAGCTCTGCCTTGTAATAAAAACGGAAGACGTCCTTCCTGGAATCCCAGTTGATCAAGTAGTTCTGTTCTGATACCTAAGAACTTGACCTGAGGCATGACCTTATACGAAGGCTATATAATCCAATGGTGAATTTTCACCTAAGAACTTTAAGTTGCTCGATGGGCTTATATTATATTAATACTATATAAAATTATATTAATGTATGTGTTTATAAATACTTTTATAACTGTTTTGGTCTAGATACCTCAACAAAAAAATTGGCTGTGTACACATTTAATGTTACAATACTCTTTACATCGTGAAGATTATAGAAAAAATAGATAAATCACAACATTCCGATAAATGTTAATGTACTTCTCCAATACCGCTTAAGGCATATATCAATAATAATGACCGCGTTGAGCCGGTGCTTGCAATGTCTATATAACCCGTTTCGATTGTACACTGAAAAGACAAGTCCAGTAATATGGGTAATCACATGCATTCTAAAAAAAATAAAAATTATATGTTCTCTGCAAATAAAAAATCACGTGTAATAATATAAAATTTAAATTTATATCAATTAGCTCCCTAAGACCTCATGGAACAAAGAACTGCAACGTTTTCAATCTTTCCACCATATACAGTATACAGTAATGTGCCAGTAAGCAACTTTAAGGCCAAACTCCATACCATACGTTTCAGACATTATGCGAGAATGAATGCGATTGTCAAAGTTGAATGGAAACAATGATATATGCAATCATATGAAATATACTCGAACTCAACATTTTACGGCATCTGCAGAAAGTTGACCAACTTTCAAATTGTTAATTTGGTTCTTGCGTCAATTCAAATTTGACAACCGAATTCATTGTCGCATAATGTCTGAAACTCCATACCACGGACTTAACGCTAAAGAATAATTTTTTTTTTCACAAAAATAAATGTACTTTTCGACAAATAGAGAGAACATGAGTGGGAATTTCACACAGTGTTGAGTAATGATTGCGATCAGTTAGTTGATCTATTGTAACTTTTAATGTGGAGCGTGCGAAATATAAGGGCTCGAAATGAAGAATTATTGACTTTCACAAACGCAGTGCGCCCAAGTCAAATATAGCAATAACATTCGGAACTAAAACACCCAGAGTTGGCCGTTTGATGAAAATGTACCCATACAAGTAATGGGAGCTTAGAAAACAACAATTTTGAAGAAAGATAAGAAGAAAATTACAATATTCGGTGTAGAAGAAACATAAATATCTATGCGCAGAAATGGTTTATTCGTAAAAGTGATTTTTAAATAAACTTTTTTTCTTATAAATACTTATAGGTTAAATTTCGTTAAAAAAATATACTGGTACTTCGAAGAGTTGAAAATTGCACTAGGTCCTCGCTTCTATAAGATTGCATTGAATTATGGAGGGGGAAGCGTGATTGTGACGTTGTTGGTCATTTTCATAATGGTTTTAATTAGAATGATACTTTAGAAAATGTAATACTACGGTATGCCGAATGGAATAAGCCACTTTTTATAGGTATCCAACTTGACAATGACCCGAAACCTACTTTCAAGTTGGTTAAGTAGGGTTAACAAACTATTGAACTATTGAAATTCTTGATTGGACGCCACCATCACCATACTTAAAACTGGTTATGGTCCCCATGGCCTTCACGAGCAGTTTTTTGATAAATTATAGTTTTCTGGGGCAGTGCCAAGTCCGCCGTGGTGAGTACACCAATAAGTTGTAATACCGCGGCTAGTACACTGGGATTGCTTGGTGGGTTATTCGAAAATTTGTGTCCGTTGCCTTTAGATTGCACATCTTCCGCTGATGGCTTTTTGCGTCGCAAATGGTTTCAGTTAAATCTGAATTATGGCGATAGGCCACAACAGCAACCACAGATTCAGTCTCCCCCTCCGTTGAGTCTTGATTTTTTGGTATGTCAATCTGATAAAAATGCACCGAAATTAAAAATCATGTAACATGCTAGCTGTACATGAAGTGGAGTGTTCACTGAATTAGCATCAAAATGCAAAGAGTATCTGTAGAGTGTAGCGAAATGAGTGATATATACCTTCCGACGACTCATGGTATATTTTTCTGGTGGTCCTAGTTCTCTAGAGTTTACCTGACTTCCGTTTGATTCTTCTTTTATTTTAAGTGATCATTTTTTCTCCAGTATTTCTCGTTAATATGCTCGGAAGTCTTAAAACGGGTTACTGAACCAGAAAAGATTGCTATAATCGTAATAATAATAGTATTCAATTTAAAAATTGAATGCTGGGTTTAGCTTCTCCCTCGTTTAGTATTGATCTTAAATTTTTGTATTCTATGTTCCACAAAAACTTATAGATGCTGAAATTCAATATTAATTGCTAAAGCGCCGCTTGTGTTAGTTGTGTGAATTCAATATTCAAAAGTATCAATTGAAGGTTTCAGGGTTCTATCAGATCTAATTGGAGGCTGCATGACCTGTGTTGTTGCCGAAGTTCATTTTATTTTATTTTTTGAATCGGAAGTAATATATTCTGCTTCCCACAATGTTAACATATTCACAAAAGTTACATGAATTCGAATTGAAAAAGTTTCTTTTCGATCAACCATTGGCAACACTAACAAACACGTTTTGTGTTGTGATTCAGCGAAAGCAAACCGGGACCGGCACCGTTTATGCCTTTGGTTAGATTTTATATATTTCACAGATTTCAATAAATGTGATTCCCGACTATATTTCAAAGAAAATCGAAATGGATTTTTATGTAATTGTTATAAATGAAAGCCGTTGCGTTAATTTTGTCAGGGCTCTCCAGGGATTTGAGAATGGACAATTTGCGAATGGCAATTCTAGTAATTACCCAAATTTTTATGCTCTGCAGTATGGAGTACCTAAAAGTGAATGTAAGTACATAACAGCTAACATTTTCATTTACTAATACCCCGTATAATTGTAAAAAATAGTAAAATGCATTGGCGGAATTATAAAGTGCCACTAGTGATCTTGGCTAGGCCAATATTGTTGCAATCCTACAACTATATTCGCTCCGTGATGGTTGCACTTTATCGATTAATAAGTTCAGCAATCTACATGGCTGTGCAATTATACTATATTTCGCTGGTTTGACGGTTGCCAAACCGTGTTGTTCCCCCAACAGCATTGCAATTAGAGCGTAAGTTTTGTCAGCTTATTTTCGATTTTAACCCAGTTGCCTTTTGATTTTATATATTTTTTTCATTGGTACAATCAATGCTTTGAGCACCGTTGACTTGCCTTGTTAAATCGCCTTCTGACAAGTCAGGTGCATATTTCTCGCTTCAATGACTGATTAATACCCGATGGTATCTGCCGTGATGACTTGAATGCATCCTTTTTGGCTTCCGAACTTTGCCTTTGACCAATACATCGGGATCTCCTGCCCATGAATTAAATGTATTGTAATATTTTTTTTGAGAAATATTGATATGCTTAGCGATTTCAGACCCTTTCCCCATCTGTGTGCATTGCATAATAAAGACCACTCTATAACGAAAGTATCAAAGAATTCATTAGGTTGAGTGTGGAGTTGTTGAATCGCAAGCGGCGGAGGGGGAAACGCTGCCGTTTTGATTTCGTTCTTCAATAACTATCAATGGGTCATTTGGTGTTGTTGGTTTTTTTTTCTCTTTCACTGTCCTCATTGTTTTTGTGTCCTCTCTAAAGAAGTGCATTCTAGAAGAACACACACCCTCGATTTCTCAAGATCGCCAGACGCTGTAGACTTTTATGTCTACAATGAAACTCATACAGCAGCTCGGGCAAACCTAGAAGCTAAACCCCAAGTGAAGCTCCAGACATAACCGAATCGACAACAAGGTGGCGAAAGCCCAAATTGAAAGGGGGTGTTGTTCCCGATGCTGATGTTTATCTGCCACTTCCCCACACAGTGGAAGTGCACAACAATGGTCATTATACTTAAACCCGGTACACCAGAGGCCAGTAAGCAAGCGGTGGCACCTGATTTTCGTTACGTCATTTAAATATAAGTACCACTTCCGCCTACAACATCACAAAACTGCAGGCAGGCCAGAACAATGCAAGTATAGAAAGTATGCCTGGCACTTCGCGTACGCCAGAAATAACTAAATAAATAATTAAAATTGATTTAAATCGCATCTATGACTATTTTTAGTGCTAGATATCACGAAAAATCAAAGTTGGATAACACTAATTCTACCTTTACTACTAGGCAAACAACAAAATTACAGGTGTCCCATGTGAATACGAAATCAAACCAGCAAAAACAAAGCGTGTGACATTTGTTTTTTTCTTATTTGGTGAACGTTAGGGAAGACAAGGAAAAAAGATACCAGTGCATTCCCACACTCACCTTGAAACGTATTTTATTTGCTGACACAACCGAAAATATGTATTGTGTAGGTATTGTGCGTGTATTAGATTGTATTGGTTTCTTATTGTGGGTATCACTCGGAATATTTTTGTATGATTTTGGTTTTTGATCAAGCCTTCTTTTTTTTGGCCGCCTGGTAATATCATTTCATTCATATAAAACGGTAAACGTTGTTGTGCCCACTCTTGTATGTAATCCATTCAAAGAGTATACTCTGAAAGTACGTGGTCAACAGAGAGAATACGTTTGTAGGCTTTGCAAGCAACTCACAAACACAAACACAAAAATGAAGAAGAAGGATAGCAGAAAGAACCAGAAAACGTACAAAACGTTTCTTGCGCTTGGGCCGGGCCGGCAGTGACTTTGCATAATAACAAAGATATATACTGAATATGTTTCACATCAAGAGCTCGTGAGTGCTAAGCACATTCAAACATTGTTTTTTTTTTGTAGTTTTTAATTATTGTCAAATCAATGTTTTATAACGATAAAGTTGGTGGTTAATCTTATTACGATAGGTTTCTTATTCCCAATATTTTTAATTCCGTATTTAACTGAATGATGTATATTTTGACTAATCGACATGTGACTTATATTGAAGAGTTCCAGCAATAAATATACTTATCGAAAGTATACAAACGAACTTTTTTATAGTCTTAACTAAATTCCGCACGCGACTTCGCTCGCCTGTTATGTAATATTGAAAATTATACCACAGGATCCTTTTATCGGAATAAAATCATGTCCTACCCAGATCGAGCTCTATCCAAAACAACGAAAAAACGTATGACACATTTGTGGTTTTGAAACAAATTAATATTAAGAAAAAACATATTTTCCTTTAAAAAAAATCAAGCATAGATATACACTATCTATATACTCAGCGACTACGTAGAATTTTACTGGTGAAAGAATTTTTAAAATCAGATTAGTAGTTTCGAAGATTACCTCTAACATCCAAACAATCATTAAATCTTTATTATATTAGTATGGATTAGTATAGATAAGACATGGTTAATGCTAGTTCCTGAGATCTAATTGAAGCAAACGTTAGAATGTTCGCTTTTCATATTCGAAGTTGTAAAATTGTTCATGCTTGAAGGACTTGACATTTACGCAGGGAAGTTCTAAGTTACAGTCACCCGAGGACCTAGATATTTTCGCAGTTAATATTTGTGGGTGCTATATAAAATTTTAATGAAATTGTAGCTATATGTGCCATAAGAGAAATGGTGATCCGATATATGCATCGATATATGCGATCTGGAATATTACCCAAGGAACCCTAGGAGAGTGAAAATTTCAAAGCTTATGTCAATGGACCCCAACTACATCTTTACAAATATAAAAACTTTTATGATCTGCTCATATAAGTTAGCTAATATTCTTTATAAGTAAAGGCATATGTACACGAAATTTTGGAAATAAAGCCAAAATTCAATGGACAATGGAAGAAATCAAATTTTTTAAATAAAAACTTTAATTTGAACCAGAGTTTTACTGTAGAGTACATACAATGGGGTATTAGTTGTGGTCCTTATTGCCAATGTTATTATTGTTGTTGTTAGAATTATTATTGGCCACAAAGGAGCAAAAGGACATCGGCATTCACTGGTATTTGCATATTTTAGATGTGAAACACGTCTAATCCTTTGAGAGCTGTCAGTGCAAAACAAATCAAAAAAAATAGTAAATGCGACAACAGCGGCAACAACAATCAGTGATCCAGGGTTACATATGTACACAGATACACCGTTAGACAGCATTGAATTGAGTGCAGAGCAACGAATGCGTTTCGTGTGTCACACAACACAAGCACAAATTTAATAACGTGATTACAAATTCACAAAGCGAAAACAACATATTGAAAATCCTGCAGACAAAATGGACAGCAAAGTTTTTCGGCTACCCAAAGGATGTGGCTTGAAAAAGCGCTATACAGGCGGGCAGGAGAGAAAGTGCGAACATGTGAGTTGGACGAATTGACTGATAGAGGTCCAAACAGAAAGACAGTCAGACAACACAAATAAGCTTAGCTGTTGTCATTTACAACTGTCTGAAGGGTTTTCCTTTTGGTGATGGGGTGTAGGTTGGTATGCGGATTTTGGGCGCTGCCAATCTAAATTTTGACAATTTTGACATAGCGCAGATTCAATGGCGAGATTTGTGTGTCAAAAATGAGCAAATTAAAAAGTTCACATTAAAAATACGGGCATTGTTGTTATTGCCATTTTAGCTTTGTCGTACGAATAACATGAAAAAGTGAATGAAATGAATTCATACTGAGCGTCTTTGGTTACCGTGCCACACAGCCGCGGCAGCAAGTATATAGGAAGAAGTAAAGAAGAGCCGGACGAAGCAAGTTCGATGGCTATACCACAACTAAATTAATAATGAAATTTAGAATGTGTACAAGCCCCAGGCATGAGATATGGCAGTGAATACATCTTTTAACTATCTAAATTTAATAGCCAAAACTTTAACATTTCGAGACACTATAAAAGAAGTAATAAACTTTTATACATTATACTTGCAGCTATTATGGTATCGTTTATGGCGTATGCGTTCACTTTCAGCTAATAGAGCATTATTATAATATTTTATGTAGCCATGAAAATCATACCCTGGCCAATCCTAACAGATTGAATGATCTCTTACTTGAAGGTAATTCAACTGCCCCCAAACAATATAACCAAAACTAATATTTTTCACTATCAAATAGTGTAGTATGTTTTTAATTCTATGTTTTTTTAGTGCACAACCAACTTTCAAAATGAGCAGACCCACGTTATTCGGCAAGTCATAGTTTTATCAGTAAAAAACGGTAAATCAAAAGAAATTTAATCAAACTAATAAATTAATCAAATACCCTACAATGGGTCAACCGCCCGATCCACCGGATCGATATAAGACTTATACCAACCCGAGCATAAGAATTCCCGGCCCGAAGTACCTCATCATGGCCAACAAATGCGTAACGGTGCAGTACGGTGTCAGACAAGCTGACAAACTACTCAAACTAACGGCACTTTCTGACTCAATTGCTGTAAGCGTCACTGAGCACAACTCTCTCAATTACTACAAAGGAGTAATTTACTCGAATCAACTGAGAGCGATTGAAGAAGAGGAAATACTTATGAGCTTAAAGAAAAGAGATGTGGAGAACAACTTACAGACAGGCCTAATAATAGTAACATTTACCTCACGTCAGACCATACATACCGCTTCCCATGCGCTGCAATAACTCTCTAAAATTTGGACACACTCAGATACTGTGCAAAGGCAAAAAAACCTGCATAACTTGCGGTCAAAACCAACACACTGAAATAAACGAAATGAAATCTTGCACAAATGGCTTGACCTGCATAAACTGTACCACCAAAAAGTACGGCGACAACAAACATTCATCTAATGACTAAAAGTGTCCAATCTTCATTAAAGAGAAGGAAATCATAGCAATAAAAGTACTACAAAAAGTGGATACAAAAACAGCATACTCGATCTACAACTTAAACTACCAACATGAGCACCAGACTTTTGCAGAAATCGTAGCATAACAACCATCATCATCCAATATAAATACAAGGGAAATGAGAACAACATCCACCTCAGCGAACCTAACAACAACATCTGATGGCGTCAAACGGGATATGGTATCCTACTACGATATTGACAAACTCACTGACCCCTCAACATTAGCTACTAACTTAAGTAATAATATAACTAGTAATAGTAACATAACTGCCATTCTACCCAGAAACATCCCAAAGCGTAAGTTAAACCAACTTAAAAATAACGATAAAAACAAGAAAACAGCAAACCTTAAACAAAAGAAACAAACTAACTATTCAGATTCTGATTTAGGAATAACGATTGACACTTAATAAACAGAAAACAAATTTTTCCCGGCCTCATTGCGTTTAATGGGGGGCGCTTCCTTATCCGGTATATATTTGCCCTTCTCGCATCCCGTGAGTCGAATCGAGGCCAACTTAAAATACACAAAGTGTTCACTGTAGAAATCATACAGTGCGTATTACCGCACTATTTACTATACTATTATATTACTATTTCCCGCGCCATAATGTATCTGTTAATCCTTCAATGGAACATAAGAGGATATCGTAACAACTACAGCGAACTTTTAACGCTTATTAAAGAACAGTCACCCCACATAATTTCATTACAAGAAACACACTTGTATAATACTAACCACATACCTGACCTATAAACTACAACTTCACCACTAATAAAGCAACAAACAGATCTGGAGGAATTGCACTACTCGTGCACAAATCAATTCAATACACCCAACTTACCATAAACACTGAGTTGGAGGCACTAGCAATACAAATAAACTACTTAAAGAAAATTACCATTATCTCAAATTATATTCCACTATCAAAATCATTTACCTATAAAAATCTAGTAAATTTACTAAATACACAAAACTCTCAATGCAATATAAACGGAGACTTCAACAGTTGGCACCCCAATTGGGGTTCACCACGCAGTAATTCATAAATAACGCAAATCTTGTTCTACTAAATGACAAATCCCGACACATTTCAGTACACATAACACCTTTACGCACGTAGACATAACCCTCAGCTCACACAAACTTGCACCATTCACCCATTGGAAAAGGCTAAACGACCTTAGCGGCAGTGATCACTACCCTGTAGTCAGTTCAGCTATTCCACAAGCTTCAACACAAAATTCCAGTAGACCGCACTTTAAGACCAAAAAAGCAGACTGGACATATTTTGAATTACTGACAGAGCAACCCAGCAATCCCAATAAGTACCAATATTAACAAGGAAAATTCTAATGTTTGCAAAATAATACTACATAGCGCTCATCACAGCATTCCACAAACATCAACTAAAATATTTAAACATAAAGTCCCATGGTAGAATAAGGCCTTAGCGGAGCTAAGGAAAAACAAAAACTATACATGGCGAGTACTGAAAAGAAACATAACACAAGAAAACATACTAGCGTTCAGATAAGCGAACGCTCTATTCAGACGAGAATTAAAACAAAGTAAAAAACAAGCTTCAATAGACTTAATTTCAGAAATTCAACCCACTACACCTACAGCTAAAATCTGGAATAACATTAGACAATTTTGCGGACTGAGCCCAGTAAAAACTATTCATTACATAAACAGCCCCATAAGCAATCAGAAAATATCATGCAAATCAGCCATAGCCAATAGTTTTGCTCAACATTGGTCACAAATATCACAGGACCATAACTTTAGTCAAGAGTTTATTTCCTTACAAATATAAAAACAGTAAACTTGAAAACATTCCAGCGCAGATGTACTACAGATAGAAAAAGAAATAGTTTTCTCAGAATTCTCCTCAACTATAAAAACACTTAAGGGTTCAAGACCCGGCTTAAAAAGAATTTCATAGCGAATGTTAAAGAATTCATCAGTCACTCTCAAACATAGAATCATACAACTATATAACAACATACTTAACAGCACCATACCACAAACACACAAAACCAACCCAACAATCCCCATTTTCAAACCCAACGCAACGAAACTTCAAGTTACCTCATATCTCGCTCTCTCGACCAATCTCGCTAAATTACAGTCTAGTAAAAACATAGCCAAGAGGTTATAGTGGTTCGTTACAAAGTTTAAACTGTTACATGAAAATCAAATAGGTTTCAAAAAAGGCAAATCGGTCACAGACGCTCTGATTTATGCAGGCCATCTGATAACCAAGTCAATATTAAACAAAGGTCACTTAACTATAGTCTCCCACGACTTCTCGAGATCATTTGATAGAATAGGTGTACACACCATAATTGATCAACATCAAGAGTGGAGCATAGGCCCCAAAAACCTAAATAATATAAAAAACTTTATGACAAATCGGAAAATTATATAGTACGAGTGGGAACACATATGTCGGCAACATATCCTCTAAACAACGGAATACCGCAAGGTTCACCGCTCTTTTCCTGACCGCATAGAACAAACTGGCTAAAACTATTTCTCGACAAAAGGACATACATTTCGGCCCTTACGCATACGATTTCCAACTATTTATAAACTTTAAAAAACACCAAAAAACACAACCTTTAACTTAGATACTCTTTTCACAAACATGAATAATTGGTGTACCTATTCAGGAGCCACATTATCACTAAACAAAAGTAAGCAACTACATATTTGTAAAAAACCTAATTGCAAATGTATAATGTCTTGCAATAACTTTTAAATCCCCACCGTTAAAACTCAAAAATTCTGGTTTAACAATTAATAACAAATATAACTGGCACACGCATATCGACCATTTAAAACAATGTCTCGCCAAAAGACTACACATCATTAAATGCTTGGCTAGCGCTAAGTTTAATTGTAATACATACACACTACTAGCCGTGACAAAGGCAACCTTTATATGTAAGGTAGACTATGCACTGTTCCTATATGGACATTAACACAAAAAAAAATTTTAAAATTTCAAAAACCTTTTTAATGCAACAGTTCGCACTTACCTGGGTGCTTACCGAAACATACCTATAAAAAATATATTATACGAAGCTAATATTCCAGAAATAGAAATTAAAGAGATTTTCTAACAGCCGCACTTTACAAAAACCTTTTAAACTAGTGTAACACTTCACTCTTTAAACTTCTTAAAAATCCTAGAACTATCAAACGGAACTCAAAACCATCCATTATAAGAAAAACAATCGAACTTAATATTTCTCACCAACCTTTCCTTTCATTCCTCATAAAACTCACAACATTGAATCACCCTGGCTTTTTTCGAACAAACTTATTCTCACTGGACTTAGAAGACACCGTAAAAATAACACTACACCAACCATCCACAAACAGCACTGCGAAAACATAAAAGACCAATACAGAAACCATCAATTTGTGTACGCTGACGGTTCTCAAATAGACAACATAACTTCCTACGCTATAACCACCGACAGCAGCATCCTAAAAATAGCAGTACTCCCACACTTTTCGTCTGTAATGTCCTCTGAAATAATAGCAATACTAGAAGCAATCAAAAAAAAAAATAAGCAAAGCAATCAATTTAAAAAAAAAAAAGGCACTTTTATTATATGCTCGGATTCTCTGTCATCTCCTGACGCAATCTCCAACCAAAACAACTACAACGATTTATATTCCTCAACAAATAGTTCTCTCTTGATTCGCCACTCCCCAAAGATAACACTCTTATGGACATGGATGTCACTCTGACATAAAAGAAAATTAAAAAAATTAGATTACGATTAGGACACACGAAAATAACAAACCAACACTATATCGACAAAAACATACCAAGCAACTGTTCCCTATGCAACTCCAATGCCACCATAGACACAGAATATATACTTAACCACTGTACCGCACTAAATCGGATAAGAACAACAATTTTTGCAAACACAGAACCAACTACTTGTCTAACTAAGATCAATAAAGAAAACATTAAAAAAAGCATACAATATTTAAAAGAAGCCAACATCTGAACACTCTTTGTTATTCTATAATAACCACAGTCATCAAAACACTCCAATCATACATATGTTCATCCCCATACATCCCTTATACCATAGCCAACGAAATACTAGATTATAAAATTATAGACCTGTAAATGTATATGTAATTGTAAATATGAATATGAATATAGTTTTGAAATCAAAAAAATAATACCAAAAACATTGTAGATACCACATAAAAAAATTGCCGAAGGCCGCAATAGCCAGTGCTATACCATCTACTGTTAAATTTAGTTTTTTATGCTTATCTAACAACATTAATAACAATAATAATACAAATTCTTTGTTTTTATACATATGTTTCTTACTATATTTTGTAAACTTAAAAATTAATCGATTTTGGTTGAAAAAATTTAAAAATCGTCGACTGCTTGAAGTTGGCTTTCTTCCACTTCAACTGCTTATGCTTGAATCTACTTTTAAATTATTGAGGTATTAAAATACTGTAAAATCCACACTCGCGAATTGCTTCAAACGGGCATTCTCTGCAAATTTATTTCATCAGTTGATTATATGTTAAGCTCTTCCTCTCAATCATTTAGTATATCTTCAGTGTCATTCATATTTTCAAAGTCAATTTTAATGCAACATCTTCAGTACATACAATGTTATCAATGCTCAAATAATGCTCTATTTAATTCGACCACTGAACCCAAATGTGAAAGTGTTGATAAGGATAGATTATATTGGGTCTCTCAATTTTTAGTTACTCAAACAGATCATAATACTTGTTTCCAAATGTCCCTTATTTTTAAAAATTTTAATTTCAGAAATCTATATATTAATACAGAAACATGATTTCTGTCATACCATTTTACCCTACTAAACGTCAATATATTTTAAAGAAAATTATATGGTTGGAAAGGTAAAAATTCGCACGAAAACCACGAATACAGGGTGAAAGCTGAGAATCTTACCTTTATAAAAAAAAAGATATAACCTTCAAACACCAGATTCCCTTGATGTAAGTTAAAACCGGGAAATTTCGCCGAAAAACCCACAAAAGCAAAGTAATCGTAGGCACTTTGATTATACTGACCACATTTCATTGACCAGATCATGGCCCGAACAGATTTTGAAATTGATTTTGAAATGAAAATTACCATAATGTATCTAAACTTTTACCTGATTTTGCATTTGCAAAGTAATAGGAAGAAGAAGAGAGTAGCTTCTGTCGTTTAGCGTTTAGTGTGCTGTACAGAAAACTTACGTACTACTCGAAAGGCCGCGGTTCGAATATCCTTGCTGACCTTGTAAAGTGAAATTTTTCAAATTGTTAATTATTTGGGAAAAATTAAACATTTCAAAAACGTTGAATTTGTGTTCTCTTTTTTATTTAACTAGGACACATGGTTTTTATTAGCAATGAGGCATGATACGTTATTAATTATGTAAGTAGCAATAAATCTCACAAGCTAATTTTTTAATTAACACATTCCTCCCTTACTATCTTCAGGATTTCGCTCCTGTTTAATCACATTGCTCGCAGAATATCAATGCGAATTCTCGTTGGCTCCTGTTACCCTATAACAGAACCAAAAAATAAGTTGTACAATAAGCGCTTCCAACTTCAAAGTAGAGTATCTTTATATATACATACATACATACATACATAGCCATTTAAGTTTTTAAGTTAAAATCAAACATTTATTTCAATCAATTAAGTTTTAATAGTGAGGTGTGTGCGAATAAATTGAGTCAGTTTTTCACAACCTTCTGCTTGCGCACAGGTGCCCTATTAAGTTAAGGTCAGGGCTGTGGGTTGCTGAATTTAAATTCATCTTTCTACTGTACTAATTGAAGGCGAAGAGTCCTCATACACTTTCAACATTCGTTCATAAATTTCCTTTACTTTTAAACCTTCCAAAAATAAAAATCCATTCACTGCACGATACTTGATTTTTCAATTTTAAAAAATACTGTGACACGTCGATACTAAATGGCTTGTAAACAAAGAATGAATTGACAGATTAAAATGAAACTGCACATACGTTTATATACCAACAAAACAAAAAAAATTTTGGCTAGTAGCCACGCCCTCTATTATCGAACCGCAAAACTTATTGAACAACCTAATATTATATAATATCATATTATATATACTGCTTTGCAAGGAGTACTCCACACAGCGCATTACCCATTTTGTGGTGGTTGGTTTCCTCTGTAGGTATGTTCACCACATGCTGATTATAATATTTTTTCGTTTCGGTTTCATTTTGGCAAAGTTAGCAATAGAAGAATTCATACATTTCTTTAACGTTTCGAATTTTAGCTACATTTAAATTGTATTTGATTGTTCATCTTTTATATATGGAACGTTCACATTTGTTAAAGTGCAACTGCAGTGGGCACATATATTGTTAAGTTTATCGCCATATTTCAAAAACCTGTTTTTTATATACTTTCTATAATCAGATTGTTTTTGAAGATTTAACAGTGGTTTTTTGTAGATATTTTTCCGCATATTGGGCTTGATGTGTCATCTTGTATATGGAGTGCTATTTCACAACCGCACAGTGGGCCAAACAGCCTTGCTAACAGGATGTACTTCGAATTTAAATATTCATAATTTTGTTTTTTCAATTGATTACCAATACTCCAGAAAGCTTATTAAAGCATTTTTAAAAACTTCGTGATATATTTGTGAATAGCTGGGCGCTTTCAAATATAACATATGTTTAATTAACTGTGTTGCAATATATACACGCCTTCAGTTCCACTCTATACTTTGAGGAGTAAAGACGTGCCACTTTATACCTGCCCAAATCGATAGTAATTTGCGACCACAACACCATAACAGTAAACCAAATAAACAAACAAGTGCATAAAGAAAAATGAAATAAAACGATACCAAAAGTTGTGCAAAAGTTAAACGACAGGCCTTCGTCCTAAAAACAACAACAACGATATCTGATCCACCAGACAAAAACACAAACAACAACAACAACAACTAGCTCAAATTCTCAATAAACAACAGTAAATCTCTCAAAAATGGTTCAAACTGTCCCAAATACATGATTATTAATAGAAGCAACAGCAACGACACTTTGTCTAACGTCTCACCATTTCTCCTTAAGAAAGTTATCGATAATGTGTGCAACGGCGGAGTTGACGATTGTAATCCACTGCGTAACGGTATAATCCTTATGAAAAATTTATTAAACTCACCTCTCTCACCAACGAAATACAACTCGAAGTAACAGAGTACTACTCACTTAACAGCTCCAAAGGTGTTATTTATTGCAACAACCTGAGGGACATTCCTAAAGACGAAGTTGATAACGAGCTCAAAAACCAAAGTGTTACTGAGTGCAAAATAATTTTCAAAGAAGATAATAACACTTTAAAGGAAACTGGACTTCTTATAATAACTTTCGCCTCTCCAAACTTACCATCTAACATCAACATTGGCTACCAAAAAGTTCTCGTACGACCATACATTCCTCTACCACTCAGATGCAATAACTGCGGTAGACTTGGACACCCAACTAAAGCCTGCAAAAGCATTAAACTCTGCCTCAACTGCGGCCTACCGGACAATGTCGACCTAGAAGCAATGGAACCATGTACCAACCTTCATTGTTGCATTAATTGCAACAATCGTGATCGACAATGCCCTGCCTTTATCAAGTATAAAGAGTTTCAAGCCATCAGGGTCCTCGAAAAAACTGACATAAAATCTGCGCACAAAATATACAATCATCGCCACCAACTATCCTCATCACCATCCTTTTCTGCAATTGCCCGATCTTTACAGACAACAACAAACACTAGCCACAACAATACTCCAATCCAACGTCAAATACAAAACTACGCTGACAACGATGCGTTGCCTTCTACCAACATCACCAGCGAGCAACCACTCATCACCCCACATCATCCAGAGCCCATAAATGACCAGACTCTGGACTCCTCATCGCCGGGCGATGCCTATCCAAAGGCCACAAATTCTGTGAGAAAAACCCCGATAAAATCTAAATGGTGCAATGGTTATTCTAACAATTATGATTAATTACAAATTCTCATAAAAAAGTATAATCCAAAAATCATCACCATCCAAGAAACACATTTTAACTCATTGTCTAATGATTCAACTCCTATCAACTATAAAATTTTAACCTACAACTCCTCATCTGGTTCATCAGGCGTCGTTTCCATTCTTATCCATTACTCTCTACAGCACAAAAATGTTATCCTCCCTCAAGATTTTGATTCGATTGGTGTAACAGTCTACTCAAAAATTAAGTTCAACGTTATCTGCTCATACATTCTCCCAAACAAACCATTCTCTATTAACAGCCTACGTAATGCATATGATAATCTCACACTTCCTTCGTTAATCTCTGGAGACTTTAATAGCTGGCACTCTTTATGGGGCTCGCCCTAAAACAATCGTAGAGGAAACACAATTTTCAAATTTTTAGCTAAATCGCCATTTTCCATTTTAAACGACGCATCCCCCACTCACTTTAGCACCCATCATACTTTCACTCATATTGATTTCACTTTTGCTACAACTACCCTTGCGCTAGAATCACCATGGAAAATAGAATCTGATAGCTTTTCCAGTGATCACTTCCCAATAATTATAAATCTTTTTGAACACTCCCCCTCCCTTCCTATACTTCAAAATCATCCGCAAAAGCGCTAACATTTCTATTCCACAAAATACATCCAACCCACATCATAAATGTTCAGTCCCTTGGTGGAACGCAAACCTCCAAAAACTCAAAATTGTTAAAAATCATCATTGGTATTCCGTTAAGCGCAATATATCCACTGAGAATATTTTGAAATTCAAAAAGGCGAACGCACTCCTAAAGCGCGAAATAAAATTCTCTAAACGCCTCTCACTAGAAACATACACTTCATCAATAAACCCAAACACGTTAACATCAAAAATCTGGAGTACCATTCGTACTCCACTCCGTACTGGCTTAAAACCGTACCACTCTATACACGCCATACATAGCGCTAACTCCCAAACCCCAATCACTGACAGTTACCTTATAGCAGAAGAGTTCGGCACTAACGGGTCGAACGGTTCAAACGACACAAACTTTTCGACTACTTTTCGCTTACACAAAACAAACTTACTCTCTACCCCCACTCCCTATACACCGTCATCATCAGCAAAAATAATTCAAACCCCAATTATTCATCTTGAACTAAAATCCGCACTATCAAAATTAAAAGGTAAAACTCCAGGTCTGGACAGAATCTCTTACCCCATGCTAAATAATCTGCACCCAGCAGTCACATCACGTCTCCTCAACCAATATAATAACATCTTCAATAAATTCCTCCCACAACACTATAAACTGAGCAAAATCATCCCCATAAATAAACCAAACTCCGACAAAACTGAACTCAATAGCTACCGACCCATTTCGCTAAACCCTTGCTGCGCCAAAACTCTAGACAAAATAATTGCAAACCGTATATGATGGTTTGTGTCCCAAAACAAACTAATCAACAGTCGGCAAACCGGCTTCAAGAGGGGCAAATCGGTGTCTGATAATCTAGTGGAGCTAGATTTTCTGATCACGTCAGCCCTCTCCTCCAAAAACCACCTCTAGATCATCTCACTTGCGTTTCACAAGGTAGGAATCCACTCCGTCATAGATGAGTTACATTCATGAAAAATTGGCCCTAAAATCATCAACTATGTCACTAGATTCATGTCCAATAGAAAATTGGTAGTATTTGCAAACAACCACTTCTCTTCAGTTCTTCCTCAATTCAACGGCATTCCGCAAGGCTAACCCTCTCCGTCATCCTGTTCCTTATCGCATACAACAAACTAAATAGATTAATCCTTAAACATAGACATTTCGACTTCTACGCCTACGCCGATGATTACCACATTGTCAAAAAAATAAACAAGTTTACCTCAATAAACATAAATCCATTAATAACAGATATCCTCTCCTAGTGTGATTATTCGGGTGCAACTCTCTCGGTTTTAAAATGCAAACATTTACACATTTGTAGAAAGCATTCCTGACAAGTCAAAATCTCTTCATCTCTAGCTCCGATTGCAGAAGTCAAAATCCTCAAAATCTTAGGAATCACCTTCAATCACAGATACAACTGGAACAATTACATTCTAAACCTTTTAACCTCCCTCAACTCCAGGCTAAATATAATCAAATGTCTCTCAAATTACAAATACAACTGCAACCAACTATCTGTGATAGATGTCATAAAACTTTTGATTATGTCAAATATAGATTACGGCCTTTACCTCTATGGAAACTCACCACCCCCCCTTTTAAACAAGATCAAAGTAATTTACCACTCAGCCATTAGATTTGCCCTAGGAACTTTTAGATCTACTCCTATAAATAATATGCTTTTTGAAACCCAAATAATGCCAATAGAAACCCGTAAGCAGCTTTCGATAGCAATGCTAATTAAACCAATACTTCTCTCAAATGACTCTCCTTTAGCAGTATCCCTCAAAAACATATCTAAAACTAAAAATCCAGCACCAAAAATTCCCTCTACTCTCCACCGCTCCCTGCTACACAACAGAAGTTTTGGCCTTCCAACTAAAACAATACCCTTAATCAAAAGCACATCCCCACCCTTCACACTAAACCTCCACTCCTCTGTCATCAATACCTATCTTCACCAACTTCCGAAGACTTCCACGCCTCCTGTAATTTACCAAATATAATTCCTACGTCTTAAATAATCCCTACACTCTCATGTATTCATATACACAGACAGTTCCAAGTCGGACTCCGGTTCCTCCTTCAGTTTAGTAATGAATAGCGTACATGATAAATTCCTCCTTCCCCACTACAGCTCGTCTTTCTCAACGGAAATCATTGCCATTCACAACGCAGTGAAGACGGCCAAAGAAGCACCAACATTCTTTGATATATATACCGACTCACTTTCCTCATTACAAGCTACAGCCACTACTTCCAATCAATCATATTCCCCCTAACAATCTTGCGAAAAATTCATCAAAAATAAAAATTGTCTGGACCCTTGGCCACTGCAATATCACCGGCAACGAAGAAGCAGATAAAGCTGCTAAAGATGCATTCGAATTCGCATGCACATTCCGATTTATGCTTTTGGCAACATGCCAACTTGAAACAAGTTTTGAATTAACATTTACTTTAAATGCACAGAAAATACGCGAATAATTAACATTTTAAAAATAACAACGGTATTATTAATTTTATTACTTCAATATAAAACACAATTTATTGATCTGTTCGATAAAACCAAATCTTCGAAAAATGTTGGATTCCATTCAAAACGAGTTTGCATCTCTATGCTCGGTTGGGTTTGCCTACTAAAGACGGTTTACTAGATGGTTTGGAAAAACTGAAAAAATCTAAATAAACAAATTATTTGTTGAAAAAAAATTTATGCAGATTACTTTGGAAAAGGATAATCTATCCATTCACATCATTGGTTTTATTTAAAAAGCTGTTCTTATGGGTGAAAATAACCAATTATCCCAACAAAACTGTGGAGGTTTTGATTCTTAACAAAGAACAACGTTAGAAAGCATTGCGATTGTAGAAAAATGAAGAAATTTCGTAAATAGGCTTATTTTTAAGTAGAAGAAGTACAAACGGGACATGCAATTTTTCGAGGAAAGCAATCACGAATGGCTAGATACTTCTCTTAATTTAACAGAAGCCAAGTGGATAAAGTATCAGGCTTAGTACAAGAATTAACATGTGACAAATTAATGGTAGCAACGAGTTCCAGATTGTAAAAGGCTGGAAAACGGAATGCATCCAAAGTTGTTTCACTATTGAATACTGACGAGAATGCTGTTGAAAAAATTAAAAAGTTCGTGGAATCTGAAGATAAACATCCTATCAAATATACTCCAGAGGCCACCTTGAGTCATTATGTTGATGGAGATTTCACAAACCACTCGTACATGCGAGCCGGTGCCAAAGCCCTTAATTTATTTGAAAATATTACCGTTGGGAACAGCGACAACAGCCTTTATACAAACCGAGCTTAGAAAAAAAATGTCATTACTTGTAGTCATACCAATGGATGATTGTGGAAGTACAAACAATGGCAACACAGCAAGACGGGTTTTCCAACAACATATGTTAGCTTCCCAAATAACAGGTGTTAGCGAAACTATTATTAAAAGATTTAGCATTATTCTGCGTGTTATGGCTTGCGGCTATTATGTAAATTCAGGTGCTTTTCGGCAATATGCATTCAAAACAACACAATTTTTTGTGAATGAATATTCATGGCTTGACATGCCGAATTCCATTCACAAAATTTTAATTCATGGTGCAGAGAGATTATCAGCAACGATGGGCTACCAATTGGCATGATGTCGGAGGAAACACTGGAGGCTACGATTACGAAATTCGAAATTAACCAGTTTGAATTACTCAATGATGCTATGTCTGTAACGGATGGATTGAAAAGAAAACCTTGGCTTTTTTGTGAACTCCTTTAATAATGCTTTCCAATCTTAAGATTGTGTGGTTTTCAAAGTTATTACAAATTGTGGGTAATGATAAGTAATTAAAAACGTTTTAAATTATTTTCCATTTTTGATTTCATAGGAGTTTGTGATTTCTTTGATTTACTTGGAACTGGAGTCAACACATTAGAGTACTCGCAATCTCTGCAGGTAGAAACAGGTGTGCTTAAACATGAAATCTCTACATCCAATATCAAATCACATCAATATTAAATTCTTTTGTCATTGGTGTTTCCTGAATAGCATATGGTAAGTCATTAAGAACATCATATGATTTCTCATCGTCTTATACACTTCAGATGAAATGAGACAGCTGAGAGAATGCGATTCATTATCTGCAGCATTAGTGTCTTGTGCTCCCATTTCAGTAATAGCGGATTTTATGGATTCACAATGTTTTGGTGAATCAGTTAGTGAAGTGAATGTGGCCAAAAATAGGACATGTCGCAATTTTTTACTTTTTTTATTTCAAGCTTAATGGGAACTTGCTTTAATTACAGTGCCAGGCAAAATTTGTTTATCAAGTTGAAATTTAAATTGGTTCTTTATTATTTTAGGTTGAATCGTGAATATTGTTCGACCTGTCGAACAAACCGACCAAACTTTTCGGGTAAACATTTACCTTTAAAAATATTATTTGTTATAATTCTAATTAAATTCGACTATAACGGTAGAAATGGAATAAATGTTTTAATAATATAGTCCACCATTTTTGGACAATAAAACTTGTTAGTAGCATGTATTATATTTGACAAAATAACTTCATAACAAGAAGGGACAATCTTGAAACGTAATGAAATCTGCATATTTTACGGCAAGAACTTTTCACTGTTGGTTGTAATTTTTGATCGAAGTATTATGACAAGGGATTTTGAACTAGCTCTCACAGTCATTGAGTTTATAAAAGTTAAATGGTATGCCAAGAGCTTGGCGAGGAAACTTTTGAAGTTCAATTGCTTGCAAACCAACCCTGTTGTCGATGTCTCTACCAATTTTTTTGTTGGCGTGCAACGGAAAACACCATTTTGTCTGGCAAATGACCAGTGAATATGAAAATATTTGGTTGCGACTTTTATAATGGGTTTTATCAAGCTTCCGGTTGCAACAAACCGCAATTTTATTTCACTAAGGATACAATCTACATGTAGGAAAAGTAGGTTAGGTTGGTCAAAGCTCCACAAAATAAATCCTACGCGTCTTACAATATCATTTTTTTTATTGACTTTACTTTTTTTGTACATAAGAGAGGATTGCTACGAAATTGTATTTTTTTCAATCACCCCCTTAATTGCTATGTATTTTTGAATTTTCTAATTAATTTTTCTATGTAAGGGTATGGTCTGAGGAAAACACAGTGACTTTCCCATCGTAAAAACCCTAGAAATTATATGTATTTCAGGATAGAGCATTGCAGTATTCGGTCATCACAAAATTGTTAGTATTAAGATGTATACTTCATGTATTAAGATCGTTGTTTTTTTCAAATGTAGACTCGTTAGATAAGTCTTCCTAAATGTTGGGACTTTAAGACGTGACAAAGTCCTAATTGTAATATGAAATGGAAGGCTCGAATTCATTTGTAGGGCCCTCAACCCTGTTTTCTTTACAAAAGAGAGGCGAGGCTTCAGATAATTCGTGGTTTGGAGACAAATTGTGAGGCGTGAATCGTTTTGTAGGGGCATCAACCAATTTATTTATGTTATATCTTATATTACATTATATTGAAAAATAAAATATTAAATATCCTTGATCCTAAAAAAATAGTACATATAAATTAATAAAAAATTAAATAAAAGTTACAGTTTTCTTAATTTTATTTATTTATTATTATTATTAATTGTAATTTATATATTAATTTGTGAAGCATCACCATGTGCTTACACTGAATAGTGTTAAAGACTCATTTAAGGCAAGCACAATTGAATGGAATAACGGACAAAACAGAAAAATTGGAAAGATCTAAATAAATTAGACGTTATTTAGAGGATGTTGTGAAGGATGGACCATATTTCCAGGGATTTGGAAATATTTTATTAGCATCTCAGGTATTAACTTAAATAATATAATAGTATGATAAAAAATATTTTTTCGCAAATGCTTCAAACGCGAAACCCGTGAAATGTGATGCATCCTTTGTGTTCAGTGGAATGGGACCATAATTGTTGGGGTCTTAACTACCCTTTGTCTATTGCAACTGCAATCGCTTGTTCAATGAAGTTTTTGTTGATAGAATGCAATAAGTTTACGAACAGGCTAACTGTAATAGTCTACATAATTTACAAAAAAAACAGAAAGGATATTCCACATGACCTTTAAAATATCTTATAATATATACTGCCGGACAACCGATTAAATCGAAATAAAAAACAACAAAACATCAAAATATTTTCATCAAAACATATTCGCCTTTAAATTTTCCTTTCAAAATAGTTGCTTCGATGACATTTATCATTAACCATACTCCAAGCATAATCCACCGCCCCCATTGTTCACCTTATCCATGATTGTATCGTAGGCTCTTTGTGCTGATCATTGTTCACGCTGAAATTCTTGGTTGAATATATCGTGCATAGGACTCTCAGGCGATGTCATCCCTAACTGAGCCAAAGCTTTATTTCCTATCGCCAAACACATATTTGAAATCATAATAAATGCTTCATTGTAAATTTATGTTCTGAATTCAATTTCGGGAATAGCATTCATACGACGCACTCGATGCAAAATATTTTCCACCATATGCCACCATCTGTACTTTTCCATAATTCAATCGGATTCGCCGAAAAAGATGTTGAAATTATGATTGAAAATAATGTCCGTATTTGATGTGGATGAGCTGAAACTGATGCGTCAGAAAGAGTAACATCCCAGTGAGTATCAGCCTCCAACAAATGCAACCTTTGACATGCTGTATGATATGTCGAACATAAATGTCCATCAACTGTTCCCAATTGTTGAAATGATGTTGGGCCACGAACATTTACCAACAACAAACCCAAGGCGAAGCACTAAGCATTGTTTGGATGAACAGTGTAAATACGTTCCAATGCATCCGTTAAGTACAAATTTACATGGCCGTCGACATGATTTTCTGTCTTACGTCGCCGAAATTCCTTTTTCGATACATTCCACGTAAAATAGGTTGGTACTTTTGCATACAGCAACGTTTTCGCAAATGCATCAACTTCACATAAATTGAAAAAGGCAGGTGATGTTGTATGCAATGGCGCTGCTGCTCTTTGCCTTGCGTTATTACCCGTAAAGTAGACACGTTGTCCATTTTTAAGATGAACTGCCAAATGAAGCAACGATTGGTGCCTTTCAGGGATAAGAAATGAAAAAATTCGCCAAAGCGCCTCATTGCTGCTGATATAACGTCCCATTTGATATTATAGAAGCTCTAAAGCTCGTGGATATCGTTTCGTACACTTGCCATCGTCAATGCACGGAGAATAGTTATTAATTGCACCGCATGGTCCGTGAATCATATTTTTTTATCAAAATATCGATCAATTCTGGATCAATTGTTTGGTCTGGAATCTCCGCACAAATGACATTATCAACTTCCTCTGGTGTAATTTTATCCATCAACCTAATCGGAATATGTGCGTGTGGCAAACCACGCTTTTTCCATTCGACTAAATACATCCAACAACGAACGGTTCCAAAAACTTTAAAATTTATGAATAACCCCATTAATGCTTTCAATTTCTGTTTGAAACAACGGGCTGTAATATCGTGACGGTCAATTATTGATTGACCGTCAAGCAGACGATCTTTAATTTGCACCCATTTCGGGTTGCAAGTAAATGTAATGAATAGATCGGGCCGGCCATAATTTCAAACGTACGTGCATATGACGCGGACTGCCAGTACACGATGAGGGCAAAATTATAATTTGTCCGACATCATTCACATTACCGTTCACTTTCGATTTTCGTATACATATCGACTCTGTATTGATTGAAGAGTCGTCGGCAATACAAAATGGGATTATTCTCATTTTGGCACAGCATTAAATTTTCTTCAAAAAAATTAAATATTGCATTCAATTACCATTTGATGGATTGATCATTTCATATCCATCTTCACGGCAGAACAAAATTGGATACTATAAGGCATCGAGGCAACGATGAGTTTACGAAACACGTAGAAGTTCCGAATTCTTCCGATGCAACACAATGTCACACTGCCGAAATTCTTCTTCAACAATTACAATGGCAACCTCATCGCTGCATTAAAGCTCCTCTCGTGTTGGCCAACAGGAACTTTATCAGCACCAAGAACTATGGTATGATTATCCGATTAGTCTAACTAATTCGTTCTCATTGTGGAAAAAATGTTGTAGACGTTCAACAATGCTTCTTCTCACATTTTAACCAATGGAACAGCGACGATCAGTTTCAGCATTTGTGTTACCAACAAAATAAATTTGTAAAAAGTATTGTTCAAAATCAGAAAATGGGAGCAATTAGCCTACTCGATTTCAAATCTGTCCCTGAATCTCTACCGAAGATTGAAATCCAAATACAGAAACCAAATTATTGAAAATATTATCAAATTCACTTTCAACGAAACCGTTTTCAAATATGTCGTGATGGAAAATTAGCTTGAAGATGGGCACAAAGTGATCACGAATGATATTTGTAGCACCGAATGAAGTCATTTGGAAATATGACTTCTGTGTTCAGCAGAAGTCATCGCTGACCTTTATTGTTGCTTTTCGCTCACTGTTGAAAATTTATTGATTGAGATGACTAAAAAGTCATTACAAAAATTCTTTGCTAACCAAGTCATCAGATTTCAATTAGATGTTTTACATTTTTAAACAAAGTAATAAAGACGCATTTTTTAATGAAATAATTTGAGTGTTGTCATTAGTTGCTTCGAAAGTGTAATGTTATAATATTTATTTATTTAATTTTTCTTTGTTTTTCCATTCCCTTCTAAAATGCCGCGCATTTCCTAACGCCGTAATTTTACAAATCTTGCAGCACTGCATTCAGCAGAGACAAATCAGTAATCGGTTAGCAAACATTGATTGTATGATTGGATATTTTCCAAAAAAATGCTTCGATTCGGGAGTCAATCCTAATACCAAGGAATAAAATGGTTATGGTAGTGGATTTAATGCCGATAATTTCACCTTTCCATTGGCACAACATAAACCTGGTGTTTCATTTTCTAATTTGAATGCTTTGCAAATGTAACAGAATGATGAGCCGAATAATAAATATCCCGATTTTAGTTAAAAGCGGCGCGCTCCACATTTAATCGACGAATTGCATTGTGATTCGATTGGGCCATATTCTGCCGAATATTAGCATTTCTTTGAACACGTTGTGAATTAACTCTTGTGATTTAACATTCGCCACTACATTAGGAAGGTTAGTACGTCGACCAAGGCTATGGGACCCATGGAATTTTATTTCTTGGGGCGGCGCTTATGAGGTTGAATCTTATGGTGTAGGGCTGCGTATTGTGGTTGTTGATGTTAGAAATTGCGTCTATTGCCGAGAGTGAGTCGGTGCAAATAACGAAGTTTTGGTTTTCTCTTTTTATAATAAGTTTTATTGCTTCGAGGATGGCTATTGCTTCTGCGGAGAAGATTAAGGAGTAGTGTGGTAGGATGCCATATTGGGGTATGCTTGTTTCGGTTGTGATGGCGTAGGTTATAGTTTTCTGGTAAATTCGGAGTGTGGTGCTTATTAGGGAATCGGGGAGAAGCCAGGCGGGTTTGGTGGATAGTGATTTTTGGGGGAGATATGGTATGTTGTATTTATTAGTCTTGCTATGGCCATTGTGAGTTTAGGAGTTTTGTGTGGTGAGTGTTGTTTTATGTATTTCTTAATAGGGGTGTCTGTGGAGTTTAGTAGTGTTTTGTACATTTTAGCTAGGATGTAGTCTCTTTTTGTTTCGATTGTAGGTGTGTTAGTTTCGTATAGCATGTTGTTGATGGGTGTGGAGCGGAGTGCTCCTAAAGGAAGCGGGATTGCCGCAGTAAGTGGCATTTTTAGTTTATTAAGAATAGATTTTGGCGTGTGCCCATATATGAATAGGGCATAATCAATTTTTGGGATACATGTGGCTTTGGTTAATTTCAAGGGTGTATGTGTGTTGCAGTTGAATTTCTTGCTGGCCAAGCATTTTAAGGAAGGTATAAGTGTTTTGATGTGTGTGTCCCACTTGTACTTGTTGTTAATGGTTAGGCCGAGGATTTTCACTGCGGAGGTTGTCGCGATTTGCATGTTGTTGCATGAGATGTTGCACATGCAATTGTGTTTGCGGCACATATATAGGTGTTGGCATTTTTGCAATGATAGGGATGCACCCGAGTGGGCACACCAGCTTTGTATATTTTGGAAAAGGTCTAAGTTGTAGCTGATATTTTTGTTTCTATTGAAATTGATAATTAGAAAGAAGTCGTCTTTGAAATGGATTTCTTTGTGTAAGCTAATTATAGTGGCTAATTTGTTATAGGCTATAAGAAACAGTATAACGGATATTGGTGATCCCTGTGGGATGCCGTTTTCAAGGGGATACGTCTTAGAGGTTTGATTCCCAACTCGTACTGTGATTTTCCTGTTTGACATAAAGTTTTGTGTGTAGTTGATAATTTTTGGCCCAATCTTCCAGCAGACTAATTGGTCTATGATAGTGTGAACACCGACCCTATCGAAAGCCCTTGAGAAGTCAAGAGTGATGAGAGAGGTGTGTTTTTGGCAGATAACGATCGGGCTATGACAAGGTCTGCGAAAAGCAGACCTTCTGCAACCGATTTGCCGCGTTTAAATCTGAATTTTTTGGGATGAAGCAGATTGTTTTTGGTTAAGAACCACCATACTCTTTTGGAGATGATTTTGTCTAATGTTTTCGCTAGGCAGCAGTTTAAGGAGATGGGTCGGTATGTTGTTATTTCCGGTTTGGTTGCTTTTGGTTTTAATATGGGAATGATTAGGCTGGTTTTATACGATTGGGGTATGATGTTGTTGAAAATGTTGTTAAAGAGTTGAATTTTTCTAGTTTTTGTCGATTGTGAGGTGTTTTTGATCATGGGGTATGAGATTCTGTTAAGTCCTGGGGTTGACCCTTTAAGTGATTGTAGAGCTGAGTTTAGTTCGATTAGGGTTATATCGTTAATGTTTGTGCAGTGTTTGTGGTTGTGTAGTGGATTTGTTTCGGTGTATATGAATTGTGTGTCAAAATTGTTGTCTTTAGATAGGTTGGACCAGTGCTGTGCAAATAAGTCTGTTATTATGGTTGGGTTTGTGTGAGTTGTGTTGTTGGGTGTGTCTGTGATGCAATGGATTGCTTTGTTGGGGTTGAGTCCGCAAAACCGTCTTATGTTAGCCCAAATTTTGGTGGTGGGTGTGGGTGGTTGTATAGTCGACGTAAATGCGATGGAAGCTTCTCTTTTGGATTGTATAAGTTCCCTACGGAACATGACATTGGCGCGGCTGTAGTTGATGTTGTTTTCTTGAGTGATGTTGCGTTTGAGAGTTTTCCATGTATTGACTTTGTTTAACCGAAGTTCTGTGAGTGTTTTTTTCCACCACGGAACTCTGTGTGGAAGTTTTTGGTGTGATGTTTGCGGTATGGAAAAGAGTGCACTTTGCAAGATTATTTTGTTTAGGTTGGCGGCTTCTTTGTTTATATTCGAACTCATTCTAATTCTGTGGTAAATTTCATTACTTAATTTTTTAAATAAACTCCAGTTGGCTTCTTTTGTTTTAAAATATGCACGGCCAAAGTTGTTTGGAGGGGGATGGGGGAAAACTGTTATTAAAATTGGGAAATGATCACTCCCGCAAAGGTCGTCGAATATTTCCCATTTTGTGTATGGGTACAGTTCAGGTGAGCAGAGGGATAAGTCTATGTGGGTGAAGGTATTATGGGTTGTATAGTGGGTTGGGGACTTATCGTTGAGAATGATTGGGTTGGATCGTTGAATAAAATTTTCCTTCTTTGTTATCTTGTGGGGAGCCCCAGGTGGAGGTGCCAGCTGTTTAAGTTACCCAAAATGATCGAAGGGGTGTTGGAGTGGTGTGTTTTGAATGAATTTTCTAGTTCCGTTAGAGAGAAATTTTTGGAGGGCTGAATGTATGCTGAGAAAACCACTATTTTTTGTTTGGATTGGATTTCTAAAGCTAATGCTTCGAAAGTGTTGTTAATGGTAAATTCATTATATTGGATTGATTAGTTTATCAAAATGGCGACTCCGCCAAAACTGTTGAATGCTACATTAGTAATTAGAGTGTAGTTGATGGGTATGGGGATGTTATTTTTAGTTGTGTTGATTATATGTGTTTCTTGAAGTGTTATTATTTGTGGGGATTATTGATTTATTATAGTTAAAAGTTCGCTGTAGTTGTTTGTATATCCTTTGTTAAATAATTTTAAGGGTCATTATAGTGGAGTAAAATTAATTTTTAGTTTGGTAGGGGAAATGGTTCATTTACGGTTTACTACAGTGAAGGATGGGTTGTGGTAAAGGAGGGGGTTGCCTCCGGGTGACTGACGGGCTGTCGGGGATAAGGAATCCCAATCTGTCGCATAGATCCCTGAAGGGTGTGACACACCTTCAGCCAGGCGGAGGCAAATTGTTTTGGTTGTTGTTATGTTATTATTCCATTAAATCAGAACTGTCGTAGTCTTCTATGACAGCCTGAGAGCTGAGTTTACATTGTTTAGTGTTGGAGCTTAATTGTCTAAGAGTTCGTTTCGGTGTATTGCGCGGGACTATTTTTATTTTAGATTGGTGGTTAGATTTGCTACTTAGTTTCGCTGATAGAAATGTGGTTGGAATAGGGTCGTTGATGAGGTCGCTAATGTCTTCGTAGGATATTAGATTTCGTTTCTTTGCGGTTGTGTTAATGGTAGGTGTTAGTTGTGGGTTCTCGGCACTTATTGATTTTGGTTGTTTTAGTGTTGATGTATAGCTTTGCTGGTTGGTTGGGTGTGTGCGGTTATATATGTTGTAGGCCGCTTTGTTAAAAACCTTTTGATTTATTTTTATTGCGATTATTTCCTGTTGTTTGATTTAGACTGGACATTTTTTGTCGATGGATGCGTGGGTGTTGTTTGTGATTTTGTTTATGGTGCAGTTTATGCATTCAGGTTCGTTTTTGCACACTTCATTGACGTCTCTGTTAACGTGGTCTTTCTTTCCACACTTTATGCAGGCTTTTTCACTTTCGCATACCTTGTACGTATGTCCAAACCGCCAGCAGTTGTTGCACCGCATCGGCGTGGCAATGTGTGGTCGATTGTTCCTTTCCAATGTGTGGTCCTTTGTTCCAATCATGATGTACTCTGGTAGTGTGAGGGAAGTGAGAGTTAGAATAAGCAAGCCCGTCTCTCTTAAGTTGACATCTGTTTTTTTCATTATTTTTCGTACTTCGCAGACGTTTTGGCTCTCCAATTCGCATTTGATTTTATGTTCTGACACCTCTCTTAAGTCGTTTGAGTAAATGACTCTCTTGCTGTTGTTTAGTGAACGGTGTTCTGAATGGTAACTGCAATTTCAGCGGTAAATAGCTTCATTTTCATTAATTTTGTTGTTTACGATTGAAAAATCGAATGAGAGTTTAAGAGTGAACTCGTGGACAGAGAGCGGTGTGTATTTGCAATGCAGCAGATATTTATATGATAGTGACCGTACACGTTGATAGTCGGTTGAAAACTGTATAATATTACTTACTTACATTAATTTGTTTGATGCCCTTCGTTTTGTCTTATTTTCTTGTCGAAGACTATGAAATTATATAAACTAGAAGCGCTCTTCTTTCAAAGCTCGGCGTATCCAACAACAAATGTGTCACTCTTTTTGAGTGATTTGTTCAGTCTACATTATTTTATAGTGTTTGAATTTAATTAATTGCCTCAATGCAAGTAGTATGCTCAAAAATGGAAACTTGTAGCTACATTGATCTAACCATCACCAACATCCTATCAGTCCTATCAGCGCGTTCAAACAACGTTAATCCAAACTCATTCGATATCCTTTCGTACCCCTCCCAACGAAACATTAACAAAATGATCGAATTTTTAAGGGCTAGAGAGATGCATCTAAACTATTTACATACAAAACAATTCAAATATGTAAACACAACCTTTAAACAATTCACATTTAGACTTACCGAACTAGAATTATAATTTATTTTATTCACTGTACAAACAAAGCTTATGTTGAGCATACCTTTCCCTAAATGTTGGAACTTTTTTGTATGTGTATATATGGTTTCACAACTAAAACTAAATTTGTAGCACCCCGTCTAACGTTTGACGAAGTCGACGTTAAAACAGAAGACTATGCGAAATACCTAGGACTTTATATAGACAACAAATTAAATTGGAAACAACATATACAGAAAAAGCGCGAACAAATAAAATTGAAGACTATACAGCTTTATTGGCTTCTTAACCCTAAATCGAATCTATCGCTAGAAAATAAGCTTTTGATATACAAAGCCATAATCAAACCCATTTGGAGATACGGTGCGCAAATATGGGAAACATCCAAAAAATCAAATGTCGCTATAATCCAAAGACAGCAGTCACGAATATTAAGAATAATCGCCTAAGCAGGATGGTACATAACAAATGCCGACTTACACCGCACCGCACCGCACACCAGATCATGCCTACAGTAGCAGAGGAAATAACTAGAAGAAGTCGAATTTATCAAACAAAGTCAGCGCATCACATGAACGTCAATGTCAGCTTACTACTACAAAAGAATTACATTGTAGGCGACGTTTAAAAAGGACAAGACCAGTTGATCTGGTAAACTAACTTAAGATAATTAATTATTAAAACGACTTTTCTACTTCTTCACTATCTTATATAACTTCTATGAACTGCTCATAGAAGCTAAATGCACCCATATCCGACATTTAAACAATGTACTAGTAGTCTAAGTAGACATAAGTACTAAATAAAGGTTCAAAAATAAAAAAAATAGAAAATAATAAATATATATATGGTGTATTGAATAATAAAGTTATACCCTCTAACACTGAAATAAATTTACACTCGTGAATTAAGCAAATCTTGTGCTTTAACTGCATCGATTATGTCGTCTTCCTATCACACGAAAATGTATCTTTGCGCCTTATTGTTAAAAAAAGGGAATAGAAATAGTCCTGTAACTCCGACACACATTATTACAAACACATAATTTGAGTGGGAATTCCAAAGAAGAGTTCAGCCAGCTCTGTTCCTGCGATATGTAATGTGACAAATTTGAGGGAACACAAACAAACAAATCGCGATGATGGTAGGGACATTCTTCCTGAGGTGTCTTTTTTTGTACGACGATGAATCCTATGAGTGATACGTGGGAGATCATCGTCCACCCATATCCACAATTGGGCGGCGGCCTTGTGGCCCTAAAAGTGGCAAAGACTTTCAGGGAGGACCAGGCCATGGTTCTGACGAGTGGAAAGAACGTAATTGCCGTGAGAGACATTGGAGTAGGAAGGTGCCCTCGCCTTTCAAATGAGTTTTTAATACGGGCGGTGCTCTTCAGGTACGCCGCAGGCGGTGAGGCGGCCGCCATAACAGACATCATTTTAACAACACGGGCAGCAGCAGCAACAACAAGATCGACATTGGCAGCAACAACAACAATCCGACAACAACAGCTATGCTGATTGAATTATTTTCTAATTTTTTTAAATATTATTTTATTATTATTTTATGTGTCATACTAGCGTACCCGGCCACACTGCAGCGGCTCAGTATAGTTAAAGTTAGTCAGTTAGTTGTGTTAAAGTTAAAGAGAACACAAATTCGACTTAAAATGTTTAATTTCTCCCAAATAATTAACAATTTGAAAATTTTCACTTTACAAGGTCAGCATGTTTTCTATACAGCACACTGAACGCTAAACGGCTAAACGGCAGAAGTTACTCTCTTCTTCTTCTGATCTGGTCAATGAAAGTTGGTTAGTAGATAGTAAAAGTGCCTACAATGACGTCGCTATTGTTGGGTTTTCGGAGAAATCTCTTGGTTTACATCATGGGAAACGTAAAAATGACCGTGTTTCACACATATGCCCAATTTGAATGAGAAAACTAGTCGTGTTTGAAGGTTGTTTTTTTTTTTTTAAAAGGTGAGATTCCCTGCTTTAACCCATTATTCTTGGTTTTCGTGCGAAATTTATATTTCTTCCCCCCTTTCATCAACGGCCACTTTGCTTGCGAATTATTTCCTAAATTATTGCATAATCTACAAGAAACTTTATGCAATAGGTAGAGTACTCAATTCTGCGTGCGTAGCTCTTTAATATTATTTTCCTAAACTAAGATTTTTAAAATAAGCAATAAAAAACCAGTACTACTTTCATAGAGAAAGACATTTGGAAGGAGAACAAATGAGATGGCACTTTTCGTTGCTAACTTGTGCTACTTGCTACTTTACGCAGGCAATGCCGTTGAAAGTCATCGTTTGCGGGTGGAAAGATACGGGGAATATGCTCCAAGCATATAAGGATGCGACAAGTGGTTTCCCAAATTCGAAACTGGCCATTTTGATCTGCAAGACAGTCAGCGTTCGGGTAGACCAAAATCTTTTGTGGATGCGAAATTGCAGGAGTCCTTGTTCGAAGACCCTACCCAAACTCAAAAACAATTGACCTTTTTACAGCAATGTGGTTGGCTCAGAAGCAAGGTTTTTTGGGGTGGCATTGATAAATTGCCAGAAAGATGGATAAGGTGTATAAAATCTAATGCCCAATGCTTTGGATAAATAACTTTACGGTACAACTGGTAAATAAAATTGTTGGAAATAGTTTTTTTGTTTTACCTGGGGAAGACTCGGTGGTTTAGCTACCAGATAATACTCCGTCTGCCTCTTTGACATGGATTCAAGTAGCGCATTTAACAGGACATATCATTAGCCTTTCTAAATACTACATTATCAATTATTCAATTTCGAAGCTAATGCGATACTTCCTAAAACCTAGTTACGTTACCAGCGAAAAGGGCTAAATTATGAGTGGCCCTATTGAATATTATTAGACTACATATGGGTACTGAAACGAATTTGCATATGTATCTCGTAAATACTATACAAACTTTGGCCACAACCACAGAGACGAGCTACACCACTACATACACAAGCCCTATCTATGTTACCTCAAAGGGAGCAAAATACACGGAATTCTTTGTTCTCTCCTCAGTGTAACTCCACTTATTTCTGCTTGGTGTTTCCATAGAAAAATTTTGGCTTTTTGTGCTTAGTTCTTCTGTTTGTTTTTCGCACTTACCCGAACAGTAGTGTCAAAATGTCTAAAGTGAAAATGTTTAAAGTGTTTTCAAGGCAAAATGCACGCCAAAGCGGAAATTGCACATGAAACCCCAAAAATACCAAAAGTAGCCGTAATGAATGCCGAGCTGCATCAGTACGGGCGTTGTGGTAGAGCGTGGCTACCGAGGCCAATGAAGTCGCCAGGTTGAATGAGTGCACAGCAAACTAATTGAAATTGTAGCAGGCGATGAATATGGTGATGCAAGAGCGAAGAGTGTGCAAACCACAAAATGAAACACCTGCCGACAACCAAACAAAAGGAAAAAGGAGAAAACAAACAACAATAACAACAAGAGAGGCCAGGAATAAATCGTAGTATAGCCTAGCCGCTGGACATTAAAGGCTGAAATCGTTGCTGTTGATGAGCTGCTGAATCGGCTTTGCACTGAGATGGCGTGAAGACGAATTTATCTCAGATTGACAAAACGACTGACTGGTGGAATTCATTAAAGGACGAAGGACCAAACATTGCCTGTCTGTTAGGCACGGATAGGTAAAGAGCCATAGAAATTGGCATCCTTTTCGCCGTGGCTCAACAGACATATTCAGAAAATGAGCAAACAACCGAGGCAACCGCAAAGTTAGGCGACGACACTGAATTCTATCGGAAATGCAAGTATGCCAGCACACACACAATACACACACCGACACAGAAAGTCATATAACGAAATTAAGGAGATGCAAAAGCAGACAGGCAGTGCAGCGAAAACGCTGACAGCCGAAAAGTTGTCCAGCCCCACTGCCATAAATGATTAATCATATTCACAAGTTAGTTCGCCAGCAGCGAGAGTAGTTTTTAAGGAGGTAAGCCAAGCGAGCAAAGCAAATTAAACTTTATTACTATGGCGGCCGGCTCAAGCACGTAGCACATAATGCTCGATGCCTAACGCCATGTCACCTTGCCTCACATCTTGTGGCATGCCACGGTTGTGGTTGCGGCGACGGCACGACCAGACCAGCGACTTAATAGAAACACCAGCCGAGACGGAAGCGGAAGTAACCATGCTCATAGTGTCGCTACGAATGGTTGACAGTGAGTGAACAATGAACGGCATCAACTCGCCGACGCCATCAATGCCCCTCCCCTACCCGAACAAATGTCAAACGGATAAGTGCAACGCGCTGTGGTCAACGGCATTGTGGACGGACAGTATATTGTAAAGCTAAGTGAGAGAACGTGACAAAGGGTAAGAGCACAACAGATAGGTAAAGAACAAGAACACCAGCAATTAAGTTTGAAAATGCCTTGAGTTCTTTTTCTCGTTTCTGCCTCTTTTTGTTTTTGAGCCAGGAAGAAATGTTGGTCAACCACAAAAATTTTTGGGCTAAACTCCCACCACGCTAAAGAAATCAAGTCAAACGGAAACTAATGTCGTGCTGTGTGTTTCGCTTTACATTATTTATTAAAATCGCTTATACGTCGCCGTTGCTCGTTTCGTATGCACAACGCGTTCGTCCACAGTGGGAGAGGCGGTTAGCGATCCACACATAAATTGACAAAGCAACCAGCAAAGGCTAGCAAAGTCGTTGGGGCACGCAGAAGCACACACATGCCTGCTCTCAGACATGGGCTAATTTTTCGTGCACTGTTTGGTTGGCTTATTATTACTATTATTATTATTATTATTATTATTTTATTTTTTTGTTGCATTTATTTATTCTATAGTGCCAATTTGGTCAGCCCAATCCCTTTGGTAATAATTTTCTAATTGCATTAACTGCCGCCCACTCAGTGACAATGTGGACCGTGCTGTACAGTTTTTGCCGCAGTGTTCTTTCTTCATCCAATTAGCCTGTACGCTGGTGTTGATGTTGTCATTACCACCCTCCTTGAATGCCGTAATTCATGCTACGCTACAGTTTGGTGTCGGGTGCCTGGCAAAGACCGATGCCAATCGGCCGAAACGATTCGACAATCGATTTATCAACTGGTTGTCCTGTGCAGGTGGACAATTTTACTTTTTCATGGGGATTGTTTTGATTTTGGGTTTTTCCTCCTTTTACTCCTCCGCTACTTCTTATTTGCAGTTGACAAAAGTAAAGAGCGTCAAGAACAGCAAAACCAAAAAATGTTTATATGGATTTTGAATTGAATTGTAGATGTGGTGGCTTTGAAGTACAAGAGTGAGTCTCTTATGCATTTCAAGGACTCTACAAGGCTCAAAGCTTATCCTAGTCAGTTTAATGTATTCTAGGAAATTTCCAGCAATTTTCTTACATCTACTTCTTCGTGAAATGAAAACCATGTGAACGTGCAATAATACGAATATTAACAATTTCAATGAGCTGCATTAATAAAGAGGCAAATTTTGTTTTATATTCTTTTTAACCACTTGTACTATACCAAATCTGATTAGATATACATTATGTAAAATGAGTACCCGGAATTTGTAAATAAACCTAAATTTGCTCACTTATTCAACCAATTTCTTTGCTCGACAGTTCTTTCCTTCGCGAAAACGGCAGAGCATACTCGAGATCGATTGGCGTAAGCTACTGCCGTGAACACACTGGTTGACATTTTGCGTCCAAATCTAGCGTAAAAACTAATACAATATTGCACACTTACACACTGTAGGCTTTGGGTGAGCAATTCCGGGAACTTATTTTACACAATGTACATTGTAAGAGTAGTCAGAATATCATATATTCGTCACCTATGTGGTTCTCATATGGAGGCCTAAGATGCTTCAGGCAAAAGCAATGAGGCAATGCGGCAATGCGACAAGCGCCAGCAGCTTACGTTCCTCGCTATGGCCGGAGCCATGCGAACTTGCCCGACGGCAGCCATAGAGACGATCATTGGACTTACTTCATTGCATATTTTCGTTAGAAGGTCAGCAGCAACTAGTGGTCTGAACATTCAAATACAATATGGCATGCCTTTCAAAGGCACTGGTCACTCGAGAATACTTAGAGTAATCCATGGGATCTAAATCTACACCAGAACAGACCATATCACCACGGAATTGCGCTTCGGCCGGCGCTTCACGGCTCTCCTCTCAAACAGAGCTGACTCGGAAGTCGGTAACCCGGGCCCTAGACTCAATGGCAAACATGATGATTTTAGAATGGAAACGGATACCGGAGCAGGGATTTTCGGACCAAACACAAGGATCTCCATTGCCACGGGCAAACGGCCCACTGTATTCCAAACGGAGACCCATACGCCATGGACATATGTGCGCGCAACCTCCTGGCAAAGGGACCAATAGGACAAAATATATCTAAATTTTCAGATAGTCAAGCGGTGATCAAGGCATTTACATCCATCAGAATTGTCACCCAAGATATTTGGGCACGCAGAGAGGGCTTAGTCAAGCCAAGCTGCTCATCTGCCTTGGAAACACCCCTCCAAATTAAACCTTTGTAGATCAGACCTAAGACTGCTTGTGCGCTACTTAACCGGTCACTACCGCCTATATTATCATCTGCACAAACTAGGCTTTTCATCCTCACCAGAGTGTAGGCTCTGTTTAGACGACGCAGAAACTAGTCTTCACCTCCTTTGACTTCCTGGAACAAGACTCGGGGTCACCTGTTTGGGCAGGAACTCTTCGACTAAAAACCTTCTAGCCTCTCTCAAAAAGGCAGAGGCTTTATTGTCTTAACCAGGGTATAGGGTACGAAAGATCTACTCTGGTCGCAGTACCCGCTTGTTTTAAATAGAATACCCCACAACTGTTTTTGATCCTCGGACCACCGTCGTTAACAGGCCTGGGCCTGGTTTCGCGTGCTCCACTGGATAGCTGAGATCAGGGTTCTACCACCACGTCATGCTTATCAAATCAAGTCTTATATTAACCATTATATACAATGTATGCTAAGCATCTACGACGATATAGAGCAAAATGAATGAAACTTGGCTTTAAGATTTAAATGTTATAGTCTTTACTTCCGCAAACGTGTTAAGAGAGCGCTATATTTTAATGAATATACATACAGTCAGTGCTTAGAGATTAAAGACTCCCTTCAAATTCGGAGTTTAAAGAAAAGTAAACATTTCATTAAAATTATATAAGTCACTACTTTTTTCTTCCTTTCACTATGGGGATTAAACCAAGAGGTCTGGGACGGCAGCCGTAGTACACTTACACTAGGCTACCAAGTGGACTCCCTCAATGAGGCAGACAAATGATTTAGCTGTATCTGGGAAACAACCCGAACGACTTCGTATGCCTTTGTGCGTGAGCCGATGACGATGTTTAATTGTATGCGAGCGTTACGCTTGTTAAAATTTTACTCTACTGAAACCAAAGATGTTTTACGTCAAAAATATTTTCCACACTTAAAGGTAAATCTCACAACACGACAAAAATGCACTGGACAAACGATTAAATATTCTGGCTCTCCAAACGAAGCGGCGGGGTAAATGAACCGTTACCGGGAAAGATTGCCGGCCCGTGTCAAGCGCTGGAACATAGTAATCAATCATAGTAATAGTAATCTAACTACTTCACATTCACTCTAAGACAAGGCGTTTGTACGGTTGTGCCTTACAAGACAAGCATCATTCCACGAATGGAACAAGTCCGGTATCTCCTGGACAAGCGTCTTACATGGCATGCACACACAAAGGTGGTTACACCGTGCTCCTATGAGAAGCTAAGGAATTTAGACTGGCTTCTCCGCTTTTTGAACAAGTTCACCAGGCTAATTTATCTCCAAGCGTTGGGACGTGTTTGGCGTTACGCCATAAAATATGGGACACCACTGCTGCATAGAATATTAAAAGAGCCCCACAGAGACTTCAAGATGCCTATGGTTCTGAAGGTAATTAACTCCTTCAGCATTTGATACCAGAGAAAACTACTGTGGCAGCCCGACCCACTGACAACCGATCTAATACGAATCATAACAAGGGCGCATCTGTTATCATCGCCATAGTCTAGTTTAACCACCCTATTCTGTCCTCTCTATCTAAAAATTTCATATTAGTTGAAAAGGTAGGAGCTTTTGTCATTTTTATTATTCTCGCGCACATTAAAAGCTACACTATTACAAAAAAGCTGTTTTTCATAATAGAAACAATTTTCATCATTTCGAAAAAGATTGCAGAAATGCAGATAAGCACGTTGTTCTTCATTACAGCAGTATGTTAATAGTGTGCGAAATACTGTAGCAAAAATTTGGTCACCACCTGATAGTTGGCGTTAAAAAAGTGATAATTAATAGTGTAAAAAGCTTTTCTATATGAGCAACTCTATCAAGAAATCCAGTAAAAATGTTTTATCGCTTACTGTCTATTAAAATCTATTTAAATCTATTTATTCAATTGATAGAGTGCACAGAATACGGCGGTTATTCTATATAAACTCATTATTTTTAATCATACAAATTTGTCATGCAGTTCACTGCGATTAATGTCATTCATTACATTATTACAAAAATATTTTTTCTTTCTATGTACTTAAACTTATGTCCCTGAGTGCATGTGGTTTTGCAGATTTATGTGGCATCGTGGGGAGACATCAATTTTATGTTTGCGCTCTTTACTATCATTAACGTTTTAGTGTTGGGTTGCTTACGAGTGAGTGAACAACAAAAAAAAGGTGTTCGGTAGAGGGACCGCCGTCGAGAACGAAGTTCCTCACGCCTTTTTACATATAAATTACAACGATTTGTTTGTTGCTTTAAACTTACGCTAATGTCTCACTTCGTGATGTGTAACTTAAAGTTACACTTCCGAGAACTGTGCAATTGTCCATTTTTGTGATCCCTTACTTATGTAATGCTCTTTTTTTATATTATGGTCCTGTCAACTTCTACTGCAAGACAGTAAACTTGTTAAATCTCATCGTATTTTACTAAGGTAATTAATGGCTTATAGTAACTATAAAAAGATGCGTATGCTTGAGATTCAATTTTGTCCAAGTATCTTGAAAAAACAGAGTCAATGTTAGTACAGTAGTATGCTGCGAATTGCGCTGCATCATTATTAATATGTAAATCAAATATATCTAATAAAAAGTAGATTAATTCTTCGAATTTTTCTTTATTATTGAAGTTGAAGTTCCAGCCGATATGAGTGGAAGTTTATGGAAATTTTGTTTAAGTAATTTAGAACCTCCCGCGGTATATTCAACAATGATCGATGAATGTATAATGTAATATACACAATCTTTTGATTTAGGGATATTCAAATAGCTACAATAACTATTGGAATATCGAATGGCCATTCTATTTTATTAGTATTGTTTTATAATAATTATAGACATAAATATGCAGGTATTGTCTTATGATTTAATTAAAGAAATCTTTAGTCATTGAATGTTTAAGCCTTTTGTCTAAATAAGTTCACCAAGAGAACATTTTAATTTTCCAGATCGGTTGTAATATGGATTGGTTAAAATGGTTCCAACTCAAGATCGTATCAACTAAAAAAAATGGTCGTATTTATTAGTAGAGGTATGTATTTATATTGTTAGGATGTTTTAAAAAAAGAAGATATTAGAAAACAAAAAAGAAAGTTATAAAACATGAATTTGAAAAAGGATATGCCGTTTGAGCTACTTATCTTATTAAATTTTTTTCGCAACCGATCCTGATCCAATCCAGTTTTAAATGCCTGGCATACTTGTACATCCTTAAACTTTTCTAATAACGTTGTCGACAATATTTTGTCGACAATCATCTCAACATAAATATACATTACTTTAATATCATTTATGTGTTATTGTGCACATGGAAAGAAGGAAAAGCGATTACTTCAAAGAATATTTTTTGGTCTTTTATTTGTTGGTAACTCCACCTACAATGAATCCTCCCTTCCCATGGGAGGTTGCAAAATAGTTCCAGTAAATGTTTTTTGTTTTAATTTAATTTTATTTTGTTTGCATTGACTTAGCAGGTACGCAATGACCACACACTGATCTCACATGGGGCAAGCCCAAGTGGAATCAAAATTCACCTAGTTACATAGTAGACTCGGCTCAGCTGGTCTTAATTGCTAATTTCTTTGGTGAACATGCTCTACCAAAGCTAATGTCTACAAACTACGTATTTGGCTACAGATAAGAACATCAGCCTCCAACAAATAAGCATGCAAGATGAACTAAAGTTAAGATTCAACTAAGAGTTCATTACATATCATAGTAATAAAAAAATTTAAACAAGTAAACATGTGTGACGAACTGTGAGTTCATTGAAGAGAACTTTATTTACTTAGGGTTAAAGCAAGATAATATGATAGATTTTAAATTATCAGAAGATTTAGATAAGGATATTAGGTCGCAGTGCAAATTCTGTGATTGACATAGGACTCGAAATGGAATATAACCTCTAGTAACCCGAGAAGGAACGATAAACTTTATGCTACCAAGCAAAAAAGGTGAATAGATACTACCAACAATTGAATTATGTAGAAACATCACATCGAGAGTAGTTCTACTACTGGCCAATGTAGGTAACCTAACACACCCTTAGCCTTATTGTAGGCCAATTAATAAACACGTCTGTTTCCCTTCACAGCACGACGCAGACTGACTTTATTTCTTTCGCCGTTTGGGCATTCACACATTTGACATTCACATTAAACTTAAAATAAACTAAACTTACGAACTAACTAATAACTAATACAACTTATATTACTACAATTCAGCCGTCCTGACATTGAGGATCACTGATCCTCCTTTTATTTTCCTACTTCTTAGACAATAATAGTTTTCTGTCATTACAGAATCGTCTTTATTCTTGTTCAAACTTTTTTGCTTTACAATGTTTTCTCTAATTCCATTTTCCGGCCGTTGTCTTAGAATTACATCATTTGATGTTGTCCACTTCTTTCCCTTAACTTGTTCACTTTTATTAACTTTACTCGCAGTTTCGTTTCTTTGTGCCCATGGTTTCATATTCTCAACACTCCAAATTCCTTTGTAAGGAATTTGTGTTTGCTGAAACCCATCCACATCTCCCACAACGTAACGATCATTTGGCAAAGTTTTAATAATTTTGTAGGGACCCTTAAACCTGGGTACGAGCTCTCTTGCTACACCAGTGTGCGAATCAAAGTTTTAAATTACCACATAGTCTCCATTATCATATTTTACTGCATTCTTTCTCTTCACATTTACAAATTTCTCATTCACCTTTTGCGCTTCTTTTTATCTCTCTTGTCCTCGTTCTCTTATTTCGTCTATCGTTTTTTTCTCATTTCCTATCATTTTATCTAAAACATTTTCTTTCAAGCTATCCACAACTTTTCCTTTTTGCCGTACACCAAACATCATTATACTCGGATATTCATCTATCGTTCTATGCTTTGTATTGTTCATAGCGAACTCTACCGGTTCAACGACCTTTTCCCAATGTATATTCTTTTCGGGGTCTACCATTTTCGCTATAATCGGACCAAGACTCCTGTTTACCCTCTCCACCTGTCCGTTTGCTTGTGGCGAACCAGTTGCTATTTTTATTTGCTGAATATTATTCTCATTCAGGAATTCTATAAACTCGTTTGAAGTAAAACTGCTGCCCCTATCCGAAATTATGCATTTCGGTCTGCTATAAGATCTGAAATAATCTTTTAGAGCTGCAACAACTTCTTTTGTCGCTGTCGTTTTTGTAGGATATAACCTCACAAACTTAGAACCTGCATCTATAATTACTAATACGTGTTTCTTGGCACATTGCTTGCTGTAAATCGGTCCATAGTGGTCGATGTGTATCACTTCAAAGGGGTTCTCACTTTTTGGTATACTATGTATGAAACCTTCTTTTTCCCACTTTTCGACGAGTAAGCAATATACCGTAAACAATTTTTTATGTGATTTTCAATCTTAACTCTTCTATTCGGGAACCAATAACTACCGTTTATTACATCAAAAACTTTGTTAACCCCAACGTGTCCCATTTCATTATGATACTTGTACAAGACGTGACTTTCCATGGCTTCGGGTACGTAAAACAACAAAGAGTCTTCATTTATTTTTTTGTAAATTACACCGTTTCTCATTTCATAGAACTTGTCTTCCGTGCTCTGCAACAATTCCTTAATTTTTTTAATTTTTGCGTCCTGATTCTGGAAAATTATTAAATTCTCTTCAAAAGTATTCGTTTCTATCACACAAACTGTCCTACTTAATGCATCTACGTGGCCCATCCGCTTTCCAGCTCTATGTTCGACGACATAGTCATAATTTTGCATTTCAAGTGCCCAACTTGCAATTCTTGGGTTTAATTCTTTTTTATTCAAAGTCATAGTCAGGGAATTACAGTCCGTAATTATTTTGAATCTTTCCCCATGTAAGTATATACGAAACCGTTTTAGAGCATAAATTATTGCCAAAGTTTCCAACTCATAGCTGTAGTACCTAGATTCCGCATCCGTAGTCCTTTTCGAAAAATAAAACACTGGGTGCCATTTACCATCATCTTTTTTCTGCAGCTCCGTTTCCGCTCTCGGGTCATACAAAGCTAGTACATTCGATTCTATCAGTTTAAGTTTCAGCATCTCAAACGACTTTAACTCGTTAACACAAAAGAAAATTTTTTGTCCTTCTTCGTCAAATCATGTAGTGGTTTTGCTATCACCGAGAAATTCTGTATAAACCGCCTAAAATACAAGCATAGTCCCAAAAAACTTTGCACATATTGAACTTTATTTGGCACTGAAAAATTTTTAACCGCTTCTATACCTTATGCCCTTTTCGTCTATCGTGTACCCTAAATATTTTATATTGTGTTGTAAAAATTCGCACTTGTCTAACCTCAATTCTAGCTTGTTCTCAACTAGCCTTTTCAACACCTCTTCAAGTATTCTGAAATGTTCCTGCACCTCTTTAGTAGCAATAATTATATCATCTAAATATATAATAACTTTTCCTTCCTTAACCATGTCCGAAAAAACTTTATTTATAAACCTTTGAAACACTGAAGGAGCATTTTTAAGTCCAAACGGCATTCTAAGGAATTCAAATTGCCCTAGTGGCGTAATGAACGACGTATACTTCGTAGATTCTTCATCCATAAAAACATGGAAAAAACCCATTTTTCAAATCCAATTTTGTGAACACCCTCTTGTTCACTAGTCCATCCATCAAATCATCTATAAGGGGAATAGGGTAATTATGTTTTGTAGTTACCTTATTTAAAACAAGATAATCAACGCACATTCTCAGCTCACCTGTTTTTTTTTTTTGACTAATACTATAGGGGACACAAACTCAGATTCGCTCACTCTTATGTATCCCTTTGCTAAATAATCGTCTAACGTTCTTTGAAGTTCTACTTTTTCAGCATAGGATAACCTACGTGGAGGACAGCTAAACGGTTTTACATTTTCTAACACAAGCATCATTTCGCTACGAACACTCGGCTCAGTTCTAAAAATTTCATTACATTTTGACTTTTGTGTCATTGTCAACTCATCTCCCACACTTATAGTATTGTCGTTCTCTTCACTCACATCAATTGCTAATATTTGTTTTTCAAAATTATCATTTTCGCAAACCAAATCCTTAAATTGTTTATCTAAATTTGTTGAAGCCTTTTTACAACTTTCATCTTGCCACACAATTTTAGCGCAACTTTTCTTTAAAAAATCCCTACCTAATATTGCAGAGACACTCATAGACTCATTAGGAACAATTAACAACTCCAGTTTTATAAATTCATTTACAACTTTAATTAATGCAATTATTTTTCCACTGACGTTTAATTTACTTTTATTTAAACCATACAATTTAATATTTGTTGCTGATAATAACTTAGCACCAGCTGGAATATACGAACTCTTAATAAGGCTCACTGGGCTTCCTGAGTCTATGAGGCACTCTACGGAACACAACATATTAGGATAATCTAGTAACTTAATATTATAATATCTTACATATTCAGGATTTGCTGCCATCTCGGGGGTGTCTTCTAATTGAAACGGCAATCTGCAGCACGATGACCCATTTCTCCGCAAACAAAACAAGCTCCTTTCTCACGTTTTGGCTTTCTGCAGTCAGCGGCAAAGTGACCAAAACAATTACAGTTGTAGCATCGACCAGCCACATTACCCCTCGTTGCAGCATTCTTCATTGGCGCTGGACATTCTGGCACTAGCTGAACGTTGACGAATACCGAAAGCAAGTCATCTTCAGACTTAAAGCGTTGCAAACTCGCACTTATGCGCAATTGGCGATCTGGAATTCCATGTACCACATAATCGATCACCTCGCTTTCTGATATCTCCATACCATTGGCCAGGACCACCTTGTCGTTAAAATACTGCTAAAACGATTCTCCAACACACCACTTGCGCGCCTCAAATCTTTGGCGCAATAAAATTTTGCTTTCCTTCATTCCGAACACTTTTTGCATTTCAGACAAAACAAAGTCAACAGCTCCGCACGCATATTCCGGCTTTGACTGCAGCCATGCTTGTGCCTTCCCTTTTGTTTTTCCGAAAATTATTGCCCGAACCTTGTTCTCACTAATATTGTGCGCTCTCGTTAAGGCAGCAACATGTGATAACCAACCAAAAACATACGTGTCCCCGTCGTACCACGGGATCATTTCTTTTAGATCGCACAAAGGAATTTCATCACGATCACATAACGGCTGCGTCGCCGATTCGCCGGTTGCTTTCAACAGTTTATTCTCTCTCTCTATCAAGTCTCTCTCAAGACGCAATAACAACAGGTCTTTTTTCATGAGTTCAAGCTCTGTTGCTGTGGCTTTTTGCCGCCACAGTTTTCATTCGTTCGTTCATTCTATTTACCGTTTGTCATTTCATTTGGCTTTTCCTTTATCATTTGCTGTCTTTCTTTTGTCGCACCACTTTGGTCGCGCTTCATGTTTGTCTTATCATTTTTCTGCTTCTCTTTTCTCACATCTTTTGGTCAGGCACTTCGTTTGCCCTCTCATTTGTGTTTCGCCACTGCTTCTCCTTCATTTCATTTTTGTTTGCCTCTTCATTTTGCATATCATTCGAACTTTCAATTGTCTTCTCCTTTGTCGTCTCATTTGTCTTTGCGATTAGTTCTTTATTCGTTTGTATTTTTTTTTTAGAAAGAGAGAAAAAAAAAGAAAAAAAACGCAGACTGACTTTATTTCTTTCGCCTTTTGGGCATTCACACATTTGACATTCACATTAAACTTAAAATAAACTAAACTTACGAACTACCTAATAACTAAGACAACTTATATTACTACATTATTGACGGATGAGTGAATGTGATATCCGAAATGGATATGAATTGTGAAACACGTTCTAGTAAGTGATCGTTGATACGATAACTATTTACAATCACATGTTTACGATAGAACGACATAAGCTTACATTACAATTAATGGAAAGAAAGTTTATAGAGCACCAACTATATAAAGAGTCAAGGTCATCTTGAAGAAACTTTAAATGGGCAGGAGATAAAATACACATGCGTAGTTGCATATCGTCAGCGTACATCAACACGTGAGGATTTTTAATGACAATTGGGAAATCGTTTTTTTAAAATATGGAATAACAGCGGGCCAAGGTGACTGCACTGAGGGACACCGGAGGTGACTCAAATAGTCTCGGATGTGACTATTTTAAACAAAACATTTTGAATTCTGGACATTATGTGGGAAGTAATCCAACTGACCAGGTTGGGTGGAATACCAAAGGCGTCCCGTTTATGAAAAAATAACGAATGACACACACTGTCGGAGGCCTTACTGAAATCAGTGTAAATAACGTCCATTTGGCATTGTCGAGAAAAACTAAGGTTAACTAGTGACGTGAATTCTAGTAAATTGGTCGTAGTTGACCGCTTTTTAGTAAACCCATGTTGAGAAGTACTCAACAAAGGAAGAAAATGCTGAATCTGATCGGTAATTATATGTTCAAATAACTTCGGAATCGCACACAGTTTAACGATTCCTCTGTAATTTAAAATATCAGTCTTATTACCCTTTTTATGGAGAGGAATAACGTCCAAATACTAGATAAAATAGAGATATTCAAGAAAATGTCAAACAGTTTGTAGATTGGTCTATGCAAAGCATTAGCACACAGCTTTAGAATAGAACTAGGTGCACCATCCGGACCCGGTAAAAAAATTAGTTTTAAGGCTTTTAAGTAATTTAAAACTGTATCATATTTGATTACCGGCATATTTAATTGGTTAAAATTACTCAAAGAATATGGATAGTGATTATTGAAGTTTTTATTAAAATTAGTATATATGCTTTGAAAAAATGTTGCAAAAAGGTACGAAATTTCTACATCGTTGCAACCTTCAACACCATTCAGTTTCATACAGGTAGGAGATGACTCCTGCTCTTACTATTAATGAAATTGAAGAATTTTTTAGGATCGCGTTCTACGTCCTCTTTGACGGAGGTAACATATGATGAGTAGCAAAGATTATTAAGATGTTGAAAATTATAACGAGATATTGCGTAGGTAGCATAATCAACGGAAGAGCCTGATATTTTGAATTTTTTAAAGAGTCTGTTTTTTAAGTTTTTTAATTAAATAAGATCGCGAGAAAACCACGTTGGTGTCTGGGTTTTACATTTAGGTTTAACTCTAGGAATCAAAGTTTGAAATATTTTTGTATAGTTTTATAAAAAAACCGTGTTGCTAGTTCGACATTTTCGCAGGAATACAAATAGGACCAGTCAGTATTTAGTTTGACGACCGGACATATTTAAATGCTATTCAATTCCAAGATGGGATGATATGCATCCTCAGGAGTAGAAAGAGGATGACTTCTGAACAACGACACAAGGAGACATCACGAATACTGTCAGTAGAGACCAGATCTAGAGTTCGGTTTGTTCTATTTATCACATAGTTGACTTGCTGAAAGGAAAGATCCAGCAATGAGTCAACAAATTCGCAACTCGTTGATGAAATAACTGAGTTGCAATTATCGGAAGCTTACCAAAAAATATAAGGGATGTTGAAGTCTCCCATAATTAGGACTTTATTGGAATCTTTGACCAATGAAATGACTTCTTTAATAGCAGTAAAGTGGGCATTGTAAACCGATTCATCGGATGTAGTTGCAATATAGGAGGACGTTAAAAATAGGTGTGAATTAGTGAGTGAACCGAATGGAATCAAAAAATCGAACAAACTTCAAATAATGAATTTGTTTTTAAATTGGCAGCTACTTGCGTTCAAAATCATTTTTTTTCTGGTTCTTCCTTTGGTTTTTTCCAAGTACCGCATTGTTGGAACTTTTCTACTCTCGGAAAGTGTTTTATTTCACACGAAAGCAATATGCGTAATGCGTAATAACTTTCGCGACTTTTACTGTTTTTAATATCTTCGTCTTTAACAACTTTCAACTTGTTTCACATTTCGTCTCGGCTCCGGCGCGATAACTAATAATTGTTCAATGGTTGAGCCCCCAAATGTAAGAATTGATTAAGATTAAAATTAATTGAAGTAATTGTATATAAGATAAGTTGAAAAGTATTTAAATTTATTTCGCGCCGCTATATTTACTTCAGCTTCGACCGACAACTTTTTCACACTGCTGCTGCTGCTGCTGCTGGCGACGGATACTCTTTGTAGTTGCCGACCGATAGATCGGCCGAGTACTAGCTGACCATCTTTCTTTACATATATATACAATGTTATATATTATATAATCCTTACTAATATTATAAATGCGAATGTAACTCTGTGTGTCTGTCTGTTGCCGTTTCGCGCCTGAGCCATTAAACCAATGGTTATGCGTTTTTGTGCAGGGATAGAAAGGACCTTGGAGATTAACATAGGCTCATTTTTGTAGCGAAAACATAGATTATACAGGTTTGACAGGTGAAAATATGCTTAGCCCAAAATACTTACGTTATCTCGCTCGCTGTGTATACAAACGAAAAAGCGAAGCATAGAAATTAAACGAAAATTCCGAACTGTATTGTTTGAAAACAACAACAACAATATTGTGGCGCGCTCTGCGAGTTGTGTAAATCCGAGCGAGAGAGAGGGACTTGAGATTTTACTCCGTATAACATTCAAAGACGAGAAACAAAACTGAGAGTGGGAGAAAGAGATCATTGATCACATATCCACTGTTGCCCTGCATAAATAGCAGCAGTGGTGCGGTAGTGGTGCTTTTTCACTCTAGCTGATATAAATCACTGTCTTTTTTGTATTACTCTGTTGCATGAAGTGAGAAAATAATAAAATAGCAGCAAGCGCAGGATTCAGTCGTCTTGTGACCGCAGAATAATGGGGTCGTTCGCTGGAATTTTGGTTCTTTCTCTCTAGATAGCTTCGTTTTTTAGGAAAATAAATATTCCTTCACTGATTTGTATTCTTGAAATTTTGGTTTTTCTTTATTTCTTTGGAATTTCGGTTTACTTTTACACAGATTACAAGAACATAATATAAATATTTAATACCATGATTTATTTTACAATGAGGCTCTAACAAATATTGAAGATCAAGTCATAAGCATTACTGGAAAAGAATTGTCGAATTTTGGGATTAGTAGGCCACAAAGAACTCGAGAAGCTTGCAGTGATTTAATGAGAGAACTGGATTACGATGCCGCTTCTTTACAAAAACAAATAACTGAGTATATTCCAAGTTTGAACCCAGAACAAAGATTAGGTTTTGATATTTTTTAAAAAAAACTTGAAAATAGCGAAGGTGGTTTGTTCTTTTTGGATGCGCCACGAGGCACCGGCGAAACATTTCTTTTGAATATTCTTTTAGCACAAATCCGCAAAGATAAAGGAGTTGCTATTGCTGTAGCCTCTTCTGGAATAGCTGCTACGGCGCTCAATGGTTGCCGAACTGCATTCAGTACTTTAACTGCCATTAAACTTAGCTCATGAGAAAATGCTAGTTTTTAACATTAGTAAATTTAGTAATTAGTAAAATTTATTTGGGCTGAGTGTACGATGTCCCACAAAAGAGCAATCGACGCATTAGATCGGACTATGAAAGACATTAAAAGCAACCAAAGTATCATGGGAGGGATTGTGGTACTTTTAGCTGGTGACTGTAGACAAACTCTGCCGGTGATCACTAGGGGTACACCGACAGATGAAATATATACATGATTGACAGCGTCTACATTATAAGTGCATGTAAAAATATTTTGTCTAACTACAAACATGCGGGTACAACTCAACAGTGATACACAATCAGGGAAATATGCGGCTTCTCTTCTAAAAACCGGAGAAGATCGTATAGCATCAGATAGTAACGGTATGATTACACTGAATCGAGAGTTCTGTAATGTTGTCCCTAACACAGATGATTTGAAAAGCAACGTGTATCCCGACCTGAAAACTAATATGAAGAACAGAGAATGGCTGTGTGAGAGGGCGATTTTAGAACCGACGAATGAAATTGTGGTGCACATCAACGATGAAATCAGGGTGATGTTGTTGAGTATCTTTCCGTTGACTACGTCATGGACACTGAGCAAGTGACATCGTACCCTCTGGATTCACTTTTTGGAGTTGTAATTTTTATATGTACATATTACATTTTCACGACAAAACCAGTGAACAGTTTTTTTTTTTTCATATTTATTTCATTAGTATATGGGTGTATTTTTGAGATTGATAAATTTTTTAAGAAAAAATATGCTACTTGAAATTCTACGCAGACGAAGCCGCGGGTACCTACTAGTATTATATGAAAATATATATTGTATATATTATTATACATTATATAATATTGTAGTAATAAGTATATCTGATGTTAGTGCAATGTTAAGTTATGTTATGTTACAGCAATGTTAGGTTAAGCTATAAGAAAAGAAATAAAAGAGTGGCATTCTGAATACGGCGGTCAAACCGAACAGACGTGTTTCATTACTACAATATTAGTAATATTTTTTATAAAGTATATAATAATAATATATAAAATATAATAAAGTATATAATATTACAACTACAAGAAGAAAAGTACTATCTACCAGGGCTTATGACTCTTTGATCGAATGAGACTATGATGATTAGAGTTGGTTGTTTAAATTACAATGAATGAAACTGAAAGGAAACTGTAAATGAAATCAATATTTTCCAGGTTACATTCTTTTAAAGCTTCTGATGGCTTGTTGCTTCTAAAAAATATAGTTTTAGCTCTCCCCACGTTTGGAAACACGTCTAGAATGTGGTCGATATATACCAGTGGTGTTTTGAAATATTTTCCGGAAAATGGATGCCAGTGCGCGTAGGATTGTAGCTCGTATACCGCTGTTGTAAATTTTTCCAGGCCAGACGCTCTGTGAGAATGACTTTGTTAGGAAATCTTTTCAGGTCTTTACTGACATTGGAGTCGACTGTTATAAAGGTTGCAGATAGCACGTGACGTAGCTTTGTCTGCGTATTCATTGCCAGTAATACCTTGGTGACTTGGCACCAAAAATAACAACATTTGAATTATATTTTGGATGCTTAAGTTACGGATATCTACAATTATTTTGTTCAGGCAATTTAAGTGTTGTACCGCTGTGATGGTTGACAGACTGTCGGTGAAGACAACGTACCGTCTTTTATTGGCGTTGACATAGGTGTAGGGGTAAATAGAGAGCAGTGTTCAGGAAGTAAGCCAACGCAAAAGCAGTGTTGGTGCTACATTTTTACCCGCTTGTGAAAAGCCAGTTTCATTCGGTAAGTTTTACATGTTCTTCCACGAAGAGTTGTTAGTAAAATTCAATGCATGTGTCACCTTTTGTGCAGCTTCAAATTCAACGACGACTTTTGTAGACTCAAGGCGATTTTATTATTCTTTGTTTGAGGTGCAGATGAAATATTGAAATGATTTCACAACAGAGCGACAACAGAGCGAATTACTGGTAGTACTTTATATTTATTCTTTGCCTTTATTGCTTTCTTTAAATTATTATGAAGCGATGGATAAGATGTATTATTTAATTTTGGTATCAGTCTTTTATGTTTGGAAGTCCTGCTTCCGTTAGCACACATAAAATATTTGAGGTTGAGACGGCGTTGAGGGATCGTCGTACAGATGTCTGGTATGGCACTTATACTTTATTTAATTTGGTGTTTGATTTAAGCCCGTACATTGGTGAGAATTAGTGCTCGGGTAATATTTGTAATTTATAATTAAAACTAAAAAATTTTATAATGCTAAGTCTTCTTTCTAGGTTATTTTTAAGTATATTTAGTGTTGATTCAAATTAAATCTACTATCGAATATTATGCCTAGGATTTTTGGATTATTTACATTGTCTATTTATATATTACTTACGTGTAAGTTGGGAGAGCTACAATCTCGTTTTCGACAAATATGCAAAATCTTGGATTTATCTATTGACGATGAGTTTCGTCATTGTTAAAATTCTTAAGAAGTTTATAGTTACAATATTGAGATCTTTGACTTTTGTATAAATAATTACATCGTCCGCGTAAATTGTAAGTTGAATATTTTTATGTCGTAGTACAATGTTGTTTAGCACCTTGTGGTATGCCATTGTGTATCGAGTATTAGCTTATTAACTTGGACTCAGAAAGAACGTCGGTTCATAAAGGCCTTTATCAGATTAAAGATCCTCGGACCGACACCACAAAGCTCGAGTTGTGAAAATACCGCGTGTATGCCGACGCGATCAAACGCTTGTTGAAAATCAGTCCCTAAATTGAGCCATTATTTTCAGTAGAAAGAGCGTCCAACATGAAGTGTTCGATTTGTAAGAGAGCGTCCATCGTATTGTGGTTACGCTTAAAAGCCACTTGGTGTTGGGAGATTCACTTGCTTTGATTTATGAACCACATCAATCTGCGTGCTATTACTTTTTGTTGAGGCACGATAGGAGTGAAAATTTGCCTAAAACTATCAATTCCATAGGCGGATTTGCTTAGTCTATGGGGTTTTGTATGGGGGTATGAACCGCTTCTGAGCATTAGATAGTATATTTCGATTAGCTTCTGTGGTTTCAAATTCGAATTCGAAGTGGGGTATGCAAGATACTTAGCTGCCGACAGAGATCGCGGAGAATATTCAGTAATAAGGATGACGTTTTTTTTGTCATGTATTGGAATATTTGGATCAATGATTACCGAAAGTTTCACATTACATTATTCACTATCAAGGAACTAAAGGGTGGTTGAGGTGTACTGGTAAGGTTTTTATATCCGCCCAAATCTTTTTAGTGGAAGAGGAAGGAGATACACGTGATGTAAAATCAGAGAGGGATTGTCTTTTCGCTTTGATTCTTCAATTAGTTTAGTTTTAGCTTTTTTTGCAAGCACTTAGAATTACTATAGACTTACTTAGCTTGTAGTTACGCCACAGGGTTTGTTTTTCGTACCGGAATTGATTAAGTTGGCTACTCCACCAGTGAATGCCACCATAATAAAATAAATTTAGGGGCACCTTCTGTCCAATTTGTTTGTCTTTTAAGCTTTAAAGCTTTTGAATACGATGCACACCAAAGGATATATTATTTTTACTCTTTAACTGATGAGCTGACTTAAAACTGTTGCCAGCACTACGCAGCCATCGGCGTTTTTCAGCACTTGTGAACGTGGATAATTTTCACGATTTTTGACAAATTTCCAACAAAATGTTTGCCTCGACCGATTTCTTTCAATATCCAAATTAAATTGCAGCTCTGTCACCATCCTCCACATAATTAAGACCATAATTATGTCTAAAAGTTAATTCGGATTACAACTCTATGGGAATGCCCCGAAATCTTCATTGCGCAAACTTAAAACCTTATACCACTCTGCGCTCAGACTTGCTTTTGGGACCTTACGAACCAACCCAATCAACAACCTTCTCTACGAACCTTTTCTACTAACTCAATGCCGATAGAATCAAGGATACCTCTTGGAACAGCTAAACTCTTCAAAACTATTCTGAGCTCCGAACACTTACCTGTCGAAAACATTTTTCGAGCAAAGTAAGAATATGTACCTTCAAAGTGCTCCTATTAAATCAAAGAATCACGTTTCTGCCCCCTGATCTTTCAACAACGGTTGTCTATGCCTAACTCTTCACATCTCATACAAAGCTGACACCCCATCAGTTATTTACAATCAAAAATTCTTAGAATTGCAACACTCCCTTAGTTCCTATAAATTCTTGTGCACAGATGGCTCCCAATCTAACACAGTGTCACCACTGCAGACGACATTATAAGTCGTCACCTTCTTCCCGACTTCTCTTCCATATTTACAGCTGAAATATCGGCCATACTTTCAGCTTGTCAACACGTTCAAAGGAAAAAAGGCAAATTTGCCATATGTTCAGATTCGTTATCCTCAATAAAAGCCACTGCCAATACCAATAATCATAATTTTTACTCATCATCGATTAAAAACTTTATTTCATCCAACAGCCCGTAAATCATAATAATATGGGTTCCTGACCATTGCAAAATAACAGGTGACGAACTAACTGACAAGACCGGTTAAGAATCTCACTGTTTCGAGGAGGAGTTACTTTCCACCTTTGGCCATATTATAAAAACAAAGAATAAAAGGCCCCGCGAAATAATTTTACAAAGTCTTTATTATGCGGTGATCGGAGTTGGAATGACAAATGTATTATTACTAAATATGTATAAAAGGCGGCTGGACGGTGAATTTTAGAGGCAAGGGGAAGCTCCAGCAACATATGGCGAAAGCTCAGCCACATGCAGATGGCAAAGCTTTAATGCGCGAGCTTAGTTTAGTTCCCGACATACTCCCCCCATTGGAAGATTAAAATTTTTAACCGAGGTGGTTTCAAGGGGCAGAAGGGCTAGCTTGCCAACAGCTCTCTTAACCATCGGCAGTGCGGATGATGGCAACTCGAACTTCACCATCGTGTCCTGCGATGGTACTGCTTACTCGGCCAAGATGCCACCTGAGGGGAGGTAGGTTCTCGTCCTTCACTAGCACCATGATGAACGCCATTTGCCATGCTCTTGAAGTTGGCAGAGAAAACTGGTGCTCCATTTTTTCCAAAATGTTCGCTGCATCTGGCATACGCGGTGCCAGCGATTCAGGCGATCGATGTTTAGGTGCATAACATCAGGCTCGTCATTTGTAGCGTATGACGATCCGATGAGAAAATGCCCTGGCGTAAGGACTTCTAAGTCTTCTGGTTTCTCTGAAATTGGACAGAGCGGTCTTGAATTTAATATGGCAGAAATTTCACATACAAGAGTGCGGAGTTCATGGAAGGTTAAAATGGATCTCGCAACGATTCGATAAAAATGAAATTTGTCTGCCTTTACAGCCGTTTCCCATTGACCACCAAAGTACAGAGAATGAAGAGGTATGAAACGCCAATTCATACCGATTGCTGAAGATTCAGTGTAAAGTTGGCCCATGTGTGGGTCGCTCAGAAATAACTGCTTCAGTTCGTCTTGTTCATTTTCAGAGCCTACGAAATTTGTCGCGTTTTCCGATCAAATTGCGTTTGGTTTTCTTCTTAGGCTAATGAATCTCTTTAGCGCAGCAATGAATGAAGGTGTGAATATGTTCTCCACTACTTCCAGGTGTGTAGCTTTGGTGGTAAAACATACATATACTGCTATATAGCATTTAATCGGAGGTCTGTTCCTGACTTTAACTTTGTAATAAAATGGTCCACAGAAGTCAACTCCAGTAGTCCAAAAAGGTCGAGTTGGTTGAACGCGATCGGCCGGCAACGAAGCCATGATATTTTCAAAAATAGTTGGCTTCAAACGAAAGCAGCGTAAACATTTGTTTATGACTTTTGCGACAAAGCTGCAGCTTTCCAAACGAATTTTGGAACATGCATTTGAAAGAAATATCCAAATGTAGCGACGAAACGAATGCCCTTTGGCGACGTTCCTGGATTTCTTCAAGAGTTGGCCTATTCATGGGCCAATAAGAGCCGCTGGAACGCAGAAAGGGTGGCCCTTCACATCAGAGGTTGGATTTTAACAACTTGAGAGGTGCAGATCCCCGAGACAGGATGTCTGCCGGATCCAACTCAGACGCCACCTGATGCTATGTCATGCCCATTGCTTGAATTTAAGCAACCCTGTTAGAAATAAATGTGTTATTGTCTGAAGGTGATTCACGAATACATGCCAACACTATTGTTGAATCGGACCAGCAATGGAAAGTGGATTCGAATGGAACGTTTTGGGTGATGTTGACGATGATTTCTGACAGCAGAAGTGCAGCGCACAGCTCTAACCGAGGAATTGATAGTGTTTTTAAGGGTGCTACTCTGGATTTTGAACAGAGTATATGTGACGACACGGTTTCGTTGACTTCTAACCTCACATAAACACAAGAGCCGTATGCTGCCATACTTGCGTCATAGAATGAGTGGATCTCAAAGGTGGCGTTTGGCAACAGGATAAATCGCGGGAATGTAAGGCTGCTAACGTGGGAGAGCCTTGACATAAGTTCTAGCCATGATGAGTGCATAGATTGGGGTAAATTTTCATCCCAGTTGAGCATTTACTTCCAAAGCGCTTGAGAAATATTTTCAGTTTAATTGTGATGGGAGCTATAAGTCGTAGAGTCCTATAAGTCATAGAATTTAGCGATTGTGGATAGAATTGTCCTTTTGGTGGTTGGGCCTTCCGGCAGTATTTGCGCAAAGCTGAACAGTAAATTATCCGATCTGTGATCCCAAGCCAGACCAAGAGCTTTGGCTATATCTGTTCTGTCTTGAAATTTTATTAGGCTCTCACGATCCGCTTCAGATTCTCCTTCTAGGGATGTTGGTTCGTTGGAGCTTCACTTTCTTATTAGGAAATGCCATCTGCGCAACACCTATTTCACTTGTACCAAATTGAGAGACCTCTTCGATGGTGTTACCTCCAGAAATGAGGTCGTCGACGTAGAAATCCCTCAGAATAATTTTAGCAGCAAGCGGAAACTCGGACTCCTCATCGTACGACAGTTGATGCATAGAGTGAATTGCCAAGAATACGGCTGGCCTACTTCCATATGTCACAGTTGTATGTATCAAGTTGTATGTTTTGATGTTGTCGTTAGGGTTGTCGCGCCACAGGATTCATTGCAGGTTCGCATCAGGATGTGTTATACGTACGCACCGACACATCTTGCAGATGACGTCGCACAATGCAAATTTTGAAAAATCGGAAACGTAGGAGAGTTGTGAAGATCTTTGGTTGTATAGATGGACCTGTCAACAAGAAATCATTTAATGATGATCCTGAGGAGGCTTTGACAGAACCGTCAAAAACAACACGTAATTTGGTTGATGTGCTGTCAAATTTTTGGACGCAGTGGTGTGGCAGAAAGTAATTGGGTTTCTAAAGTGGTTCGGTTGCCAGAGACATATGCCCTAAATAAATGTACTCTTTCATGAATGCTCCCTATTGGAATTTCAAAGACGAGTTTTTGGCGAGTTTATTTTCAAGAGTCTTAAATCTCCACAAAGCACTATGGTATGAATCTCCCAGTGCATCAAAGTTAGTTGTGACAGGTAAGTGAACGGAATATTGGCCAGAGTTGAGACGAGTGTAACCTTGTTGGAACAACTGTTGACAGATCAGTAGTGGAAGACAGCAACTGTCAATCTCCCAAAAACGACTGACAAGGTGTCCCGTGTCAAATTAGAGTCTCCAGCACAAAGTGAAAATAGAGAATGCTTCCGTTCTATAGTCGAGATGGAACCAGTTACAACCCAGCCAAACCAATTCGAATTTGTCCAACACATATAAGGTCAAAGAATAGGCTAACGCCAAGCAACAAATCGATCCTTTGAGGTATGAAGAAATTTGGATCGGCGAGAGTAATGCTTTTTTGGATATTCCATTCAGTCACATTCAAGTTGAAGTGCGGCTGATAACCGGTTTTCCCACCTGATGGTTAATTTTGTCCTTTAGCATAGCGCTTTCTATCATTCGATATCTCCTTTCCAAAAACCATGCCGTGTCTGACGACTTAGGCAGCTTTCCCGATGGTAAGGCCTACTCCCATTGGTTGATCCATCTTGCGAGAGATTAGATGAATTAACAATACATCCGCCAGTCCCTTCGTAGTTGACATTGTGCTGAGCGCCCTTAGGTGCGAATTGATCCTATCGCTCGGCTCCCGAGACTACTTGACGACCCCCTCTCAACACGTCTGAGATCTGAAAATAGACCGAATGTGTGCCTGAAAATGTAATAATTTTTTTTTTTTTTTTTTTTTTAAATTAAATTATAACATTAAACGCAGTAAACTGCATAAAACATTTGTCGGATTTAAAAAATAATGACGTGACAATAAAAATAAAAAATTAGACTTATACTAACTTAATTAATTATAGAAGGCTGTATCCTTCTTAGAGGGAGATCATGTGGGTGCAGCCTCTTCAGTCTACGCCTTGTTGAGATACGGGTGAGGGAGAAAGCTAGAGGATTTGGGTGCGACAAAAGTCTGTAGTGATAGCGGCAGCTGTGAGAATTAATCACCTCCATAACAGTTGGCACGGCAAGATCCCTATGCAGCGTGGAGTTGCGGACGTACCAAGGGGCGCCCATAAATCTTCTGAGAGCCTTGCTCTGACACGCCTACACTCTTCTGATGTTGTAGGCAGCAGTAGTGCCCCAAATTTGTATGGCGTAGCGCCAAGCAGGTGCCACTACTTGCAGATAGATGAGCCTTTTATTAGTTAAAGATAACTTATTCGATGGGCGGAGGAGCCACTCCAGTTTCTTGAGCTTTTGATAGCAGCGCGCTGTAACTACCTTAATGTGTGCACGCCAGGTAAGACGCTTATCCAGGATCAAACCGAGATACCGGATTTGCTCCATTTGCGGAATGATTCTTGTGTTGTAAGTCACAACCGGACAGACGCCTTGCCTTAAAGTGAAGGTACAGTGAGCTGATTTCTCAGAGTTTATGGCTATATTCCAACGCCTGGCCCATGAGTGGAATCTATCCAGGTAGCTGGACAATTTCTCCGCAGCTTCGTTCCGAGAGGCAGAGTTGAAAATAACTGCCGTATCGTCCGCGTATGTAGCAATAATCGAATGCTCATCTCTAGTTGTAGGCATATCAGAGGTATATAAGGAGTAGAGGACCGGAGCTAAGACACTCCCCTGCGGGACACCGGCTCTCATGTGCCTGAAGGTGGAAATTTTGTCTCTTACCGCCACAGAGAAGGTTCGTCGTTGAAGAAAGCTTCGAATTAGTAAAAACTGTTTGCCAGGCAGGAGTAATTTTAATTTATGCAGAAGTCCATCGATCCATACCCTATCGAATGCTTGTTTGACATCTAGGAAGACTGCAGAGGAATACTGTTTCAACTCAAATGCAGTAAGTATGTGATTAACGACTCGATGCAGTTGTTCGGGAGTGCCATGCTGTGATCTAAATCCAAATTGGTGATCAGGAATGGCTTCTTGAACACCCCGTACTGCCAACAATCTACTCAAAAACAATCTTTCAAAAATCTTTGAAAACGTTGGAAGCAGGCTTATGGGCCTATATGATGTGACACAGTTCTCCGGAGTACCAGGTTTAGGTATCATGGATATCGTTGCACACTTCCACTGTGTGGGAAAATGGCAGATCCGCAGCATGCTGTTGAACAGCAACGTCAGGAACAACACTCCCTTCCAAGGGAGTGCTTTCACCACCCTGTTGTCAATATGGTCATGTCCGGGGCTCTTCTTAGATTTCAGTCTCTGAATTTGAGTCACAACCTCTTCAGGGGTGACATGTTTAGTTGGACTGTGATCTAATATACATCTCGATATGACTTCATTTGTTTCCTCAACGTCACCAGGGTCAGCCAGGCTAAAAGGCGTGAACCGGCTCTCCAACTCATTAGCAAATGCTTCTGCTTTCTCGGTCTCCGTACGCAGCCACTGATTTAGAGGCCCACGGATTGGAGCATGCCTGTGAGGCTGTTGTTTGATGCACTTGGTGGCACGCCATAGATTGAAGCCAGACTTTTTCATTGGATCCGCATTAGCCAACAGATTGTTGAAATGCTCCGATCGCACAGCTTGCATTACATTTTTCAGTTCTCGGGCAGCTCTCCTCCATGCAGCCTTGTCAAATTCGTTCCGTGATCTCATATAGCGACGTCGTAGCCTGCGTTTATATCTCACCAACTCCAGAACCTCAGGTTTTAAGAGAGCCTGAGGAGGGTTGGGTGAACAAGAGAATTGGTATGAAGAGGCTAATTCGGCGGACTCATGAATGTTCTTGGTGAACAAGTCAACCGAATCATCTATATCCTTGTCCGAATTTATTTCCATATTGAGGTTGATCCTTTCGTTTAGACACTGATGGAAGACCGTTATGTTAGCGTGGGTAGGGAGCAGTCTGGACCGGCATACGATGTTATCTGGAATCAATCCAAGTTTAATAAATAGTGGGATGTGGTCTGAGCTAAGGTCAGATGACTCCGCAATGTCCAGAGCTGTTGGATGAATGCCATTGTATATAGCAAAGTCTACTGCGTCGGGCGACCTTGAGGAATCGTATGGGTAAAGGGTGGGTGCTCCGGTTGCGAGAACCTCTCTGGAAGAGTTTATTATACTCCTGTGAAGTTGATTACCTCTTGGGGTAGCAAGTCTGGACCCCCAAAGTCGATGTTTGGCGTTCCAATCCCCTCCAACTAAGAATTTAGGTCCGAGTTGATTGAAGAAGGTGTTGAACTGCTGCTCTGATATTTGGGGTCCTGGAGGGCAATAAATGGCTGCGATGACCAGGATGCCTTGAGAGTAATAATGTATTATCAAATCGATTTAATAATAATTCTAACGCCTTGTCATAGTTGGTATCCAGTGCGGTGCCATCCAGGCAGGCGCGGAGGTGCTGGAATTTCTCAGTCTTACTCATATCCTGATCCTTCCCGATGATGGTGTTGCACATGGCATAAAAATCAGGCCAGTCAATATAGGCTCCACCGAACCTTGGTAGTTGCAATTCGGGCAATAGAGGCTTACGTGAATGGCAGAAGAGAGTTGTGTTTTGCTCCTTAGCAAAGTGACAGATCTTACTCGTATTTGCGCCAGCGTACTTGCGGTGCAGGCTGAGCTCATGACTGAGCTTCGATTCTACTTCGCAGTACAGCTGTGTGAACGTAATACCATAGTCGGCTTCCAAAGCTTGAAGGGCGAGCCTCTCCCGATTTGCTTGCGCAACTTCAAAATCTACATTCATGTGCTCAACAATTTTTAAGCGTACTAATAGTTCCACCTGATTGAGGTTACCCAGCTCATCCGGAGTTAGGAATTTGTTCATGCCCGATAGCTGCCTTCTCACGGCTTTGGCTCTGTGAAAATCGATTTTATTTAGCGATTAGCGACGCGGAAGATTCTTGCTCCATGTTGATTGCCTTTATGAAGCACCCAAAAAATGTTAAATGAAAATAGGCAAACTCAAAAGGTATGAACCGAAAATTTAGGTTATTTGAAAATGTATATGATCACCAAATCAATTATAGGCAACTGTACAGACGAACAGAACGACTATGTAAAGCGGTATAAAAAGTTATGCTCTTATGTATATGCAAGTTTAATTCACTGACACTGTACTGTTATCCGCTACTTTTGTGTATATGCATGTATATAGAAATCTTGCGGTACACGACATTGCACTGTTAGATATATGTATATGGATGTCTTGCGGTATATGACAGTGCACTGTAAGATATATACAAATCCATATTTGTCACCACTCTATTCTAACATCGAATTGTGAACCAAAATTAAAAATTGTTCGTTAATTTGGAGAATGTTTGAACGTGAACCGCAACCAATTTGCAGCGAATTGTGCATTTCAACTCCGAATCGGAGTTGGAATGACACAAGTGTTATTACTTAATATGTATAAAAGGCGGCTGGACGGCGAATTGAACAGCCAAGGGAAGGCCCCATCAACATATGGCAAAAGCTCAGCCACATGCAGTTGGCAAAGCATTAATTAGTTCAGCTTAGTTCAGCTCCCGACAGCGTTATTTAAAAGTTTATTTGGGGATGACCTTAGAAACTTTTCTATGTTGCGGGGTCCTCCTAAGTTTATGGGGCAGGAAGGTCGTTCCGTCGTAGGCGCGTAGTTCAGCTCGTCTGCAAGAGTTTCAGGTTATAGCTGGGAACCGTATATCCAGATTGGCTTTATTATTGTATCATATAGTAGAACCTTTAGATCGAGGCTTAAATCAGATCTTCGGTTTAATAGGCAATGAAGGGGAGGAACTCCTCGGTAAGTGACTTCCGTTGAGTGCGGGACAGTAGTGTTATTAAAGGTGATAGACGGACAGTCGATCTTATTTAGGGTGAATGTCACGTACTCACATTTGTCTTTTGACGCTTTTTTAGGGCAGCGTGAGCGACAGGTGATTGCAGTGTCATCTGTAAAGGTTGATGTTTGGAGCTGGGTGCTTGTTAGTATGTCAGCGGTGAATAAGATTTATAACAGCGAACTGAGAACACTGCCTTATGGAACGCCAGCATTTATTATTATTATTATTATTTTTATTGTAGCATAGAATTAATCCTAAATTACAATACTTTTATAGCCAGAGCAACGAAGGCCTTCAAGCCAGCATTTATGTGATACTCCTTTGTGGTAAAATTTTTGCATCTCACTATAAATAGCCCTTTTGTGAGGTATGATTCCAGTAGTTTATGTGAGTTCTGTGGAAGCATTCTTTTTATTTAGTAAATAAGGTCATCATGCCATACAGGATCGAAAGCTTGAGCAACGTCAATCAATATAGCTGAGCACTATTCTCGGTGTTCAAATGAAGTTCTGATTTTCGTAGTGACTCGGTTTACTTGCTCGATTGTACTGTGTTCCGGTCTAAAGCCGAATTGACTTGTAGGGATAATGTTTTTCCTGTTTAAATGTGGTGAGGGTTTCATAATAAAATTTTTTTTAAATACTTTCGACAACATCGAGAGCAAGCTTATAGGCCGGTATGAGGAGACCATCGATATGGGTTTACCTACTTTCTGGATCAAGATTGCCACTGACTTCTTCTATGAAGCTGGAAAATAACCCATTCTAAGTATTGCGTTGAAGAGCATTGCAAGGAATGATATAGCGCAGTTCGGTAGCTCAATAATCATCTTTGGGGTGATAAGGTCGTGCCCTGGCGCCTTCTTTGGGATTAATTCCTTCTGAATTACCGCACTTAACTCATTTGAATTAGTTTTAAGTATGCTGCTAGAATGGAACGAAGTGCATGGCAGCTCTGGAATATGGAATCCGTTTCTAGGAATGTTTGGATGGAAGACGGATTTGAGGTGGTTAGCAAAGGTGAGGGCCTCTTCCTAATCAGATCGCGCCCAGTTTCCAATTTGGTTCCCTATGGGGAACCATCAGCTACTATTTGAGGATTCATGAGGTCTTGTGCTTTCCAAATGTAATACTAAGTACTCATTGGTGAGAGGTTCTCAATGTAGTGCCTTTGGATTTTACGTGCTTCAATCTTTAGAGCATTTCTTAAAAGTTTTTTTGCAGTTTTGAATCTGTCAAGTGATGCGGGGGAATGACTTGACTGCCATTCACGTTTTAGCCGGGGTTTTTGTGATACTAGGCGTTCAATTTCTGCGCTTGTTAAGACTACGGTTTCTTGACACACTGTGTGTTTCTGTCCTGCAAGGCCATCGCTTAGTATTTTATACTGGCCAATCATTGTCGAAGAGCAACGTTCCTCCGGATGAGTATGGCAGAAAGTCGCTGATGTTGAAAAACTCGGATGGCGTTGCCTCGTTGTCGAATTCTCGATCTGCTGGCTTGTAGTAGGCCTGGGCTTTTTCTTATTGTATAGCTGTTTTTTTTGGGATGTGCAAGTCGAGAGCCCCAGTGGGGGTGCTTAGCATTAAAGTCCCCTTGCTGCAAGAAATGTACGCGCTAGGGTATCGAAGAACTGCTTGAAGCATGATTCGGAAATCGGAAACCTGTGTGGGCAATAGACAGCTGAAGGCGTCATCTTTCCAGTTGAAGTTTTGATGACAATAGACGTAGCTTGCATATAGTTTTCGGAGTATGATACTGACTGGTAATGTTTTAGCCGCTTTCTAACAAGTACACCCGTTCCGCTTTTTGCTTTGCCATCGGGGTGATTTGTGGAATAGAAGAAGGAGGAATCCTGATATCTGAAATTTGTACCTGTTTGTAAGGTGCGTTTCGGAAAGCAATAAAACATCAGTTTCTGTTTTGGAGAGGTATTTTGTGAGCTCAAGCTTGTGTTTCGATACGCCATTTGCGTTCCAAGAGGTTATTTTGAACGGGAACATTTTAATTACCAAGTTTTTCTATGATAAGTCTTTGCATTTTAAGTATCTCCTGATGCATGTTTTGCATCATCAAAGTACTTTGACACATGCATTGTATATAACTAGCAATCATTTGTTCAAAAGATCTATCTGGTGTAGGTGGAGTTTTTTGGGTTACACAATGTTGTGGGAGTTCACTTTTCTGAGGTTTTTGGAGTGTGTTGCATGTTATTTTCGCTGGCTTTGTGTTGGGTATTTGTTGAGGTTCAGGTCGCAACACGGATGCATATGTTATGTTGGTGATGGTACTTTGGAATGTGGGTGGTTTTTTCATAGCTACCGTTTGTATGGTAGCCTCGGGCCCGCTACAGTCTGTTATTTTGCGCTGATTCATCCGGATTTTCAGTTCCTTAAAAACTGGGCAACCTCTGTAATTTGCAGTGTGATTATTCCCGCAGCTGGCGCATTTTTTTGATGTAGTCTCTGTTTTGTTTACACGGCAGTTTGAGGACTAATGGATGTCAACATAAGATACACAGACAGATGGTAGTTTGCAGTACGATTTCGTATGGTCGTATTCCTGGCAGATTGTGCACTGCACAGGGTCTGCGCGCTTGTGAGGTTCCTCCACAGTGATTCTGCGATGGAGTAGGTATTTTAGGTTATATATTGGATGGATTTGGTTTCCCTTCGCAGGCTTATTTTCAAGACAGAGCTCGACTTCGAAAATGGGTTGAGGAATTTTGCTTCTGTTCGAGATGTTCATTACAACTTTTGGAACCCATTTTCCTAAAGTGCACTTTTAATTTCCTTGGGATCAACACCATCTTCTATTCATTTTACGACCACAATCACACAATCGTGAGTTGAGGCTGTAACGCTGTTTAATGTTTTGGATTTAGTAGCAGAGCTTGGTTTTTGCGGACTGCGTTTTCGTTTAACCTGCATGTAGCGATCAATTTCAGTCTGTATTGCCGAACCTTTTGGTTTCGCGATCTCCTCTTCGTGCGGGAGAGTTGACGTAGTGATTTTATTGGCGAATGAGTTGAGGTGAGTAGCTGAGGTTGTTTGTGGTACTGCTGTAACACAATCAGAGTTACCGTTTGGTGTGGATATGGGAGCTGCTAGTTTTCTCCGAGATGTGTGCAGTGTTGTTGCTAAAGTCGTTGAGGTGACCAATGATGAAGTTGAAGGCGTTATTGTTGTTGTTGATTTGATGCAAACGTTGTTGTAGCGGTTGTTGATGTTGTGGTGAGTGGGAGTGTTAAGATCATCGTCACAGGTGTTGCACACTTCGCACTCCACGGGGTGTTGTTGTTAGTAGAGTTGCTTTCTAGGTCTGCGGCAGAGCAAGAACGTGCACTTTGCTTGTTCGCAGTGCTGGTTGAGGTTGTTCACATTGTTGCAGCTGTATGGTAGTTAATTGTCACGAGTTGAGTGGGGGAGAGAGACAGCTGCAAGCTGTGGGGCTGATTGATTTTGCGAGCTGCGCACAGTCGGACTGCGCTCAACAGGCATTAATGAATTCAAAACAGCTTTAACCCTCTTTTATTCTTATTGCTGCTTATTATTTTCTTTTTTTTTCTTATCCTTATCAAATTCGAAGCGCGAGAATGGACGACTTATCGACTTGACACGATGATGTTAGCTTTCTCAGCAATTGAGCGCAATTTTGGTTTAGACAATTCCGTCCCGAAAATTTCTACTCGAGAGATAAAATTGATATAATGTCATGGAAATGATTAAAGCAGATAAGCAAATCAGAAGGTGGCTGGAAAGAACATTTTCACATTGTGATGGCAATGGCGGATCCAATGAAAAAGGTTGGTGTGCCACCAAGTGCGTCAGATGTCCAACGATCTAACAACTGCACGTTCACTGGTGACAAGGCGTTTGTCTCTTTGAAACTTACAACACAAGCACCATTCCACAAATAGAGCAAGTACCTCGGTCTAACCCTGGACAAGCTTATTACATCGCGTACACACACAAAGTTGGTTACAGTGCGCTGCTATCAGAATCTCAATAAGTTGGACTGGCTTCTCCCATCTTCGAATAAACTCACCATAGCGAATAAGAGGCTAATTTATCTCCAAGAGTTGGCACGTGTTTGGCGTTACGCCATAAAATATGGGACACCACTGCTGCATACATTATTAGAAGGTTGCAGGCATTCCAAAACAAGGCACTCTGGAGACTCACTGGCGCCCCAAGTTACGTCCGCAGCACGACACTGCACAGAGACCTCAAGATGCCGACGGTTTTGGAGGTAATTAACTCCTCCAGAATTCTTTACCAAAAAAAACTGCTGACGCACCCCAACCCTCTGGCAACCGATTTTACGCGAACAAAAACAAGGCGTAGATTGAAAAGGCTACACCGACACATTGACGGGGACCTTAACGGCGCATCTGTAATCATCACCATAGTCTAGTTTAATTCTATATATTCTCGTCATTTTTTTTAATCATACCGGTTATTTATTCGTTATATGTCAAGAAACAAAAAAATATAAACTCAATTTTAATTTTCTATGTTTTGAAACCGGCTCGTCGAAAATTGTGAAAATAATAAAGAAAAATTGTAAAATTAAATAAAAATAAAAAGACATAAAAAGGGAAAAGGCATGGCTTCGAGACGTGCAGTCGGTGTACTGCTTACTTCACGCGTGCGACTTATAGCACAATCGAGACTCAACCGACGCATGTATTCGGATAATCGCGTGATCAAGGGACTAGTGATTGGAGTTTATAAAGCGGAGGGCGATAAAGAGCCTAAGTTAACAACTAGCGGTGAGAAATTTGATGATCGTGCGAATGGTAAAATTTCGGAATTAATACGTGAAAGCAAGATTACCGGGGCACTGGGCGTTGGAAAAATATTTAATAACGTCGATCCAGAGTTTCGATCTGTGGCCGTTGTTGGTTTAGGTGACGAAGGGGCCGGCTTCAATGACCATGAAATGGTCGATGAGGGCATGGAAAATGCACGGGTTGCAGCTGGTGTTGGCGCACGCGCTCTTCAAATGCAGTGCTGTACTGAAGTCCATGTCGATTCCATGGAATATGCCGAGCAAGCGGCAGAGGGTAGTGCACTTTCTATTTATCGTTACAATAGCAACAAACGCAAACAAAATCGTACACATGTACCGAAAATCGAACTTTACGACTCACCCGACTTAGATGCATGGACACGTGGTCTCTTTAAAGCCGAGTCGCAGAATTTAGCACGACGTTTGTTGGATGCTCCCCCAAACCAAATGACGCCCACCATCTTTGCTCAAGCAACTGTAGATGCGCTCTGCCCTTGCGGTGTTACCGTGGAAGTACGCAGCATGGATTGGATGGAAGCGAATCGCCTAAATTCGTTCCTAATGATCGCCAAGGGCTCGTGTGAACCTCCAATTTTACTTGAGATCAGCTATTGCGGCACTGCACCCGAAGAACGCCCCATACTGCTTGTGGGCAAAGGAATGACCTTCAACTCAGGCGGTCTGAGTCTGCGAAAGAAAAGTGGCATGGACCAATACCGGGGTTCAATGGCAGGCGCTGCAATCGTAGTGGCCGCAATGCGCGCAGCAGCAGCACTTTCGCTGCCCATCAACATATCCGCAGTGCTTCCGCTGTGTGAGAATACACTTTCTGGAATGGCCTGCAAACCGGGCGACGTTGTCACCCTCTTGAACGGAATGGTAATGGGCGTACGAGATCTGGACAAAGCGGGCGTAGTAATGCTTGCCGATCCCCTACTTTATGCCCAGGCCACCTACAAACCCCGCCTCATCGTCACCGCTGGTACACTGGGTGGGGGCGTTGTCAAGAGCTTGGGTGGTGGTGCAACTGGCATCTGGTCTAATTCGCACTTCATCTATAAACAATTCGCTAAGGCTGGCGCGCTTACCGGAGATCGCATGTGGCGTTTCCCATTATGGCGTTACTACAAATATCTGGTGAAAAAGAACAAGACCTTCGACATAAGCAACAATGGGAGTGGCCCGGCTTCATCAGCTCTCGCCGCTGCTATACTAAAGGAAATGGTGCCTTGTTTGGACTGGGCCCATTTGGACATACGCGGAACCGGCATGCTCACTAACTACAACACGCTGCCGTATCTACTCAAAAATCGCATGACTGGCCGTCCGACGCGCACCCTCATACAGTTCCTCTATCAGATGGCATGCCCCGACAGTAAATCCTGATAAGAAGGCGGCGTATTTTTTCCCGTTTTATTGTGTTCGCGTTATAATTCTCAATTACTATCCCTTTTTATAGACTTTTCCAGTCTCCACTAAAATAACCAGTTGTGTCGCCAAACCTGTATGTAACGGGATATATATGTACGTGTGTAACATCGAAAATATATTTTTATCTTAAATGCACATGCAGTGTAGTTTGTGAGCCATACACTTTCAAATGCTTGTGTATTTAAAGTTGAATGTGAGAATCATTAAAATATGAAATGCAAATATTTCTTGTTACAATAGATCTGTCGGCCGGAATGAAGCTCTCTCATGCATCGTATTCGTCTTATTCGTCCATCTCCATGTCGGATATGTCGAACGACTTCTTAGAGACGTGATTACTGTTGCAAAAAAAAAGAAAGTCAACGACTGTTGGGGCCCTTTAATAGTATTACAAGTAGTCGGCATATATAGTATATTTTGACAAACGGCACTGCAGACTTTTCGTCGTCCTCTTACTCTCTAGCTTAATGTAACAGAACTTTTTTCGTGCTCTATTCTTTGTACTAATATTTATCAATAACCATGCCAATGATTTGGGTGACTGCCTTATGAATCCTTGTTCTGAAGAGAGAAATGCAGATTTTCAGAGAATTTCGTAACGGCATGAGTACTTTGACATCACGCAATTTTGTCAACTTTCGCATTTCTAGTTAAAGTTCGGTGCATTGTGATCGTTGTTTTTACATATTAATCATATTTAATTTGTTAAAAAACACAAAAGTTCGTCCATAAATAAATAAACATGGGGAAAATATTCGAATTAATTGAAATTATCAGAACCGGAATTGTGAAAAATATGCAACTTGTGTATTTCCGTGATAAATATTGCCAATTAATATAAACTGTCGTGCCATACATTTTACTATTATCAAGTAAATAAACATAAAAAAACTGGACAACTTACTAACTTGCGTCGATCAGGGGGAAAGCGCAAGCCTACAATCCGGAAATTTAAAAGCGAACCACTCAAAACACCCAAAGCTGCAGCTGTCGAGTGGAATATAAGCACAAACAATAATATAAGCGAAAGCATAATCCGGAGACGCCTAAATGATGCCAATATCATAAGACATATCATAAGACATATATAAATATATAATTCCGTTTATAGCCCGAAGAAATAAAATTAAACGCTTGGAATTCGCAAAAAAATGTATTACAAGCCGCTATTATTTTGGCGTAATGTGCTCTGGACGGATGAAAGCACTTTCGAGTACCACTCATCAAAAATAAAGTTTCTGTTAGGTTAAACCAAAAAACTCACCAGGAAATTGCACCTGTTCATGAAAAAGTTAGCCATGTTGCCGGCAGTATTATGTTCTGGGGGTCCATTTCGTTCAATGGTTTGGGTGGCTTGGTGCCCGATGGTTCAATTAACCAAAACCAATATTTGAGGATTTTAAATGATCACGCATTTACCTCTGGTGACAGGTTAGTCGGAGGAAAATTCGTCCTTCAACAGGACAACGCGCCTTGCCATAAGAGAAAAATGATCACAACATTTTTGACATATGTTGTGGTGGAAACGTTGGATTGGCCCCACCCAAAGTCCGGATTTAATTTTTTTTTTATTACATATTAATTTATTTATTGAATCACTTTATATACAACACAAAGCCTAACAATAATTAAGAATGCGTTATTTAGAAGATTCTTTAGTCGTGATTAAGCTTCTGAAGTAGACGGACGTATACGCATTGTGCCTCCGCTATCCAATGCAATTGCCCTTTTCTACTAATTAGTGTAATATACCAGTTAAAATTAGCATAGCCCCTCTGGCCCTACGGTGAACATTCATGGGCTTTGCATTTGCAACGGCGCTATATATTTACCCTAACTGTATTTATATTATATTATATTTTTCCGCAAGTGTTTTTGTAGTTTGTCTTAATTTATCGCGTTCTTCTCTCTGTGCTTGTTGTTTGTGCAGCTATGCAAAGTGACAATAAAATAAATAACGGCAATGTACCGTGCGCTGCTGACGCAGGCGCAGACCTCTGCACTACAGTTAGCAATAACAACAATAAGTATTTGCTTATGAATTCTGGTCTCGATTATCAAGTGCTGTTGTTAGTCAGTTTCAGTCAAAGAGACAAAAACGTAAATCTTCCCCAACGGTCAGCCCAAAACGCAAAAGCAATAAGCTTTACAACAACGATTATGCCCATGCCGAGACTTATGTATATAATAATCGGTTTGAGATTCTCTCTACAGAAGATGATGATATTGAACCAATTGAGGTGGACTCCGATGTAACACTCGAACCACCACCTGAACAGCGAAAAGCCGCACTAAAGGGAAAATCATTACGCCAAACTGCGAGCAGGACCGCTTCCTCAGTCGAAAATCCTCAAGTCGAACAACCAAGACTTCTTAAACCGCCACCAATCTCTCTCCCCAGAATAACAAATCTACCAATGATTCTAAGCCTGCTAGAGACAGTCACCGACCTAAACAACGTATAAACTAGAACATCAGTGGGTGGTGTAACTAGGCTCTACGCTAAAGTTAGCAACACCTTTAGAGCTATGCAGGCTCTGCTCGAACTGAAACGCGTAGAATTTTACACCTACCAACTGAAGGAAGAAACTCCTTACAAAGTGGTTATTAAAGGTCTCCACCATTCAACTATGGAAAGCCAGATCAAATCCGAGCTTCACAAACAAGGGCATGATGCAGTTCATACGTACCGACCCACTAATCGGTCCACCAAGGAACCAATGAATATGTTTTTTGTTAACCTCACCACAGTAGATAACAACTATAAAGTCAAGGAAATAAAACGCCTCTGCGGACAACGCATTGTAATTGAGGAAACTAGGAAAAAGACTGACGTTACCCAGTGTCGTCGCTGTCAGCAATTCGGACACACAGCCAAATACTGCCGTCTGTGCCCCCTCTGCGTCACCTGCGGGGAAGAACACAAATCAGAGGATTGCGTGAGATCATCTTCCAGAACAGCTACATGTGCAAACTGCGGGCTTGATCACCCAGCTAATTATAAAGGCTGCGCTGCTTACCAAAGCTATGTCAAGCGGACCTCTATTAAAATCAAAAAGGAAAAATCAACGAATAAACCCAATACGGTCACCCCCAACAAAGGAAGACACATACAACCATTGCCCGAACAGTCGACTAAAGAAACCTTCTCGTACGCCGACATTACAAGAGGATCCCCAAATGTAATTAATCAGTCTGACCAAAGGGAAAGTCAACAGAAAATTCAAAAACACACGAACAAGCGCCAGCAACAATCTCTAATGAACAGTCTAGCCGATTGGAGACAAACCCATGTGGGGATCAGGTTCTGAACTCCCTATTACAAATCCAAATTTTGGACTTACTCAACGCGCGTAACTCGAAATGAACTCCTTAAAAATTCTGATCTGGAACGCAAATGGCGTGTCCAAAACACTTCATGAAGTAGAATGCTTCTCGCAAACCAACAACATTGACATTATTCTCCTTAGCGAAACTCGACTGCTGGGAAATTCTGCCCCTAAAATTCACGGATACATCTCCTACCCAGCAAATCACCCGACCGCTACACGTGGCAAGTGTGACGCCGCCATCTTAATTAAAAACAACCTCCAACACTTCCCCTCACAGCCTGTTCGCTCTAATGAAGTTCAAATTGCGTCAGCCAATGTCCTAACTGCTATCGGCCACATCGAGTTCTGCTCCATTTACTGCCCTCCTTGCTTTAACTGCTGTAGCAACGATTTTGCAGCTCTTGTGGAGAACCGTAATAGAAAGTTCCTTGTTGGTGGCGACCAGCGGTGCAACAAAAGAGGAAAGGAACTAGCGGACTTAATTTTATCCTCGAACGTGGATGTTCTGGCCACTGGCAGCCCAACCAGGTTCCCCAATCGGGCGAATAACAACTCAAGCTGCTTAGACTTTGCCATTTACCAAAATATTCCCCACTGAAAGCTTCACATTGAGAGTTAATTAGACTTGGACTCCGACCATCTCCCTCTGATCGTTACGCTGGATTATGCTGCAACATATTTCCCTTCAGTCGAGAGGCTTATCGACCGCCAGACTAATTTGAAAAAATTTAAGAGCCACCTAAGCGACTCCCTTTATCCTGATATGGAACTTAATTCTGGGCCAGATATCGATGATGCTCTGGAAATCTTCACTAGAAAGGTCCATGAAGCAGCCTCAGACGCCCGCCACAGCATCACAAGGCCACATAAGTCCAACAACGGCGATAAGATCCTTATTCCAGAACTGCGCGCCCTCTTGTCGAACAAACGGAAGCTACGAAAAGTCTACATCCGAACAAAACACCCTACCGACAAAACAAACTGGCATAGGGCAGACTCCCAGCTCAAAGAAGCTCTTAGCAAACACCGTGCCGCCTACTTTGACAACATGCTCGCTAAAATGGAGCCTAATAACAATGCGTCTTTCTCTCTATGGAAGGCAATACGGAATGCTAAGCGGCAGCCGATTCGGGTAGCCCCACTGAAAGACACTAGTGTAAACTGGTGTCGCTCCGATGCTAAACAGCAAACACCTTCGCCGTACATCTTTTTGAGATATTCAGGCCACTAGAAATGGCTTCTCCAGAAGACGTAAGTGATATCAGAGCCCAACTATCGTCCCCGCTGCAGATGGATCCCCCTATCATCCCTTTCACTGTGGCAGAAGTTGAAAGTTCAATAAGGAGCCTCAAGGCCAACAAATCTCCCGGTCACGACAGGATATGTAACAGAACTTTTTCGCGATGATCTTCAACGCGATTCTAAGAGTACAGCATTTCCCTGCTGCGTGGAAGCCCGCCATCGTTGCAATGATCCATAAGCCTGGTAAGCCAGAAAGCGATCCCGCTTCCTACAGGCCAATCAGTCTCCT
>JAWNKX010000279.1:0-47188 GCA_035041755.1 Cacoxenus indagator
AGATAACCAAGCAAGTGGAAAAATTTTTTAAGGTCGATGTTATAGAACCCAGTGCTTCAGAATATATTAGCCCAATACTATTAGTACCCAAAAAATTGCTAAAAAAACAACAACGAAAAGCGATGGAGATTGCAGATAAATTCCCATTGCTAAGAATCGACGATATTCTTGACCAATTAGGCAAAGCATAATATTTCTCATGCCTTGACTTAGCAACAAGATTTCATCAAATAGAGCTTCAATCCAGGGACATCACTTCATTCTCAACAGAAAACGGTTCATTTCGTTTTGAACGTCTACCGTATGGTCTAAAAATACCCCCAAATTCATTTCAACGAATGATGACAATAGCATTCGCAGGCTTATCGCCAAATCAAGCATTTCTCTAAAGCAATAAGGCAACAATAGAACAAGAGTTAGTCGCAATACATTGGGCAATAAAGTACTTTCGACCATATATTTATGGCAAAAAATTTGTAGTACGAAGCGACCATCATCCATACCATACCTCATACCTCTTTACAATGAAAAATCCATCCTCAAAACTCACAAGGATTAGACTCGATTTAAAAGAGTACGATTTTATTATAGGGTATCTGAGAGGCAAAGACAATTATGTAGCTGATTCATTATCACGCATAAAATTTGAAGATATAAAAAACATAGAAAAAGAGTCAAAAAATATCTTCTACGTAACGACTAGACTCAAAACACTCAAAAGTAAAAATAAAAAGACTAAAGATTCCTTAGAATAATAATCAAATAAGAAGCTATATGGCGCCAAAATGGATGAAAAAAATTTTTACAAATTTAGATTTGATACAAATAAAATAAGGTAATAAGCAATAATTAAAAAAAAATCGACATTTTTGTTCATGGAAAAATTGATTTATATCAATGGTTTTTTAAGCTTGAAAATATAGTTGGCACCAATAGAATTAAAGGATTCCAGTTATCACTAGATGATAAACTGTTGGTAGACATCCACATAAATGAATTAAAAAATATAGCAAATAAAAGAAAGAAGTCTGACTAAGAGAGTCAGTGACGATGAAAAGAACTATTTAAACTCTTAAACATAGAATAGAGTACATCAACGGCATATCATCACCAAACGCTAGGAACTGTGGTAACCACAGAATGTTCAATGAATACTTAAGAAATTGTATTTCAAGTGAACGAGACGATTGGGATAAATGGCTAAAGTACTACACGTACTGCTACAATACAACAGCTTCGACAGTACATGATTACTCCCCATTCGAATTAATATTCAGAAAAATCCCAACGGTGTACGACTTTCTTCACGAAGATACTGTAGATCCCTAATACAACATAGATGACTACAGCAATGAAGTAAAGTTTAGACTACAAAAAGCCCTACAACGAGCAAAATTCATGATAGATAAGCACAAAAATAGAAATAAAAGTTATATGAAAAAAATATAAATAAAATAGCATTAAACATAGGAGATTTAGTGTTCGTAAATAATCCATCAGACGCAAGTCAGACAAAAGGTACAATGGACCATATAGAATAACAGATATCGACAATAAAAACAATTGCACAATCAATGACAACACGAAAACATGGACTGTACACATGGACAAATTAACGAAATAAGATATAAGATAAGACACAAAATCTTAATTTAAGAAAAATAAAAAACTATATATATATATATATATAATAATACTCTACACTTAGTGTTCCATTCAAATAAAAAGGGATGTGTAGTATGTGTGTGCCCCGAATGTTTTTCAGTGTATTCAAATACAAACGACACAACATGGAATATGTCTGATCAGCACATTCCCACAATGTTGAACATGAAATAAGTAATACACAGAACGGTCATTTGATGCCTTGCACATGAAACAATTTGCGCATTCAGCAGAAGTCATCACCCATCATTTTCTCTGACTTAATAATCGATAACTGGTTTGTCTTTTCTGAACGTAGTGATGCTAGATTTGTAAAATACCGGCGTTTAGCTACTTCGCGAATAAACTTTTTTATTTCTACGTTAAATAATATTTAACGTATTCTCCATTCCACTAATCTGTTAAATACATATTAAGAACATAAATACATATAAACAAAAATTACCTAAATAAATATCATTACATTTCACTTTCCAAGCAACTAATAACAACACTTAAATAATTTTCTTTAAAATTTGTGTTTTTATTACTTTGTTTATAAACGAAAAAATCTGACTGAAATTGTAACAATGAGCGAAAATAATCAAAAAAGGTCATCCAACACTTCTGCTGAACGCGCCCAATATTGATCATTTTACTTATATACGCACAATACCTACACAACACAAATTTTTGGTTGTGTCAGCAAATAAAATACGTTTCAAGGTGAGTGTCTGAATGCAGTGGTACATCTTTTTTCTTTGTCTTTCCTTATGTTCGGCAAATTAAAAAAAAAAAAACAAATGTCACACGCTTTGTTTTTGCTGGTTTGATTTCGATTTCACATTTTCTAGCGCAACAACATATCTAGCGCAAAAAGTAGGTATAAATGGATTTTAAATCAATTTTAATTATTTATTTAGTTATTTCTGAAGAAAAAAAGGCGCGTGCCGCCTAAAGCATATCCAACTACCTACGTTGGCCAGTCGTAGAACTACTCTGGGTGTGATGTTTCTTCATCATTTTATTGTTGGTAGTATCTTTTCTTATTTTTGGCTTGGTAGCATAAACTTTAACGTTCCTTCTCAGTATAGTACAGGTTATATTCCAATTTCTATTGGTTTCTGTGGAACTACTTATCTGCTGCATGATCCATTTCGCGTCTTATGCCAATCATACAATTTGCACTATAACCTAATATCCATCTCTAAATCTTCTGATAATTTAACATCTACCCTATTATCTTACCTCAACACAAAGTAAATAACGTTCTCTTCAATGAACTCACAGTTCTCACACATGTAACGTCGTCTTAATTAGCATCGTTGAATTAATGCTTTACTTGTTTAAATCTTTATTGTTATGGTATGTAAATGTAAACTCTAAGTTGAATCTTAGCTTTATGATGTTTGTCTAATCTATGCTGATGATGTTTGTGCGTTGACTCCTTCAACGGGGGTCCCTTGGTAATGTGGCGCTGGGTAGTGACTTGGCGTCGCGTTCTTATGCGATTGTCGCACTACGAAATAATCGGCTTGCCCCTTTTACTCATTACAAACAACGCTTGGTTTTACAAGTTTTACAATTTAATTTGGAAAATTATAACCACACAGCGATCACGTTCTACTTGTTCGCCTGCGCAGTTCTGAGTGAGTTATTTTTCGACTGCGCTAAACTGATGATGAATTTGGGAGAGAGAGCCAAAGTTTAGCGAACGTCGTGCCAGTTTGAACTCTGTCCTGATCCAACAATGTTCTTATCTGTAGCCAAATAAGTACTTCGTAGACATTAGCTTTTGTATAGCATGTTCTCCAGCAACTAGAAGGCGATGATCTAATTGGATGCTCACACTCAAAGAGTATTCATTCATATAGAGGTTACATTTCTCTCAAAAGATTTTTGAGCTTTTTTCAAATAAGTAGAAGCTATAAGAATATGTTACTTTTCTGCTATTAACATCGAAGTAACAGCGCAGGCAGCTGTTTAGCAACGTCATTCTGCTAATTACTGAACGCGAATTCTTGGCGCGAATTAGAGTGAAAGGAACTTCTGTATATCACCTTTGTTTTCGTTGTTTTGATTGCAGTCACCCATTTTTATTTTGTTTATATAGATATTGTTGTGGAAATGATAGCGAAAAAGGAACATGAATTGGTTTGGTCCAGGTGCGGATTGCGTTAACTTGGATTTCTTTCCATGGTGGGTAAAGTAAAGTCATGTTTTTTGTGTTTGTTATTTTTTGGTATAGATGGATAGGTGATAAATAGTTGATAGGCCGAAAGTAGTGGGGGGAAAGGTATTTGGTACCTGCTCAATGGGAGGGGTTTAGGTTTAGTACGTTTGCGCGTCAAGCAGGAACTCTATGCAGTCAATGCATAATACTAGGTAAAAGATAAGAAAATAAAATTGCCTACGCTCACGCAACAACAAAGTGTAGACCATTTGTTTCTTTTTTTATTTGACGATTACAAGGAAAGAGGAAAAAAGAACACAACACAAAGTAAGGATGACGAAATTTGCTTTGCGCGAATTAGACTCGAACTTTTCTGTTCTCGTTGCTATATACTGTACGTATTCCTCGTACAGTCAAACTTCCAAATCTCGAATCACCATAATGCATAACAAAAGTTCGAGTTACGAAAGATATATTGTATTGATTTTCGCTATAAACACTCAATTCGCGTCATGGAAATATAAAAGTCCGACCTACGGAAATTCGACGATAGTTAAAAATTTCACTTGGGTTTCTTTGGCTGTTCAATAAATGTGCATTCACTGTACTTGCTCTTGAAATGAATTTTGTTTTCTGCCACAACCGAAAATTATCTTCACGAAGTTGAATTCAAAAATCAAGATTTGCCCTTGTGTGAGTGACCTTGTTGTGTAGGTATATTGCGTGTCGGACAAGCGTGTGACATTTGTTTTATTTTCTTATTTTCCGAACATAAGGGAAGACAAAGAAAAAAGATACGCCTACCTATCTTGGTATACCTTGCCCTCTTGGTATGTTCAATTCGTTCATTTAAATGAATATAGGCAAAATAAAAATCAGAAGCCATGGCTCGATTTCATTTGTTAAAGAACGATTTCGTAAATCAAAGAAAACCACACAATTTGCTAAATATTCTCGAAGACCATACAAATAAAGAACTTTGAAAAAAATCAAAGAAAAGGGACAGTGCCTCTGATATTTGTTTTTATTATGTCTTTCTTGTGTATTTATTTTCTTTGAATATCATACTCCCGCCCAATTTGTTTATGCAAACCCAAGCAAACCAACAGCAATATGTTACGCTGCATAAGTTGAACAGCCAACAATTCAGTTGATGTACAGAATCAGTATCGGATTCTAATCGTTTCTGAAGAGTCTCTCCGGCTATTTTTTAAGAGAAAAATGTAACCTCTATATGAATAAGTTCTCTCTGCTCACACCTGTACTGCGAGGTAAAATCAAAGCTCACTCACGAGTTCAACCTGCAACGTTTTCAGGCACACGTATAGTATATTTTCGGGCTTAATGGTGTTGAGAGTGTATCTGCCAGCAGCCTGCGTGAGCTGACTAACAAGATCAGCGCGCATTTATGGGCTCTGAACACTATGGAAGCAACTGAAGAAGCAATCGAGAGAGATGGGAGGAGGCATTACCCACGAACAAACTGACAAGATGGACCGACATGTCATCATTCCTTGAGAAACGGTCTCGGATGTTGGAATATCTTGAATGCACTACGGTAAAATGAACACCTAGCCAACAGTTGGGAAAAGCATATAAATCAAATCAGAACACTTTTATCGCCTCATCTAACTAAATATCATGTATTTTTTTGATGCTAACGATCATTATTTTCCAAATTACCACAGATTTTTAAAGTTATCACCCAACTTAAAGTACAAAGAAACAAAAAAATGCACCTTTGCCTCAAGTGCCTCCGCAAAAGTCACACTTTACAGCAGTGCAAATCAGGGAATTACAAGCATTGCAAGTCGAAGCATCATTCTTTGCTGCACATGGGCACAATCGTTCCATCCAACGGTATGCAATCCATAGTGATCGATCAACCCAAATCCTCGTCTCCACCTAAAGCTCCGAATAGTGCAAATAATGACTACGTGTTAGTCGCCACTGCAATTATCTATATCAAAAGTCGCTCGGAGACGCTTATGCCCTGCCGCGCCTTGCTGATTCAGCATCGCAGTTGAACTTCATCACCGCTCGCCTTCCAAGTCAGACTTTGGGGAGTCGTCTTTTTCAGCCGATACATCAGTTGATATATTTGCGCAATCCCAGGACGCCATCGTACTTCGTTCGCCGCGGTTGTACTGCGTATTATGACTGACTACCAACTACACTTCGACTTGAACGCTACAGGGTGGAACATTCCGAAGAATCTCAATCTTGCGGAGCAGCTCTTCTTCAAATACCAGCGTATTGACAGTCTGCTTGGCGCTGGCATATTCTTCGATATCATTTGCGTTGGGCAAATTCGCATTGCTTACCACTTGGCAATTCTACATAGAACCAGGCTTTGCTGGATTTAATCTGGAGGTTTGTCAAGGTCAGGAAACAAAAATCCATCCCTGACTGTGCTTGACAAGGGGCCCTACCCCTATGGAGATACAAATTTACTCTCTGAGATAGTCAAGCGGTTCTGTGAAATAGATAGTTGCTGTGGAACGACGCCTACTATGGATGGACAGTATTCAGTACATCTGCCATTCCGGACCAGCATTGACGCGCTCGGTGACTCATACCAACGTGCTCTGAGTCGATTCAAAATTCTTGAAACCAAGTTGGCAAGAAACCCGTCATTAAAACTTCAATATTCAGCGTTTTTGCAAGAGTACATTGACTTGGGTCACATGTCTCTGGCACCCAAACATCTGGACAAGCCTACTTACTTTATACTACACCACTGCGTACAAAAATTGGATATCACATTAACCAAGTTAAGCGTTGTTTCTGACGTTTTCGCCAAATCCTCATCTGGTTCATCATTGAACGATCTGTTGCTAACATGCCCATCCATTCATCCAAAAATATTAATCATCCTTCTGCGTTTTCGCTTTTTCAGAGTTGCGATATTTGCAAAATGAATCGTTTCATCCGAATTACGCAGCCTGATGAACATCTTCAATGCATACTATGGCGCGATAAGCCTTCTGACTATATCAAGAGTTACACCCTAAACACAGTGACTTATGGGGCGAAACCATGCGCATTCCTAGCTATTCCCGCCATGCATCAGATGTCTTATGACGAGGAACCCTCTTTCTCTCTCACTGCTGAGACTGGCCGCAGAGACTTTTACGTCGACGATTTGATCACAGGTGGTGATACCGTTGAAGAGGTAGAGGAAAAATTCGTTAACAGATTAAGAATTTGCCGCTCAGAGGCCACTTTCTAATATGCAAGTGGTGCTACAACCAATCTGAGGCTCTTGAAGGAGAGCCTAAATCTGACCGAGTGAAATTGCTGAACTTTCACGATGAAACTGATATCACCAAAGCTTTTGATTTGGCTTGGGATCCCTGCTCCGTCGAGCTGCTTTTCAAAATTTTTTATTTATTTTTCCTAAAAGAAGAGTACATTGTCTATTATAGAAAAATATATCGAGTATTGTACAAATTAATATTTAGGACAAGTGGGTGAATTTCAATTTAACAATTAGTTTGTAAAGTCGTGTTTTGACTGGAATTTAACAATACATGTATTTTAATAATAAATAAACAATTAAAGATAACCCCAATTAACAATTATTAATTGAAAGTAATGTGTTATGTGAGGTCCACTGGTGTCACCCTTTTTAGTCTACGTTGTCGAGTTAGTTCATCTAATGGTAATGTATACACACCATCGTTCGAATGCTGGGAAAGTTTGGTTTGGTATTTTCTGCTTAAATTGATTATTTACTCATCTACTGTCGCAATTCTTAGGTCTCGATGAAGGTCCGTGTTGGTGATATACCATTGGGCTTTTGTGATGCTGAGAATAATTTTTGATTGTTGTCCCCATATTTCGGCTCCATATGTCCAAATTGGTTTAATAATTGTCTTATAGATTTGGAGCTTGTTTTCAAGTGAAATGTTTGTATTTGTTTTGATCAGCCAGTGCAGTTGTCTTACTTTAATTTTGATTTGGTCACGCTTTTTTTGCATATGGTGTTTCCAGTTTAGTTTACTGTCAATATATAATCCTAAGTACTTGGCTTTTTTTTGAATGGTTACGTCGCCTCCGTCAATATTTATATGGATTGGTGTAAATCTAGTCTTAGTGGTGTATATAACTTGTACTGTTTTGTTTTTGTTTATTTTAATATGCCACTTTCTAAGCCAGTCAAGTGTTTTATTAAAGTCTACTTGCAACATGGATGTTGCAGTATTTATGTTTTTATGAGCACTTAGGAGTATTGTGTCATCGGCGAAAGTTGCAATCATCGACGAATTGTGAGTGGGATATGGTATGTCTGTTGTGTATAGAGTATATAATAAAGGTCCTAGCACACTTCCCTGTGGAACTCCTAAATTTATTTCTCTAATGGTTGAGTATTCGTCTGAGTATTTAACTAAGAAGTATCTACCTGTGATATATGATGTTAATAGATGTGCTATGTTTTGAGGGAATATATTGTTAAGTTTCCATTTGAATCCTTTATGCCAAACCTTGTCAAAAGCTTTTTTCACGTCCAAGAAGAGTCCAATACATAATTTATTATCGTCAATGTCATTTAGAATTTTGTGCGTAACTCTGTGCACTTGTTGTATCGTTGAGTGACTTCTTCGAAAACCAAATTGGTGATTTGGAATGTTGTGTCCTGCGTTCTAGTAGTGCCAATAGTCTACTTCTTAATATATTTTCGAAGATTTTTGAGATTACAGGGAGTAGACTGATTGGTCTATAAGACTCTGATTTTGATGCGTCTTTGCCTGGTTTCGGGATCGCCATAATCTCAGCTACTTTCCAGACTATCGGAAAATAGTTTAGTCTGAACATAGCGTTAAAGATGTTTCTTAGATATTCTATAGCTTTTACAGGTAGTTCTCTCAGGAGTTTCCCATTTATTTTGTCATATCCAGGGGACTTTTTTGCCTTTATGTCATTATTAATGCATTTTCTTATTTCTCCAATGGTGGTCTTTTCATGTTTTATATGTTCTGAACCTCTGCCAATATCTGTGTTCAGCTGTGGATCATCTGCGTTGTTGGCGACTTCTGTAAAAACCCTTTCGAAATAGTCCGCTAATACTTTAGCTTTGTCCAAGTTCGTCTTTGCCCATAACCCGTTTTCCATTTTTAGAGGAGCCTGATGATTACTTTTATTTGTCTATGCTTTAGTAGCTTTCCATAAAGAGTAGTCCGTTTGACTCGTGGGTGTTAAGCTCTTAAGATGTTAATTGGTTGTTTTTTAATACCTGAATCATTTTGTTAACTTCTTTAGTTGCCTTATTGTACTGTCTTTTTGTGTCAGGAGATCTTGTGGTTGACCAGGTTTTCCGTAGTTTACATTTTTTATTTAATAGTCGTCGTAGTTGAGGTGTGGTGTAGAATGTCCAATTTTGCTTCTTCTTTTTTGGTGTCGATTGTATGACTGCTTTCATAATGGTGTCATTCCTCATATGATTTAAGAGGGATGTCGGTCATTAAATTAATGTCAATGTATTCCTTATAAGTATGCCAGTCAGTTCTGTTGTTGTACAGAAGTGTGGTTGCATGTGTAGGCGTAACGTGCGAGTCATATATTAATTCTTTAGGGTTGTGGTCTGACGAGAGTTCGAATCGTGATAAGATTTTACATTTCCGAATGTCCAGGATCTTTGTGATGAAAAAATCTATCAAGTCAGGTGTTTTATTAATTTCTGTTGGCCAATATCCCAACGATCCCCACACGATGTTTTTCGCGTTGTAATCACCGGCTGCAATATTCTGTGTCTTATTCCTATTCTTATATTCTGTGTCTGTAGTGTTATGCTTTGGTGGGCTATATACAGCAGATATTGTGAGTGGTCCTACGAGATCATTAATTTGAATGTTCGTCGCTTGTATGTAGTTATGCTTAAAAGGCTCAAGCTCGTCGTGCTTTATGCACTGCTTAATAATTATGTCTGTTCCACCGTGCGCTGTGCCATCGGGGTGGTTTGTGGTATACACTTTGTACCCTCTAACTTGTATGAAGTGTTGGTTTGTGCAATGTGTCTCCGAGGGCACTCTCCGAGGGCATTAGGGCTATGTCAATGCTGTTATCATGAAGAAGTATTTGTAGTTCGTCAATATGGTTTTTCAGTCCGTTTGCATTCCAAGTTATGATCCTTAATTTAGTTTCCATTTTGTTTGTCCATCTTCGATATGAGAATTTTTATGACGTTTATTATATTTGTGACTTGTTGAAACAATTGTTTCATCAGGTCTTTCATCTCAGTAATATCAGTATTTATGTCAATGCGTCTACTTATGTATTCATTGGTTGGATTCGTGAGTTGTTCCGTCTTATTCTTTTCGCCATTATTGTTGTCACTCGATTGGAGCTACTGCTACTGTCTCATCCGGAACTTGTTTCTCTAAGGGATGGAAATCTTTTTATTTGCAGTGCCTTGTATATCTCACAACCTTTGTAGTTTGCAGTGTGTGCTGCACCGCACAATGCACATTTTATTTGAGCGTTGGCTTCAATTTTGCAGTAGATTGTTTTGTGTTTGCCTGTGCATTTGACGCAGATCGGGTCTCTGGTGCAGAAATTTCTCGTGTGGCCGTATTTTTGACAATTTTGGCATTGCGATATTATGCGTTTATGATTGTGATTTTGTGTGTGCAGAGTAGTGTGATTATGTTATAAATATATTTTTTGTTCTTATTTATTTGAATTCAATGAAGAATAATGGAAGCGGTTTCTTTGTGACTTTTTGGTGTGCATTATAGATGTTTTTGACTTCATGCCCTAGGTCGAGAAGTTCTTTTCTTATTTCATTAATGTCGGTGGCGTTGTGCATATTCCTGAGCACTACTTTAAATTCACGCTCTTCCTTCGGTTTGAACGTGTAGTAATTCGTTCTGTGCTCTTGCAGCATCTTCATAACTGTGGAGTAACTGGTAGAATCTTTTGTTTGTATTCGCACCTCATTATTCTGCAGCGCTTTTAAAATGTAATTATGTTTAATTACATTTTTTAGAGCATTGCTAAGAACGCTAATTTGCTCGACGTCTTGAACATATATTGGTGGTGGCTTAACCTATTTGATATTTTTTTGTTGTTTTGTTGTTGTTGTTGTACTTACTGTGGATATAGAGGGGGAGGATGATACAGCTGATCGTGTTGCCATGGTGGTTGTTATAGTTGTTGTTGCTGATGTTGTGAACACTCCAACAGAAGCCAGAGCGAGCGTTGTTGTAGTAGTTGATGTAGTTGTTGTTTGTGAAAAAGAGGAGAGCGGCATCATTGGTGAAGCACATTTTGCACTCCACGGCAGTGGCTGCATTTTACCTGTGGTAGTTGTGCGGTAGAGCGAGAGATTGCGTCTGTTTGTATTGGTGATGAGTTTTCACTTTGTGGGTGTGAAATTGTTTGCTGTATTGCGTTAGAGTATGAACGCCCTCCCTCTAAATTAGCGGGAAGTGAAGCTTGGGTAGATTCTCTGTTGTTGTTGTTGATGATGCAGTTGTTTGAACTGTTGGATGATGAGATAAGATATGCGTTGTGGTTTTTTGTGTTAACAGCTGTTTGAACGTGGGGAAGGTGGAGAGCGCTCATGCTGTTTTTTGCTGGCTGATTGTGATTTTGAATGCTGCGCGCAGTCGGGGGACTGCGTTCAACAGGCATTTCTGAGTCCAGAACAGCCATGACTCTTTGCTTTAGTAGTTGTTGTTTTACTTTTCGTTTAGTTAAATTTGGAGTGCAAGAGTAGATGACAAATCGACTTAACACTTCGAATTCATTTGACCGAATATATCACAAATTTTCAACATATCACAAATTCTGTCAGAGTGTACTGCTAACAAAGTCAAAGTCTAAAGGTGCTCCGCTAAAAACTCAAACGATACCGAAGCTGGAGGTCTGCGCATGGCACTTGTTGTCTGAGATCATCACCAATATAGCACAATGCGTACCAATCGAATGCACATTGCATTGCTGCTCTAATTCAAACATAGTACTTGCTTGGATACGTGAATCGCCATTAAAATTTAACACCTTTGTATGCAACAGAGTAGCGCAGATCCAAGAGCAAACCACGTGGATGAGTTAACATCCAGTGGCCTCTCATTTGAATCCGGCTGACATGTTATCGCGCAGTTTCACGCCACCTGAGCTGTTGGACTCTAGTCTCTGGTGCGAAGGGCCTCCCTTATTGCGTTCCAGCAATTCTGATTGGGCAGAAGCCACATTGACCCTCGTAGAGCTTATAGAATGGCACCGGAAAACGTTAATTTCATCGTTACAACTGGACATATCCTTTAACTGTAAATACCAAAATTCCTTTGGAAAATTGCAGCGTGTCTTCGCCTACATCAATCGGTTTTTACTGTGCAAATATAAGGGCCTGCCTCTTCCAAAAGGAGCTCTGACTATTAACGGTATCAAGGCTAGCATGCAGCTGCTCATCAAAGGGATCCAGCTCGTACATTTTGCTGAGGAGCACAGAACACTAAGCTCCGGAAAGCAACAATCTTCCAAAAGCAAAATTCTATCACTTCACCCGATAATCCACTCTACGGGATTGATTCATGTAGGTGGTCGTCTTAATAACTCACAATTAGACTACGACGCCAAGCATCTGATGCTGCTGTCAAATGGCCACCCATTCACGGTCGCTAACATGATATTTTTTCACCACAAATTTCTGGATTTTTGTGGGCCTTTTTACTACAAGTCTGAAGTTAGAAACAGGCCACCTGTAAAGAGTTACATCGCCATCTTCATCTGCTTCGCCACTAAAGCAGCGCATATAGAGCTCGTTGAGGATTTGTTCACGCCTTCGTTCATTAAGAATGCTACAAACTTCGTTGGTGCCAAGCACGAGCTGAAGCAACTTTTCTTAAGTGACCCGCAGAACAACGAACTCTCCGACAAATATTTGTCTCTGGGTATTACTTGGAACTCCATTCCACTACGGTCAGCGTACTCTGGAGGCCTCTGGGAAGCTGTCATAAAAGCCGCAAAATACCATTTCTATCTAGTCATTTGCAAATCCGTTTTGATATTTCACGAACTTCGCATTATCCCTTGCGAAATATTTGCCATGCTTAACCATGGCCACTTTGTCCCATTTCAGAAAATCCAGAGGATTTGGAGGTGCTTACGCCTGGCCGTTTTCTCATAGGGGCATCCTACGCTGCAATTGACGTGCCTAGCGTGACTCATATCAACATCAATCGCCTAAATCGCTGTCAACGTGCGTGTCAGATTCAGTAAATCATTCAGAAAAAATGGTGCGCTAGCTACCTATCATTGCTTCAAAAGCGTGGGAAGTGGAGTGAATCGACGAGAAATCTACAGCCAGGTCAAATGGTGTTGCTGAAAGAAGATAACCTACCGCCACGAGTTTGTTGATTTATTGCTGGATATCTTTCTACAGCAAATAAACTACATATCTAACAGCATTGATCCCACTCTCGACCTTGTGTAAGCACACACAATCTGGCAGCGCCACAGTTTAGCTGAATGATTGGCAGCCCGACAACGTTCTGACTTTCTTCCTCTTGCGAGGTGAATCGAACGATTATTCTGCTCGGGTGGTGAAGTACAGTCCAAAACGGAGCATGGCGGAAACGAGACGTTCGAAGTCACAAGAGGCGAATAGATTTAAATGTTGACTTTAAAAATTACTATATACATCGGTCTTAAACTCATAATAAATAACGCCTAAATTAAGACATTTTAATCCGGAAATTTTGTCTTTCACTTGTATTTACTAATGGCCATGAAAACTGTTTGCTTGTGAGATCCTCTCTATTGTCAATTCCTGGGTTTCTCCATCACCCCACTCTATCATTAACCGCAAAGTTTCAGTATGTTGTCAAACACATCTAACTGCCAAGACAGCTAACTGCCAAGACAACCAAAGAACAAGAGAAAATTAATACAGCAAAATACATCCGCTCTCTCTGATCTCACAATTCAAGTCGAGTCGAGTCGAGTCTAGTCACAAGTCTTACACTTGCCCCTTGCTTCATTATATTTGTATTGGCACAGCTTTACAGCCGAAGCTATCGTTGATTCTTCTTTGGTGTCGTGACAGACGCAAATTTTGTGCATTCTCGAGGCTAGGGTAGACCGAACTCATGTGTCATGACTCACGAGCGATCCAACATGCCAACAACTGCGAGCACAGGGCAGCTCATCTCTGTTTTCGTTTTCTTTCCTATTTTTCTTTCTTTCCATCGCTGAGCAGCGCGCACACAAAAAATAATAATTTATACGACTGCAGTGTATTTCTTCTCTGTTTCATTTACATATTTTTCTTCCATCTCTGTAGTAGAATCCGCCACACGGTGCTGAAATATTGTAAATTTTTTCTGCCAGTGCACCCTTAGAATTTTCACTGATTGCAGTATTATGCTAAAGATGCTAAAGATCGACATGTCGAAAAAATAAAAAGAGAACGGTTATGCGCTAATCGATCTCGATGAACAGTACACGTTGATTTGAATTTTACTGCATTTCTATATGATTATTGTTTGAATCAAGAAGAAGATATCGCAAAAATGGATAAGGTTTGTCGGTTTTGCGGTTCGCTTTAATTCATAAGTGAAACACCAAATTTAAGCTGAGCGGATGGGAAAAATAAATTGCCGACATTGCATTCACCACCTGATCCATTGCGGTTACGTTACCCAGATGATCAAATAAGTCAAATAAGAAGAAAAACAATAACGACAAATAAGGGAAAAACGAAAAACAATGAATGTGGTTTTTTTTCTTTTTCTTTTTTTGTATGTTCATAGACCGCCAGCCAAGTAACTATAACAGACACAGTAAGAATATAATTTTGGTAGCTGCCGTTAATTCATGTGTTTTCGATTTACTCAAATTCCCACCTCTCTTTACAGATATTACGCTATTGTACGTCCGCTCGAATATCCTTTAAATATGACACATAAAACGGTCTGCTTTATGCTTGCCAACGTTTGGATATTGCCAGCTTTGATATCGTTTACGCCCATCTTTCTGGGTTGGTATACAACGGCCGAACATCTACAGCAGATATCGTTGCATCCAGATAAATGTTCATTTGTCGTGAATAAGGCATATGCACTCATCTCGAGCTCAGTGAGCTTTTGGATACCCGGCATTGTTATGCTCGTCATGTACTTTCGTATTTACAAGTAGGTTGAACTCAAAAATAGCCAAATACACTGCGCGTTATCAGCTTAGCATAATCCGTTTCTAATATTATTGTTTATAGCCGATTCAATTATCCGATAAAAAAGAGGGTTGTTTTTTCTACTTCCCAATATTTGTTAAATATATTTTTTGAAAAACACAGGGGAAAACTACATTTTCACTTTGATGTTTTCATGGTGGTTCTACGATTAACCTCACTTCATTTCGCACTTCAAAAAAGGTAACTTGTTTGGTCGTGCAAACAGTAATCGATAGCTACGTCTACGAAAATCATAAAATTTGCCCACAAATACTGAAGAATGCAATTCGAGAAAAAATACAAAACTCCAATGCGTTGATTCAATACCGGCACTTACTATAATCAGATTTGAACTGTTCAGTGAGGACGTGTCTGCGCCATCTAGTAGCAACAGTAAAAATTGGTAAGACGAAGACTCCACCAATCTGTATACACGAGCAACCCTCAAATGCTCTGGAAGGAAAACTGATAGAGCTTATCGGAAAAGATAAAAGTTGCAAAGGGTCATCATAATAGGTATACAATAAACAGTGTAGCCAGATGAAAGTAAGTGTAAATAAAAACAACCTACCGCACCACTGTACTCACCTGAAATCAACTCGCCACCTATAAAGATTGGCTCAAAAGGGATCGTATTATTGTTAAAAAAGGTATTAAATGGATAAAAGCCCCAGTAATCATAGAGGAGCTTCGCAATCTGGCGATAAGGTATAACTATGATATTCAACGGAATACTTGTCTCTGATCATTTTCCATCCTATATAAAGACAAAATATTATCCTCGTACAGGCCAATAAGTTTACTGCCTAATCTTTCTAAACTCTTGAAAAAATCTTTTGCAAAAATCCTGTTACACATACGGTATATAAGAAGTGAGGACTTAAACAACAACTTACATAATTAGTAAGTAGTCACTTCCGATTCAGGAGAAATAACCGACCAGCCTCAACCACATCAGACGCCCGTTGAACTTGCATAATTAGTGCACGAAATACTTGAAAAATTATTGTTAGTTTGTAGAAATAAGTATAATGGAGAAGATTCAATAAATTAAGAAAAGTTTGAAAAAAATTTTGTCATCAGGTTTGTACATGCGAATTCTTGTTAGTTTATCTTAAATATGGAGACAACAATTTATTAGGTGCAACAGAATCTACGAGCTTCAAGCTTAAAAGGAGTCGGGGTTGTCAATAAATATAATGACAAAAAAAAAAGATAGTTAGAAGCTGTAAAGACATATCAGTATTCCTGCTCAATAACTCCGCGACTCGATGAAAATAATAATGGCGATAATAATACAAAAGATTCCAAGAAATAAAAGCCCCACTTATAGTGGGTCGCGAGGAAATAATCATGAATTTACCATGGGCGTATTTTATCCAATGGATACAATTATTAATTTCATGATCTTATAAAGGGGGCAACAGCATTTGCATCGCCTTCAAAGTCGGATGGAGGAGAGATGCCATATCATATTAGGGTACATCCGGGTCAATATAAAACAAATTGAATCGACTATGAACAACAATAATATAAAAGTTTTTAGGTTTAGAACTTTTGTTTTTAAGGCTGGAGTTGAGTCAAAACTATTTACAAGATGGTGTGTGCTAATCTGATGACGCGAAAATGTATAGCAATGTATTAATGCGTTATTCTTTACACACTCCATACACACCCAAAAATGGATACTCAGAGAGGCCATACGTCAACGTAAAGCATTAAGCCGTACTAGCTCCAACATTTTGCTCAACACTGTGCATATGGGATATGCCCAACAGCCGACGACTTTGAACAACCTACACCAGAGCCATTGTCAGCCCTACATTAGAACAACGCCTGATGAGACACACAGCGCCATAAACAATTTTGAGGTATATAAAGAAAGACAGACGAATTAACAACCCCCATTTGCCAACTTCACACTTACACACTTGTTACAGAATAATCAAGCACCAACAATGGACGACGATGACAATAAAGATCAATACGAAGAGTTGCGTGTGCCTTCACCTCCACCACGTCGCCTTAGTCGCAGTAGCATCGACTTACGTGATCTCGAACAGGAACATTATACGGAGAAAGTCTCACATACGGATAGTGCACCTTCGATGATTGCCTTGCACTACGTTGCTGCAGCACAACATGGTACAAATACAGCAGAAGTGGACAAGGATGGCACATTGCCAGCGTCAGCTTTTAATCCACAAACATGGATAGAGGCACTGCCACAAATAACTTCAAAGGTACCCGCATCTGAGTCGTTGCCGCCACAAGTATACCAACAGCAGCAGCCAAGTGAAACGCAGTCGGCTTCACTTTACAACAGTGAATGCGAGGGTAACGGCAGCGAGTTGTTCAGTCCTATTGTTGGCACGGAACAATACAAAATATTTGGTTTGAACAGCGATGACAGCGAACCGAACGTTTACTATGACAGCGCTATTAATCTGCAGATTAAGGAACAACAGCAACAGGCATCAACCTATCTTCCGATAAGCGAAGACAACAAAGAGCTGAAGCGTCTCATCCAGGACAATTATTTATACTTTAGAAAACAGACAGGTTTAGAGAATGCAGAGTTAAATCTTGGTAGTTGCAATGGCGGTAGATTTCCGGCATTAAGCGAAACTGACTTCATCAGAATGAGAAATGGTGAAAATCGATGCCGTCCTGGCGGTATTGGTACTGGTGTTGCAAAGAAACTATCTGCATTGAGTGACTCCGAATTTATGAAATTGAATAGTGAAGCAAAAGCAAGACCCAAACAATTGGAAGCGCTCAAATCAACCGTAATAAGGGATAGAGGATTCCATCTTAGGTCTCTATTAGCGAAGGCGAGAGTCTCGAAAACTGAATGCTTCTCGATTGAGAAGAAGCGCCATCAGACCAACTCGGACGAGTTTCATAAAATACAACAAACAGCAAACAGATTTTTTTGGCGTTCGCGTAACCGTAAGCTATCGCATAGCTATAATGGCGGTGGTATAACGCAATATGAACGAGAATGGAAACATAAATCTATGGCACAGCAGCACAGCGACACCGAGTTGGTGTACTTGACACGCCAACCCGGTGAATGTTTGAACACGGTGGGAAGTAGGGGCGGTTCGCGTTTTAATACTCCCGATATATTGTTGGACATAAACGTCCTCAGCCATCAGTCGACCGACATACTGGCGCCATCGACGAAAGGCGGAATGGATGGCGTCCAATTGATTGACTTTAGCAACGACGCGATGGCCAATTCGAAGGACAATGCCAACATAGATGGTAGTCCTCTACAACTAGCCGACTGCTTCGCCCAGTCACCAATAGTGCCCACAACGCCACCGCCCTCCTTATCATCACCTTCAATCGTTGATAACTCAACTGAACACTCCGTAGACTTGCCTGAACCACCAGCCCACAATATGTCCGTCACATCACACTCTGGTTTGGCGGAAATCTTTCGATCATTAAGTTTTCCAGTTGGCAAACCACGAACAAATACGAGAACAGATACGTCACGCAGCAAACAAAGTAAGCCTGCGCATAACGGAGGTGCCGCTCTACAACTCATGAACACACTCAGTGATCAAGGGCTGTTTACAAAAAACTATCTCATGTCCCCACCGACAACACCGAACATTAACCTGAGTCAACATCTACCTGAGAGTGCGAAATCCACAACAACGACGACGATGACAATATCAGTGACTGCTGCAACAGGCAGTAGTTATCAAGAAAAGCGCAATTCGACGTCCACCAACGCCGCCATTAGTGTTTACTTCCTATCGCCACCGGCCACAACAACGCAGCTGTTGCAATTCTCACACAATGCCGGTAGCAATCAGTACTATAGTGATGTATCCACTGTATCGTTGGATGTGGTCACATCATTGCCAGCACCACAATATCTGACACACCAACAACAACAACTTCAAGACCAACAACAGCAACAACCTCCGAATATGTCACCCAAACCGGAAATCATACTCGACTCAACAGTCTCTCCTACCTCCATTGACAGCGGTGGCGATTGTGCTGACGTTGATCTGAGCCTTCGGATTACAGAAGAGGCGAAAGACCTAGCCTCGCCGCTTTTCAAACATATGGACAGTGAATCAGAAGCAATGCTCAATTCTGCTGGACATCAACGTAGCATCATTCTAGGCGGCTTTGACAGTCGCAAAAGACAAGCTTCCGTCGTCACTTACGATGTGAATGTTATCAACTTCTCACAGGTTAATACCGATACTCGCAGTTATATGCCCATGACTCGTGTGTCCACTAGTTCTGCGAGTAAGTAAGCCTTTATATTTGTTTTTGATTATAACAAGTTCTTTCCACTTATTTTCAACTGAAATACATATGTAGTTGAGTTTTGCTCTGAAATGTTACTTTATAGGTAGTCATTAATTGCGCAGCTAATACGAATGTTCGTGAGAAAAAAAAACAAAGCGCAAAAAGAATTTCACATAGTTTATTAATCTAAACAAGACTCAAAAAATGACTCCAAAAAATTACTCATGAATAAAATCCCATTTTCCAAAATATGCACATACAATCTACACACACATATACTCAATATTACTCAGTTCAGAAACGTACGCCTGTCTGTCTATCATCACGCTCCATTTCTCAAACTATGGTTCCATTAAACTTGATCCCACGAGTTCCATCTGTCTCTCCTTCTGTTTATTAATCGTTCTCCTTGTTTCTCTAGTACTCTGCATGTAATGCAGGCGTCAAAAATACAATATCTCATAAGAAAAAGAGTCAAAAAATTAATGTCATAAATATTTCTATAATTTTAACCCATAAATGTCGGCACCTAGATCCAGATGAGTTATAGCGTTGAAATTTCCAGAATTCGCTATTTTAACTCGTTTTTCCAGATTTTTACTTGCAAAGGTTTAGAAGTTACAAGACGTATGATATATTAAGTACACGGTAGGAGGTTTTTAATTTTTTTTAATCTGACTTTGCAAAACGTCGTAAAAAGGCGCACTAAAAGCGTGAACAATGACTCACAATGACAAACTTTTACCTTAAAAAACGTGATTTCCTTGAGCCAGGACAATAACTAGATTGAATCTTCACCTATTCCTTAATTTATTATAATTCTTTTTTTTTAAATAACGCCTTTAGCGTATGATATACCATACAAGAACTTTAATGGGTTAAGGCGTGCAAGCAATAAAAATTTTACAAGAACAATATTTGTAAAAATAAGATGAATGTTTATTTTTCACGACAATTATTTATTTATTCATCAATGCCCATTTATTTCCTCAATCGTTTTAAATCTCATTCCTTTCAAGGTTGTTTTTAATTTTGGGAACAGGTAAAAGTAACAGGGATCTAAGGCCGGTGAGTACGGTGGCTGAGGAATGATTGCGGTTCCTCATTTGACCAAAAAATCACGAACAAGCAAAGACGTGTGAGCAGGCGTATAATAGTGGTGCAATGTCCATGTCTTATTGTTCCACGATTCCGGGCGTTTTTTCCTGTCGCTTCACGTAAATGGCCCATAACTTCAAGGCAATATTCTTTTTTGACTATACGACCTTCTGGAAAGAACTCACTATATAATACGCCATTGTAATCGAAGAAAACAGCTAGCAAAACCTTCGTCATTGACCAAACTTGGCGTGCTTCTTTCGGTCTTGGCTCTTCTGCCCGCTTCCAATGAGATGTTTGGCCTTGGGTTTCCATATCATAACCATACCCACCCATATTTTGTCACCAGTTATGACAATTTGAGCAATATAGGATCATCCTTGGTGCAATTCAACAGCATCTGAGCGATATTAATACAACGGTTTGTTTTTTTTTTCAAAATTAGGCAATTTTGGAAAAAACATCCGTCCTGCAGCGTCAAGAGCGGACCTAATAATTGACATCTTCTTCTTGTAAACACTTTTTTGCTTAAAGAAAACTCACCAAATGCCATAGTGCTTGGGAGCAGTTAAATTCGTTTTTCCCGCAAAATTTAATACACATTATACCTCTTATAATGAACCAAAATCAGAATGCGTATTTTTTTTCTCTCTTCCCCCACTTTGTATAATTTTATTGTTTTAATCGAAACAACCAAACAAAAATATAATAATAATAATAAATAATAATAATAATAATAATAAAATTAATAATAATAATAACAATAATAATAATAATAATAATAATAATAATAATAATAATAATAATAATAATAATAATAATAATAATAATAATAATAATAATAATAATAATAATAATAATAATAATAATAATAATAATAATAATAATAATAATAATAATAATAATAATAATAATAATAATAATAATAATAATAATAATAATAATAATAATAATAATAATAATAATAATAATAATAATAATAATAATAATAATAATAATAATAATAATAATAATAATAATAATAATAATAATAATAATAATAATAATAATAATAATAATAATAATAATAATAATAATAATAATAATAATAATAATAATAATAATAATAATAATAATAATAATAATAATAATAATAATAATAATAATAATAATAATAATAATAATAATAATAATAATAATAATAATAATAATAATAATAATAATAATAATAATAATAATAATAATAATAATAATAATAATAATAATAATAATAATAATAATAATAATTGTTGCGGCGTTTGACCACGACTATTATCTTCTGTTAGGGAGCGTATTTCGAGCCTCCAATTTAATTAAAAATCGCTGTGTGAATTGGTTACGCTGAAATCTTTATTTTACAAATTATTAAATTTCCATATAATTTATGTTATTTTACATTCAGCTGTCACGATTGCTTTGCCTTTGTACATTAAAGGCAAAGGTGAAAGCGTAAAAAGAGCTTTAACCACTGCTAGGACTGCACCTCTGCATGCATGTGCGAAAGAGACAGGGTCATACAGAAGTGCAGTCACACCGGTTGTCAAAGGTCGGCTAGCCAACCCAATAAACAATATATCGGATATTCTGTTTGTCTACTTGCCCCATTCCCTGACTACTACTTTGCGGCGCAACAATTATAATAATAATAATAATGTTAATAATAATAAAAACTATAAATATGTGAACCTGAATAATAATAATAATAATAGTAATAATAATATTAAAAATAATATAAATCATAATCAGATTCACAGTCATATTAATAACAATAATAATAATAACAATAATAATAATAATAATAATAATAATAATAATAATAATAATAATAATAATAATAATAATAATAATAATAATAATAATAATAATAATAATAATAATAATAATAATAATAATAATAATAATAATAATAATAATAATAATAATAATAATAATAATAATAATAATAATAATATTAATAATAATAATAATAATAATAATAATAATAATAATAATAATAATAATAATAATAATAATAATAATAATAATTATAATAATAATAATAATAATAGTAATAATAATAATGATAATATAATAATAATAATAATAATAATAATAATAATAATAATAATAATAATAATAATAATAATAATAATAATAATAATAATAATAATAATAATAATAATAATAATAATAATAATAATAATAATAATAATAATAATAATAATAATAATAAAAACTATAAATATCTGAACCTGCATAAACAAGTTTTCCTACCACTCCCATCAACCAAATCTAGAGACACCTCAATTCGCCAATAAATCGTCACTCATACGCCGTGGTGGCATATGTATTTTCGTTGATGAGGACGAAGCAGAAAAGTCTACAGACAAGACTATAACCTTCTCTCAAGCCAGCATAAAATATGAGAGCAGCGTTCAACTGAAGTCGGTAAAATGCCCTATATGTGGTACTTATCTAAAGGGAAACAATAAAGACAATAGTGCCAAAAGGGACGCTAAGAAATCCACGATGAAGACGATGGTTACGACGACCACGGCTGGTGATAAGATCAATAGTGTTGATAGGCTAAGTCTCACAAATACGAACGCAAGTATAAATGAAAATGCAAATACTCAAGAGCAAGCAAAGCAAAACACGTTGAAACGCAAGGGCCTCTGCTACATGAGATCAACAACCGCCACGACAGCGCGAGAGGAACGGGCGGCGGCCCCCGCCACAATTTGGCAACGGTGCAGAAATGGCAACCGGAAACGGCGACTTGACAAAACCGAATGTAGTCGCTGTGGCGCAACCGGTGAGTCGAAAAGCCTAGAACTCAACCTCTGAAATACTCTTTGCCTTTCACATTTTGCCTTATGCTGTCTCCGTTTACCTTTATAGTTTATTTCATTTTTTTTATTATATTCGCGTTTTAGTGTAATCTTTCTCAACACTGGCAAATCTTGCAACAGACAAAATATCCTCATACAAATGTGATGTGAACAAATGTTATATAAACTTGACTATATGAAATTCGTATGTAAAGCTTAACTTACTCTACACTAAACCGTTTTTTAAACAACACATTTGCGCTACAGAAGAAAGTGGCACACTTATTTATTTTTTTTTTAAGAAAAATATGCTTTTTTAGTATTAAGTTTTTGCAAATCCTCTAAAAACACAAGCACAAAAAATTGCAAACGTTCTTCGTTGTCTCTGCTATGCTTTCTCTTAATTTTTATGTTTGTGAGTTGCTTACAAAAATATTGTAAGCGGATATTTGCGAAAAGAATGAGAATTAAACGTACTAATGTATACTCTCTGTTAAGCAAGAAAAAAGTATTGCCAAAGAGAACACATTCATTATTTAATAATATTACTATTTAATATTGCGCTCTTCGTTCTGTTCTTTTTGTATATGTTGACTGTAATTGTCGCTTTTTCTGCTCAATAATAGTAAGTATGTATACTCTTTGGTAAATTGAATAGTACAGAAACGAAAACACTGATATACTCAATCAGCGAGCCCCAATTTATTAAAATTAATTTTAAAACATTTCAAAAATAAATGAAGAAATAAAATTAAAATGAATTAGTATTTTAATAAAACAAAAAAAAAAACAAAATAGTAAAATAATGAAAAAATAATACAAATTATTGTTTTGTATTATGCCCGATTTTGCTGGGCGCACAGGTACTAAGACCCACCAAACCACACTAAAAAGGTGACCTATTTTTCGTATGAGTACCGCCTGTAGAGCCATTGCAATTTATATCTCATTCCCTCATCCCACTTAACCCTTACAGCACGACTGCATGGTTTTCATTTTTATGCCATTTCTTATGAATTTGTGTATATATAAAAATATTCACTAAAATAACTTACATATTCATTGGTACTGTTTTCGATTGGTTTACGCGGCATCGGCCGTGATTATGAGAATATAGGTGCCTGTATTAAGAGCGAAAAGTATGCATAACCACGCTATGTACGCGAAGGAAAATTAATTTTTTTATTTTTCCTTATATACGTGGAAGCCCAACTGCTTAGATTTCGTCTTTCAATAACTTTCACTTCAGCGTTTGCACATTGAAATTCAAATTCAATATTGTTATCAATATTTGCTTGTCAGCTAGTCGTTAAAAAAGCAAATCAAACTTTCCTACAGATGTAAATTTTGAGTTTAAAGTTAGTCTTTGTTAAATTCAAGCTACCGTATTTCGATTTTTAAGATATTTATTTGTCTAAAGAAATAATATTGATAACAAAAAAATAATATTCATAAAATAATATAATAATTCATATATCAGCCCATAGAAGAATAGGAAAGATATACGGCCCAGCTCGTTCAGTAGTTAGCAAATTGTGTTACAGTGAGCTAATGACACTTTGCTGTCAATTCGATCTTAATAACAGAAATGTAAATGTACCACATCTTGCCAGCGTGGGATAAAAATTCGAAAAAAGTTGTAAGAGAGGAATGGAAACTATATCTTATATATATATAAGAAGGGATAAACGAAGAAAGAGATTCAGTGTTAGGTGTGAGAAAATGTGAAGATATTGGTATAGGCGGTATGGAATAGAAGAAAGTACCGAAGAGAAAGTAGGAAGGCAATGGGGACGTGTAGAAAGTGCGCCTGGGACAGTGAGTGAATGATTCGAAATTAAAATATTAGGCACCGGCAGGTGCTCTAAAGTTGGCGCAGGACTGACCGATGTCATTGGCAAAGAAATTGATGAAAGGAAAGTAGAAGGAGCTGTTGGACCGGTGGTGCCAGACTGCAGCTGCAATGAAAAATCGAAACAATACTCACTAAGGAAATTTGATATTTGTTAAATGCATTTAAAAATAATATCGTTATGCACTGTGCCTTCCTTAAGCAAACCCACCACGGTTCTTCATTGCAGTATCAAGCCGTTGTGTACGTGTGTGCTTGAAGCAGCCGTACTGCAGCTGTATCGTTAATTTCTTGTTGAATTTCAAAGTGAGCAGACGTGTGTGAATATAACAATGACGGGCGAAATATTATTTTTAGTTGTGTTTAAAAAATAAATTTAAACAAAAACACTGAAAAAGGGAAGTATGTGGATAAAAAAGTGACCAAAAAATTTACGCATCAAAATTTTTTTATTTATTGAAAATTTATTGGAATTTATTTATTGAAAATGTATTACAATTTATTTATAAATTTGTTAAATGTAAATGTTAAATAATATAATGATGTTTCAAAGCAATTTTTCACCCCTGCTCCACTTCAATTTGCGCCTACAGCTTGTTGGCAGCACATTAATTTTTTTATTAGCCGGTGGCACTTCACAATTATTTCACTCATTCGCTCACGTCTGTACTGTGCAAACATTTCAGAAAAGTAAGCAGTTGTCTATATTCTTCTCTTTCATATGCACTTAACTTGTGAAGGCGTACATGACATGGGAAATATCTAATTAACTCAGATACTGTTTCAAGCATCGTACGTGGCACGCACACATTTATATTTCACCAATACTATGATATGCTTGACCTGCAATGTGGGACCGTGGTGGGTTTGCTAAAGAAACGTAACTTTGAATAGCTTATGAGCCCAGGGACGCGTTTTGATAAAAGTATTTAAATTTGATTTCGGTATTAATGACTCGGTGTGAAAGAACACAACGATTAAAGGAATGTCTTCAGGACTGTATTCAATATATAAGTTGGATGGATGACCAAAACTATACCGCGTTTGTAATCCAAATGAAAATCGAACTTATACACGCTGATTTGCGGTTGGTAGGCTGCGGGCTCATTGTGAAATGTGAAAACGACACTGCAGAGTAAGCGACTCTTTTGACTAAGAAGACAAGAAGGCCCTTGCCAGCATTATGCTTTGCATCAAAGCATCTCAGTTGAACTATTGAAGCATAGCACCAGTGCTGCAGAAGAATGGGGAAAGCTTAATGAAATGCACACGCCGTCGGATTACGTGTGCCGAATAAGCTTGTTGAAAGAATTATAACACATAAAAATTAGTGGGACAGAGTCGATAGCAACGCATGTCAACAAGTTTCGTGCGATCGTTAAAAAACTAAAAGGAATCGATTTAACGATGCCGGAGGAAATATTAATAATAGAATTGCTAACGAGCCTACCGGAGGCATATGCAAACCTTGTAGTCGCAATGGAGGCAAGAGACACCTTGTTGAATTTAAATTTACTCAAATTAAAGAGAACTACCAAGAGAAGAGCGAACAAAGAGCATTTGTTTGCAAAGAAGCAGCCCAGTCTGTTTTTATTTAACAATTAAGATAGGACATGTTTTACTGCGCAACAAGATCTGACGACAGATCGCGCAAATTACGGAAGCCTTTAAAAAATTATAGTTAAAAATACTAAATAGAAATCAGTTTCAAGAAACCAGGTAGATACAAAATTTGTGAGAATTGTGCGAAATATGAGATATACGTAAAATAATTTCTAAAAGGAAGGGAAAATCGTGAAGGAATCGTACTTGGTCGAGTTAATACGTACATATGTCGCCTTTGTAACTTTTATTGATGAAAAATCAAGATATTTTCATGTACATTTCAGGAAAACAAAGAACAATTTAATCGCCTGCAGAAATTCAAACAAATAGAAAACTGATGACATTGTGAAGTGTCAACGGCCGTGAATATTTAAGCGAAGCGTTTAAAAAAATTGAATTTCATACGCCACATTGTCATTCTAGGTTAGATGAGCGATTGGGCAGAAGCAATCAAGGCGGCTTCATATTTGACCAAAACCATGAATCCGATGACGGTGATGGAATTTGCGGCACGTTTAAGTTTAATAGGTTTAATTGGATTTAATAATCCAAGGTGATATTATGCAGACGTTGATGAAACTGACTGTAATATTTAGCAATATGTAATATTATGCAATACACCAAATTAATTGATTCAGACGTTGAGCTCGATGACTTATCAAAGTTTGTTATCAAAGTTTCGCTCCTGCTTAGATTCGGGGCCCCTCAGTACCATTGAATCTTTAGAGCACAGCGCTACAAATAATAAGAAGGCCATATAACTATTGAATGATCGATTTGAATACCCCGACATAATTTTCTAAGTGGGAGCTGTGCTTTTTTAACAGTACGGGTAGGATTGATATGCTATTAGGTGTCGACTTATTTTTTCATCTGATAGCAGCCGGCCAGGTGAGACTGGGATAAAATCTACCTGTGTTACAGTAGTACGCTTTAGGTTTGTTTGTCGTAGTGGAGTGTAGACAAACTCCAAGTTGGTCCTTTTCCGTAACAGATCATTCACCCGTCCAGGATTCTGCTAAGTTGCATGTACTAGTGGAGGAGTTTTGGAAGATACTGAAAATGTGTGAGAAAAGATTCACAAAGAAAAACGTCTTCTCGTCGATTTATCGTCGTTTAGGGTGCAGGGTGTCGAATTGGACGCAACCTATAACATGGAGCTAAACCGGTTTCTTAATCCAGAAAAAAAATTAAATCGCTTTAACGACCCAAAAATACAATATGTGAATTTTATAAATGAGTAGCTTCAGCTACGATACTTCATGCCACATCACCCTGTATTACGCCCTGAGAGCGTGACATCAAAACTAATTTAAAAAAATTTTTTTTAATGTTTATTTCGCATCTAAACAATAACTTGCACAATTAAATAAACAAAATATACTTTATAATAAACTGGATTTCACCCTGACTCTACCACGAGTACTCTAGTGAGATTTATAATATCTTAACATAATTCTCTTTTTGGAGAAATAAATAACATAAATACATTGTAACGATAAATTTTAAAAAATATTACGTGGCTACCTCTATAGGATAAAAGATATGGGAAAGGGTATATGAATGGATGGGAGAGGGTACTAGGCTATTCGGATAGCCACCAAAATCGAACGGTCGTAACTTAGTATCGCTTAACCGAATACTCTTGTCCCATCTCCAGTTGGGTTGTTGCAGGAGGTCTGAAGCAACGGCTTTGATATTGGCCCGTCTTTGGAGGTGATACCGGTATACCACGTTGGTTTTGCAGAAACCCTTTTTTGTCCAACAGAAGGAACGCCATGTTCATCCATGGTAGGATGAAGCATGTTCGTAAGATTTCGTTTAAGTATTCCTCACTTTAATAATAATCAGATTATTTTCTGGGCACTCCATGCAATGGGTTATATGTTCGCGTATTAGTTTAATTATAAAGTTATCAATTCATAGAATATTGGCTGTATCATACAGTTTTTGGTTCGAGATGAATTTAGTATAGTTACTATTATGCGACCTATAGAGAGATGTACATGTTCTTAAGAATTTTCTTTTAAATTTTCTGATCCTCTCCATGTAAGAAGGTGAGATATTAAACCATATGTTGCACGCATATGAAATAATTGGCCTAATGAGGGATTGGTACATTAAGATCTAAACCCTCTTATTTATGTAGTAAATTTGCAAATAACAAATTTTGATAACAATAACAGGCCTTCCTTTCCTTAATCAATTGCTGATTTATATTATTATTAAAGTATAGGAATCTATCTAGATGCACTCCTAAATACTGAGTTGCGCTTGTTATAGGAAGTAGTTCGTTAGTTGTTCCTGAGAATATTCTAAATGTTTTCCAGTTTTTTTTTATGTTGGAGTTGCATTTATTTATTGGGGTGCGAAACAACTACGGCTAACATTTTTGTTGTCATTTATTTTAAGTTTCCATTGCTTTGTACAGTGTTCTATTTTATCGTAATTATTTTGCAGATTTGTATTGATATTTTCTATTGTTTTTCTTGGTGCATAAGTGATTAAATCATCAGCGAATGCTATTATGTTTTCAATGTTATCTAACATATTGAGAATGGATAGGATAAATAAAATTTTCTATGATGAACTCTTTACTGCCGGATTTGCTATTATGAGAGGTTGTAAATGTTTTGTTAGATAACAAATTATGTATAAGGAGTAGAAGGTGTACTGGAAATTTATATCTCATTAGTTTAAGTATCAGGCCTTTAATCCAAACGCTATCAAATGCTTTTTCTAGGTTATAGGCCTGCACCAACTACAAATTTTTTGTTCCTGTTCCATTGAATGTGAGATATTAGAAAATTTATTGAGTGGGCGGTAGAGTGTTTGAATTTGAAGCCAAATTAATGGTCATTTTTTAAGTGGTTTCTGTCACAATGTTTATTTATGTTAATATTTATGCATATTTCAAAGACTTTGCTTATGTTATTTAGTAGGATATAAAATGTTTAAGTCTGAAATGTCTTTGTTATTTAGCGTAATATTATTACCTTGGCTTTTTTCCAGTTTTTTGGGAAGTATGCGTTGTTGAGGATGTTATTGGAAAGTGTGCAGTACTCAAGTATTAATTGTTTCGGCAAATTTTTAAGAACTATTTTTATAGTATACAAAAGATAGCTTTTCTTTAAATTTTTTAAAAATGTAGAATAGCAAGTATTTTTGTATAAAATAGTTTTCAATTTCATCATTGAGTCGTACTCTCACTCTCGTTGAGTTCAGTCGCAAGCTCGCATGGTTTTTAACGGTTTAGTGAGGTACAACTACAACAACAACATTTTTGTAGCAGTGTTGTTTTTGTGCTTCGTGTCTACTCGTTGACAAATTTGTATTTCTCCGTTGTTTTTTTTTCACTTGTTATTTTAAAAACTTTTATCATTATCGTAGTTCGCCGTCGTTGATGTCACTATGTGTGACACAAACATTGGCGTCAATAAAAGTGTCTCCTGGCAGGCACGCGATAAGTGGACAACTGTATCTGCTTCCAAATGAAAGGCGCACTCGCCCGAAATACCAAATAAGAAGGGGCCTTTCACTAGACCTTTTTTGCCATCGTCTTCATTATATGAAAAAACATTAACAGCCGATGGGGACGAACCCATTCAGGCTGAACAGTCAAGTAACGTCGTATGGCAAGATGGCCCAAATAAGTCAAACAACAATCTCAGTGGAAATCGCTTCAAAATTCTTGGAGCTATGGAAACCCAGGATATTCCAGAAAATCCTCAGGGACCATACCCTATGGAAGGGGTGCCAAAAAAGTTCAAACCCCATCCAGTCTTCATTCTCCTAGTGGAAGACATGGAAAACATGCGAGAACTGATTAAAAAAACCATCGGTAGTAATGATTATTCCTACAAAGCTGGACGTGAAGGGCAAGTACGCATTATGCAGCAGAACAGTGATCACTACAGAGAGCTTGTAAAGATATTCTATGAAGAGGGAGTTTTATTTCTCTCCTATCAGTTGAAAGAAGAAAAGGCATATCGTGCGGTTATTAAAAACTTGCATTATTCCACCTCTATTCAATACATCATTAGGAATCACCACGAACTTGGTCACGAAGTGAGACATATCGCCAACGGAAAGTCCCGCATACCAAAGCTTCTAAGTCGATTTTCTTTGTTGATCTTGAGCCAGCACCAAACAACAAAAAACTGTTCGAAATCAAGAAACCTAGAAAATTTGACGACTTGGTACAATGTCATCGCTGCCAAGAATTCGGGCACACTCAAAGTTTCTGCAACAAGCCATACCGGTGTGTTAAATGTGGCGAAGGCCACAAATCATGCATGCATGAAAACAAGGGAAGACCGTAAGACCTGCGTCCATTGCAATGAAAACCACACGGCTTCCTATAAAGGATGTAGGGTATATCAGGCAACTGTTTAGAGAATTAATGCTGGCAGGAAAAAGCCAGAATCTCAGTACCACCCATCGGCACTTTTAGTACAGCAACAAGTCAACTCGGTCTGGCACTCTAGCAGCCGCTCCACGTATGCTAGCGTAACTAGGGGTAACGTTACTTCCCAGCCAGAGATTCCTATTGAGAACCCAAATACGGCTAGTAATGCAACGAATAGTGACTCCAGCTTCATTGAAGAGAGAATCCTGAAACGTGTAGAGCTGATGATTCAAGAAATGGTAAACATGCTTACTGCCCAGTTCACCCAGATCATCTCCAACGTCTTGTCTAAATCATGCATGTAAATCGCAGGATGACTACATGGAATGCTAATGGCCTATGCAAGTATAGGCCAATGGTTAAACACTTTCTCAAAACTAATAATATTGACATTCTACTTGTTTCTGAATCCCATCTAAATTCCTTATCCTACTTTAAAAAACAGGGTCACGATCTTATCACTGCAAGCTCGTGATGGTGCAGCAATTCTAATCAAATCAACTTTAACATTTTCTGAACAAGCTTTGATCAGTCTTGACTGGTTCCAAGCTTCAGTCGTCAATGTATCAAGCCCCCTAGGAGACATTACTTTAGCAGCAGTTTATACCCCTCCTAGGTACAAGGTTTTGCAGTCGATGTTCCAGCAAGTCTTTGGTAGACTGTGCCAGAGATTTATTGCGAATGATTTTAATGCGAAGCAAACTTGGTGGGGTTCCAGACTTTGCAATCCAAGAGGATTTGCCTTGTATAATTATATGCATACCAAGTAACTCACTAGTCACTCCACAGGTGAACCAACATACTGGCCCACCAACCCGGAAAAGATCCCAGATCTATTAGATATTGCTCTTAGTAAAGGCATTGATCCCAACAATGTCTCTACTGCACCTTTTCATGACCTATGCTCTGATCACTCAGCCGTATTAGTCAACATAGATATCCCCATTGATGTTGTACCCAGACCTGTTAAAATCGTTAGAAGAAACAAACTAAATCTATATCATTCTTGGCTTGAACACACAATTGACTCAGACACTCAGGTCAACTCTGGTACAGATATTGAATCAGCATTAGAACACTTGACTTTAAACATCCACGAAGCCGCAACCTACACTACTCCTTCATCCTCCCGAGTAACACAGTATCTATCTAAACGCGATCTCCACCTCTGATTTCCTGAGATTGCTAGCATAGTCCGAGAGAAGAGAAGACTTCGCAGAGTTTGGCAACTCAGTAGAAATCCGAGGGACAAAACGGCGCTCAACCGAGCAATGATGTTATTGATTCTGTCGAGGGGTTCATCTATTTCTGAATTTGGGAGGTTTCTATTATTTGATATGGGTGGTTCGGTATGCAGTTTGTCTAGAATTCTGTATTTAAATTATATATTTTAATTTATGCCTTTATAGTTCAATTTTATGCTTGTAGTACTGGTAAAAAAATTTAGTGGCTGGTTTGTGCTTCTTGGGGCTTGGATTACGATTGCATAGTGATCACTATCATACTCTAAAGTGGGAATGCAATTGCCTGTTTCAATTTCTTTATTTATTTGAATTCTACTATCGACCAGACATAAATCTAGATAGGAATTTCCTCTTTTTCGTTATCGTCTAGCCATTTTTTAAGTGTTATGCCAGCTGAATTATTATTAGCATTGCCCCAATCTGCATGTTTGAAATTTATGTCGCCTGCCATTATAAAGAAATTATTTGTAGGCTGCAGCTGTAGATGACCAAAAAGTACATTGAGCTCGCCTTTAAGTTTAAGTTGTTGTTTCCTGAAGGCTGATAAGATGCTATTATATATATAAATGAATTCGCATTTACTGGGATTTTGATTATACAGGTCTCTAATATTTTGAACTGATCTATTGATCATGTGACCAGGGTTTATACTTGATACCTTTTTTGATTAATATACCTATTCCTCCCCCTTGGTATAACTGGTTCTGACTTTCCTAACTAGGTTGTAATTATTAAAAATTACTTTATGTTTGTCATCAGAAGCTTTGGCGTTATCTAATGTGATATCTATGGTGATATTATTGTTTCGACCATGCTTTTCGAACTCATCAATAAGGTTCTCGTCACACAATGGTTCCAGCTAAAAGTGCATAATAATTATTTTTAAGGTGTTTTACTGTTGTGATATTCTATTGATTTCATAACTGTTGTTATTGAGCATAGAGTTTTGACCATGCAGTCTGCTCATGCCTTAGCATTTGTGTTTAATTTGCACTTAAATTTTGATTTGTTTTTTCTTATAAATAAGGCGAGAATATTTATCTAGCTGCACACTGATGTGACTAGTAACTATTCGTTCTTTGCACTAAGTAAATTTTTTAATAATTTTGGTTTCACCAGTTATTGACTGAATAGCTTTAAATATGTCCGTCACCGATGAAATTCAAATCGCGAATTCAAAGCATTGTGTAAATCAAGTAATGGAAAGCCGTTAAATTATGCCCTTCTTGTCGGTACAACCAACAACAACGCTTTGGGTTATATAAATTCGACTTGACAGCAGACATAGCGAAAATGTACAGGCAACTATCAAGGTATCTTGTGGCGGGAGAATACGACTGACGCTCTTCAAGTTTTGCGATTGAAGGCCGTTACATACGGCAGGAGTTCGGCTCCGTTCCTAGCCGTCCGATACTTGCTTAATTTAGCAGATACTTATAAGGTGGAATATCAGTAGGTGGCAAAACAGTGTCGGACAGCTTATATATGGACGAAAGAATACAATAAATCAGTGTCAATTAGTAAGGCCAGCGAGACCGTTCATAATTATTGGTTGTTGCGGTGTTTAAAGTGGATGCGCAAGGAAAGATGGGAACGGGAGCTGAATACGCGATGGTTGGCAATCAACATTTTGGCGCCCGAGCAGGGATCGTCCAACCTTTAAAGCTCAAGACTGGAACTTGACCTGTTAGAAGCGGGAGGCAGCAAAAAGGGTGAGTCTTGATTTGCCTTTGCTGGTCCAGTAGCTTGACGTCTTCAGGTATAATTTATTTGATGTTTGAAATTATTTGATCATTGAATGAAACAAAGTGTGAAAAGTGTATAAGTGAAATTTAACGAACAAATTTTACATACAAGTGATTCCAAGTACTGCATTTTCGGTGAACAGTTAGTGATCCGTTAGTATTGCTTATGTACCCATGTATATATGTATATTGGTACAGGTGTCTTGCGGTAGATTTTGGAATACATGCATGCATATACATTGATAAAGTGAACTGTTAGTTGGAGTCAACTGGCGAGTAGAGAAGTTCACAGTTAAAGAATATTGCATTGTTGTTTCGACCGCATTAATTGTTTACTCTTTGCATTGAATTTAATGTTCACAGATTAGCAAGCAGTGGGACGCTGTCTAACAAAATATAATATACTAGTAGCCCCGCAAACGTTTTTTAAGCCTTTTTGTATGTTGTGCGTTCAAAGGGTGTAACAATATACACAATATATTTTATGTCTTTGGGTCACACAAAGCAAAAAGTATACATTCTTATTATTAATAATGTATAGTCTTTGAGAGTAACGCTCCATAAACAGGAACAAAATGACAGGTTTTCGTCAAATCTGTCCCCCGACGACCCCACAAAACACTCTTTGTGGAGAGAAGGTATAAACAACAGGTAACCCCAAAATTTCCAATCAAGGAGGCGGATGGAACCTCAGCTAGATTTTTAAGCGAGCGAGCAGAGGCTTTTGCCGAGGATTTGGAAGCTCGATTTTAGCTATTCCATACCAGCTCAGAACACAGGGTTCGCCAGATCCAGATGACACTTGAAAGCGCCGGCCAATTATGGCTCCCAGTTGCTCCCATTACAGCCGAGGAAGTATCAGCACATATTAAAAGGTTGAACACTAAAAAGGCTCCAGGTGAAGATAGACTGGACAACTTTACACTTAAGGCAATGCCTCTAAAAGCTTTGCTATTTCTGGTCCTTATTTTTAACTCAGTACTGAGATTGGGATAGGTTCAGAAACAGTGGAAGAGGCGAGAATTTGCATGATTCATAAAACGGGGAAGAGCTCTCTCACCTTAGATTCCTACAGGCCACTTAGCCTGCTACCCACTGCAGGAAAGTTGTTTGAACGCTCTTTGCTGACACGGATCCTGGACTTAAAAAAGGTAAAGCAAATAGTTCCTTCTTTTGGGTTTCGTAAGTCCCACGGAACTCCAGAGCAGCTGAATAGGGTGGTTAACTTTATTCTCGAATGGTATGAAGCTAAGGAGAGTATCTTTACATAAAGCAGGCTTTCGACCGAGTTTGGCACGACGGGCTGCTCAGTAAGCTCAAGAATCTCTTGCCGCCTCAACTATGGTTAATCTTCCGCAGCTACCTTGATAACAGGACCTTCTGAGTGGTACTGGATGGTGTGTAGTGTAGCATCATGGCTATATGCGCAGGTGTTCCCCAGGGTAACGTTTTGGGGCCTGCACTTTATACCCTGTTCACGCACAACATGCCCACTGGGTCAGAAATACCGCTGGAGGATGCTCAGGATCTGATCATTGCCACGTTCGTAGACGATACGGCCATCCTCGTCAGAAACAAGTGCATTTATGGAGCCATGGACACACTGCAGCAATACCTGCCTATTTTTGAAAACAGAACGCGACGATGGAACATTTGCATTAACAAAAACAAATGTGCCAATGTGACGTACGCCTTACGGCCGGATTCCTGTCCTGTCCTGTCCTGTTTTCATTGGAAACCAGCTGCTGGAACACCATTCAGATTACAAATACCTGGGTGTGTATTTGGATAGGCGGTAACGTTCAAGACGCATATTGCAAGTATCACGAAATCTTTAAAACAGAGGATTGGGAAATTTCGTTGGCTTTTAAATAGCAGGAATAAATTGTCTCTGGAAAATAAGGTGCAGAGCGCGGTCAAATATAACGAAGGTGTGAGTATTGCAAGCCACGACATTGCGTATGCTTACTGGTGCCCCTTGGTTCATGCGAATGGCGGACCTTGAAAACGACTTTAAAATACCGAAAATTGGCGATAGGTTGAAAAATCATCCAAAAAATCTACCAAGGCGCCTTCTAAAACTACGCAGAATGTGAAGAGTTAGGCTGGCGAGACGGCTGAGAAGATCGCACCCTGTCGACGGCCGTAATAGTTCCTTTTAATATTATATTCACACTTACTAATTTAAGTTGTTTTGTTAATTTTTGTATATACAGTTTAATTGAAGTTGTTCTAATAATAACAGAAAAATTAAATATAAAACAAAAATAATTTTAAAGAAAATTAAGTTATAAAAAAAAAATATATATAGATAGATAAAGATTTGAAACAATTTTAACGACGTTAGTTATTATCCCTTCAGAGTTTAAGGAAAGAGTCATTGGTATTTGTTAAAGGGGAGTGAATTATAAGTTCAATTTGGGAAAAGGGAGAATGAGAATCGAACATTTGGAAATAGAGTATTGGAGATGCAACAATAGCTATAGCTAGTAAATGTGTTATAAATGATGGACTATGGACTGAGCGGTAAGTATGGATGTAAATGGGCGAAAACATAACCTCTTTCATAGTATTTCCTTATATTCGGCAAATAAGAAAGAAGATGAAGTGTAGCACGCACGAGACTCTGATGTGTGTAAAAGATTGTACACTCCACAACAGACGTTGCATATTGCCTGTGGATTTGGAACAAATGACACTTAATTAAGCAAGAGAACTCCCAATCCCTTTTCCTTGTGTCTGCCGACGTTTTCTAAGATTGGTCCGTATATGTGAATGGCTTGGAATAACTGGCCAAACTTCCTGCCGGTATTGGGGCCATTTGCATGACAGGCGGACTGATCTGTATAGTACTCGCTAACGAGGAATGCAATAAACTCCCTTTATATTGTAGATGGTCGTTTCGTGGCTTAACTGACGTAACTTATTATGATTCGATTTCACTATCGGGAAGGTAATTTGGTTATCTCTTGGTAAGACGATAACGTCGTCGTTGCAATTTATAAAATTTGCTTCTCCTTGTACTCGTAAAACTCCACCGACATCGATATAAACGTATAGGCCAGAGAAACTAATTTATTTATCGAGTGATAAAGTGGCTGACAGTGTTGCAATTTCTGATGAGTACGCTGACGCTTATGCTTGTCGATAAAGTACTTTCTTTGCGCTGGTGATTAACTCCGGAGTTAGGGTTCTCGATTTTACTTCGTATTTGACCTTCGCTTTTAGCTGCTCTAGGTACAGAAGAAATGTTGCAACTACTCTATATAGCCGACGCCATTCGGGGAAATACTTTACACCGAGAACTATATCTGATTTCTTGCGAGTTATATGGATATATTTTCGTAACTCAGATATGTCGAATCTTTCGGCAATCGGTGCGAAGTGCTCCCACTGAGTATCGGACATTTGGAAGAAGTCCGTTCCTTTTGTTGCTGCATCAGAAACGTTAATTTTTGTTGGTATCCAATGCAATTGCGTTATGTTGGAAATCTTTAGAATTTTCCCACACGATATATTACAAATTGCTGAAATTTGCGAAGATCTATCTTTAGCCATTGCAAAACAGTTTTTGAATCGGACCAGTGGGTAACGTAGTCGATGTTCAGCCCACGTGCACTGCAGACCCTTTTTGTCAAACGTACACCTAATACCGCAGTTTGGAGTTCCATACGCGGGATCGACATCGCTTGTAGCGGAGCGATTTTGCTTTTGTTCTTACGTAGCATACCGCAGCATAAGCAAATTCGATAGCGTCGACAAATGTGTGTAGCTCAACCTGTGTTGCCTTCGCCAGATTGTACAAGTGGCACTTTGGAATTCCGATCGCCTCCACGAGTGGAAGCACACACTTCCATCGTTGCCAGTCTTCGTTAAGGGACTCTTCGTTAAGTGATGACGAAATAACAGGACAGACCCAAGTGGGTGGAAGATTGACATTAGAACATTAGTAGGACCTCTTTGATGGTATAGTATTTTCAGCCGATATATCTCGACGAAGGTGGGCGAATCTGAGAATGTATTTGAAGGTATCAGTACTCGGTTCCTAATAAATACCTAAAATCTAATCTGTGTCTCCAAACTGGACTGGGCTTTGCGTAGTTGGGGTGGCGTGGACTAGCTGCACTTTGATCGAATTTGAAGCCCAATTGCGTATCTCGAATCCGCCTGCTTGATCAACTATGTGCTCTGCTATGTGATCAATTGGTTGCTGTGCTTGTCAAACCATAAGGATCGTTGAGCATACATATCCTTCTTTCGTATGTGGATCCTGTGGAACATTTCCGCAATATCGCCGCAGATAACTGCTTGGCCCACTCTAAACGCGAGTAGAATGTTCACTAGTGGGTTTAAGAGATCTGGTCCGGTCAGGAGGAAATCGTTCAAAGAAGCGCCGTGAGATTTTTAAGCTGCATCCCACGATGAATATGGGTAAATACCATGCTCTCTCATTTTTGCCACTTACTTCGATCTTAGGTAGCTGGACCTCGTATCCCTTCTGTAGCAAGTTTTGAACTTGATATTCAATCTTGTAGAACAATTCGGGCTCCTTGTTAATTTTTCTTTTCAAGCAGCTAATACGGTTGACAGCATTATTATAGCTCTCAGGGAGCTCAGTTTTCTCGTTGCGCCACAGGAGACCGAATTGTCCATTTAATTTGACACACATTCGGTCGAGGATTTCAATTGCCATTTTGTCATCACTAGACTGCAGTTCTTTTGGCCTAATTGATTCGAGCTAGCCAAAGGTATCCTTCACAGCGTCCTGGAGCTCTTGCCACTTACAGTCGCAGTGATGCACCGAGCTCCGGTGCCTTGAACGCTCCATCCTACTAGGCATTTAGAAGCCATTGAAGCAGTCCGATTGCCCTCGCAAATCTTGCGTAGAACCGCAATGTTCCAATTATCTATAACGATCAGCAAAGTCGCACAGCGTTGCTATATGAAGGCAATGGTATGTGTTTTAAATATGGGTACCTTTCGCGCAGTTCTTTTGCGTGATTATACCAAAAACGTTTATTTCCGTTAAGTGCTAATATCTACATCTACGCTTGTATGGATCCTTCCTCATTGGGAGTAGTTTTGCTGGTCCATTGCAAACATAATGGGATAGGTACACCGTTAGTGACTAGCCATTCAAATGTCGTTTCGTCAATTAGAGTCACTGATGATCCTTCGTCTAGAAACGCATACGTCTCGATCGTTTTGTTAGCTGCGTGCAGGTTCACCGGTATTATGCGGAAAAATTGCTTAGAAAACCATTCAGATTAATAAGTGTTTACGATTGCTTGTTTATTCTCAATATTGTTGGAACTTACCGCGTCCCTTTCGTGAAGCAGTGGATGGATGATGTCTTTGTTCGTAACCGCCCACGCCAAAAGTTTCTTTAAGAAATAACCTTTACGGTTATAGCAAGCTCTTTTTTTGAAGTGATCGATTAATCCACATGTAATATGGTCATTGTGTTCTGTTTTGCTTGACCATTTTCTTTCGGTCATTACTTGCCGATACGCTTTTAACATCCGCGTGGACTGTAATCACTTTGTCCGCTAACGCGCTTTGCCTTTTAAACACTTCTGTAAGCGCAGCGTATTTTCAGTGCGCAAGAAGCCTGCTATTGAAGTGCTATGGTCAAAAGTGCTTATGAATATTGGCCATTCTTCCGGATTGACGCTGAATGTTGGTATGTCCTTTGGTATAGCTTGTTTTGCAGCTCTTCGATAACTTGACAAGATACCTCTTGCTGCCAGAAATTGACGAGACACATACTTCAAATTTCACGTGTCTGCCGAGCCTAATTGCCTGAGTAGTTGATATTTTTATTCTATTTATCTCATATCCGTGACTCTCTTTTCCACCAGCATAGCAAGTATTAATTGCTGCTGATGATGCGTCGTCTCCGCGGTGATGTTAGAGATTTCGTGTTGTGGACTTGCCTCACATAACTTTGGCGTTCCGATGAGATTAGCCAATTCGTTGACACTTTGATTTAATTCCATTATTGGAGTAGGTCCTTGTCATATTGTTGAATGCATTATTGAGCCTGATGGAGTGCGCATTGTGCCCTCAACAGCGCTGTCCTTTTCACAGTAAGCGCAGCTCCAATTACGATCTTTTATGCTATCATCCACTTCGGCGCAATTCAAATGAAACCGTTGATTGTATTTATCGCTCTGTACCCATTTGTCTTTCGTACTGTATGGATCTTGTTCCGGCATTATCATCATCGTTATTTGTAAAAAAGCCTTAGTTCCTTTAAATTTAATCTTCTTGCTTTTCAGGCTAGAATATTAAGGTTGTTATCCACTTTATTTGTCCAGTTTGCTTATTAGTAACGCCAAAATGTTCCTCATTTTATTCAATTGCTGTGTTACTTGTTTCAGCATGTTTTTTATGTTTTATTCCTGATAGGATGTTGAGTGATCATCTTTTTTAGAGCGGCTTGAGAGAAGGGATACGTTGAATTTTGAGTGTATTGAAAATATCCCTGCAGGGCCCCCGCCCCTAGTGCTTCTCTTAAAAGCCCTCTAAAGGGGGGAGAGAGTCACTTCTAGGCAATTTAAATAACCAGGTGAGCCTAGCAACATATTTAAAATCTTTAAACTGCCCCACGAGTGTGCATGCAAATCCGAGAGTTGACACAACTGGAGGTCACGGGTGTCATAAAAGTAAGATCAATCAAGAACTTATATCAAGAGCATCCACTTGTTAAACAAACAAAACTCTCTTAACTTAGCATTAGGGCAATTCACGGTCAAAGAAGCACTACCCCACCAGGAACTTCTAATGCTACGTATAATTGTGATCCTGGGGTTAGCAAATTAATGCAAAAACTTAGGCGAAACCTAAGGCTGGCGAGCAGGTTGGAAGTATGAGTGGTCGCAGCTACGAGCTGGAAAAGATGATGGCAAAATGGCGGTTGGACATATTGTATGCCCAACAAACGAAATAGCGAAACACCGGAAATCGGGCGCGTTTCTTGGACGTTAAGACAAAAGCAAACAAGATGTTCTACTAAGGTAAGGAACATTGTAAGGATGGTATCGGTATCATCCTAGCAACGTATTGAACATTTCAAAGTCCAGTGACCATTTAATGTCCCTCAAACTGGTGATTCAAAGCGAGGTATGGAATATTGTCAGTGCATATGCTCCTCAAATAGAGTGCGAGCAAATGGAAAAAGAAAAGTCTTGATTTCCACAACCTAATCAAGAATATGCCAAAGGATGAGCTTTTGTTTGTTGGCGGAGATACGAATAGACACGTCGGGAAATCTAACGAAGACTATGAAGATGCCATGGAGGACTGCGATAAGGCACCGAATTCTTCTGGTGAAGACATCCTTAGCATGTGCAAGTCATACGGTCTGATCGTTTTAAATACAATGTTCATCAAACAGAGGCGGTCAATTGAAGCAGTGGCGGAAATTAAACCCAGTTTGACTACCATTTGGTGGCAAAATATGACAGAAATATTCATGGAAAAGAAGAACAAATAGAAGAACAAAAATAAGCAAACAAAGGTTTCTGCGAAAATCAATTGGTACAACCTGGTCAAGAAAAAGGCGAGTCATTTATTATCAATTGGAACATTTCCCCGTAATAATACCAACGAAGTTGGGGATAAAAGTACATCACACAAGATATGTGGGATTCAATACAACAAGCCTGCTTAGAGAAAGCTAAACTACTGCTTGGAAGGGACACTACCAACACTGAAAAAAAAACTTGGTGGTCAATTGCCTCTCTAATAATATAATTGAAAAAGCTCGCCTTGAAGTGAATAAATAGTCATAGTCACTTATGGTTGCTTGTGCTTAACAGACGTGTTTTGAATCTGCTCAGCATTTTGACTTTGATTAGCATTTGGCAATTAATTTGTCTATTGTCGTTTATCGTTACTAATACTTATTTTCTTTCCGGTGTTAAGTGAATTTATAAGTGAATCTATTTGTGGTGTATGGCTCATTTCACCTGTATAAATTTTGTACTTATCAATGTTTAATTATTTTTGCAAGTACAACGCTTAAATTTGCCTTTCCTGCGTATTGAGTTCAATCTTTTTTTTTTCCTGCTTTGCTCTCCCTTTAAAATAGATTTTGCTATTTTAGTCTTTTTCTGTTTCCTCCTTGCTCTCTATACAGTAGTTATTATTTTTAAATAACTGTATTTCCTCTTTTTTCTCTGGGAAAATATTATTATTCACCTCACTTTTCTTTTTGCAATTCTATCTCTGTCTAGCTGAGAGCCTCAAAATTCGGGCTTATGTCGTTGTGCTTTTTTTTGCACAGTGTGTTGATAATAACAAATAAATTTTAAAAATAAATTTAAAAATAAATTTTTTCACTCTCAAGTTTATTTTATTGTTATTATTTTATTTATTTATTTTATTTTTGATTACTTATTGTTTGTTTGATATATTCATAAATTTTTAAGTTTTATAAATTTATACCAAAAAAAAAATTTTTATTTTTTTTATTTTTATTTTTATTTTTTTAAATTTTTTATTTTATTTATTTTCTCTTTTATTTTATTATTATTATTATTATTATTATTATTATTATTTTTTTCATTTATTTATTTATTTTTTTTTTAATTTACTTCTTTTTCACTTATTTTTAATTTATTTATTAATTTTTTTTCCTATCTTATTTATCTTATTTTGATTTTATTTTATTTAAAAGAGTTGCTGTATTCGGGCTTGCACCAACAAGGACAACTTTAATAGTGATAAGCTTAGAGGTGTCTCTTGTTGGATGTGCGATAACATCGCCCACCTTAATTGTGCTGGGTTGACTGGTAGCGACTATGACCGAATTTACGGTACTGCTAAACCTGCATGTTTTGGCATGAGGTGGTCGTGCCCCACCTGCTTCAATCGCCAGGGGGACTTCTCATTGATGTACCACCGTATGCGAATTAAATACCAAAAACTTAAGAAACTATTCACTGAGCTAGCCTCAGAGTTTGATGCTGGGTCAAAAAGGTTTTTGGAGTACTCTTTCGACTTGACTCCAACGGCTAATGCAGTACAACTGCCGCCATTATCCCCTCATAATCTTGCGCCTACCACAGAGCCACTTATTTCTTTTTCGTCTCCTCAACCCCCTTCTTCTGATTCCCCGCCAACTTGTTCTACTTCTTCCCAAATTTTACCCACTTACTCTTATGTACTTTATTCTACTTCTACCCAACCGCCCTATCCTACTCCAATTCCTTTAGCTCCTTCAACCATTATGCACTGTACTATTTCTTCATCTGTCGCTTTAAACTTTCCCTCCACTACTTGTTCGACTTCCTCTATTCCATGTCTTACTACTGTGACTTCAGCTTCAACTTCTCCAACTTGTTCCCCTTCTTCACAACCTTTACTCACTTATTCTTCTGTACTTTCTTCAATATCTAATTAATCATCCCATCCCGCTCCAATTCCAGTAGCTCCTTCTACCAATATCCCCTCTACTACCACTTCATCTGTCGCTTTCAACTTTCCCTCCACTAATTGTTCATCTTGCTCTACTCCCTGTCCTACTACTGTAACTTCTACTTCATCTTCCACTAAAGTCTCTAACTCCTCCCGTACCTTGTCTCCCCCTAAGAGTTCTTCGCAGTCCAATACTGCCTCTACTCCAGTGCCATGTATTTTGAAGGTTCTGGATCCTCGTAAACATGTTTTTTTTCCAGGTTGGATAAGGAGACAACCTGTAAGGACATTGCACGTTATATTTCATCAAAATCATGCAACCTTTCAAATATTAATATTCACAAATTTAATTTTGCTATCCCTAGAGAAGGCTCTTCTTTCAAACTTTCAGTTTCCATGGAAGTAATTTCTGTCATTTGTGACCCTACATTCTGGCCTGCCCATGTGGTGGTCCATGAGTTCATTCCTAGAAAAAAATCTAGGGCTTTGCAGGTTACCTTACCAGTCACTACTTCAGCTTTATCTTCTGCTTCTTCAAAATCTCCAAAAAACTAAGTCTACATTTTCAAAATGTTAGAGGGCTAAATTCTCAACTTTCTTCGTTTTATCTTAGAAGTTTTTCTTTAAGTTCTGACATTATCGTTTTCGTTGAGACTTGGCTTCGCCCTGATGTTCTCAACTCTGAAATTTTCAATAACTCTTACTCTACGTTTCGTAAAGATCGTTATGGTCGCGTAGGTGGTGGAGTCTTAATCTCTGTTCTTTCATCTTTTTCGTCAGAACTGGTCTCTCTTGACGATACTGAAAACATTGAATTTATCTGCGTCAAAATTTCATTCTCTAATCATAACATTTTTATATTCCTCCTTCATCGTCCGACTCAGTCTACTTGGATCAAGCGAAGGCTATCCAGAATGTATTAAAGCTCATTAATGACGCTGATATTTTGCTTGTTTTGGGTGATTTTAATCTTCCCTCTATTAATTGGATTCCTTTTTGTGACTCCAATATCGTTCTTCCTTCTGTTGGTAGCGAATTCGTTGATTTATTCTGGATTCTCTCTCCAGCAAATAAACCACATTTCCAACATCAAACATCGTATGCTAGACCTAGTGTTTACTAACTGCCATGAAAATACCTCACTGTCGAGATCCTCTCCATTGTCAATTCCAGAAGATACCTATCACCCCACTCTTGAGGTGACACTAACTCTTAACCAACTTCTGTCTGCATCTGACTCATCTTGTGCTAAGCCAAGACAAGCTTTTAATTTTAAACATACTAATTTCAATCGTCTCAACTCATTGCTTGCTTCCACGGATTGGTCAATATTAAGTTCTTCTTATGATATTGATACTGACGTGCGGTTTTTCAACACGACTGTGCTGGATTATATCAATAAATGTGTGCCTAAAGTACATGTTACCGATGATTCTAAGCGTCCGCCTTGGTTTTGTATAAATTTGGTCAGTCTAAAAAATATTAGAAATCGGTTATTTAAAAAATTTAAACGCTCTTGTTCCGCAACTGATTATGCGAGTTATGCCGCGGCTCGTAGTAAATTCAAAATTTTTAATCAATCTTGCTATAGTAGATATTTGTGCAAAGTAAAAGTAAATATTAATCGAGATCCAAAAAATGTTTTTAAATTCATCAAAATCAAAAACAAATCAGAGTTATTTCCAACTAGTATGGAGTTTGATGGAGTTGCAAGTAGCTCTGATGATGGGATTGCGAACCTTTTTCCTAAATTTTTCCAGGGCTTCTACTCTAATAGTGCCTGTGGAAATAGTTCTCCTTACCCATACAAAATTGATGAATTTATTTATTTATTTTTTTTTATTTCCCATATGTCGTGTACATATGTCTTTATTTTTTATTAAGACTATTAGTACATGGTTTAAACGTTATTTTAGGGTTGCAGCTAATTTATGTGAGCAGATCACAAAAATTTTTCATTTTTGTAAGGATGTAGGTGAAAAAAATCAAAATAGTAACAAAAATAATATACATTTAAATTAAATTAATACAATTATAGAGCAAAATAAAGTAAAATAAACATAAATGTAATAAGAATATAAAATACAAAAATAAACAACATTAAACAAAAACAAAAAGGAAAAGAAAGAGGTATTGATTTATGTGTTGTATCTAGCTTCGAATTTATTCAACCAGATCCACTGGCCTTGTCCTATGTAACCTGCGTCTGCATGTAGTTCCTGTATTGGTAGTAGGTTGACACCAACATTTGGGTGTTGGGTAAGCTTGGTCTGGTAGATACGACTTATTTTTGTAATCTCCTCTGTTACTGTTGGAATATTAAGATCACGATGCAGATCATTGTTAGTTATATACCACCCAGCCTTGGTGATCATAAGAATGATTTTTGATTGTTGTCTTTGTATTATGTCTGTATTTGATTTTTTGGCCGTTCCCCAGATTTGTGCTCCGTACATCCAGATTGGTCTTATAATGGCTTTGTAGATCAGTATTTTGTTTTCTAATGTTAACTTTGATTTGAGCAGCCAATATAATTGACTAATCCTCAGCTTGATTTGATCCCGTTTTTTAAGTATATGGTATTTCCAGTTAAGTTTGTTGTCAATATATAATCCTAGGTATTTGACTACATTTTAAATTTTTACGTCAGCTCCGTCAATCGTTATACGAGGTGGTGTGAATTTAGTTTTAGTTGTATATATAACATGTACTGTTTTGGTATTATTTACTTTTATTTGCCACTTTTCAAACCACCTTAGGGTAGTATCCAGATGCTGTTGTAGTTTGGATGTTATAGCAATATCCTTGTCTTGTTGTTTACTTGTCTATGTGCGCTAAGTATTATAGTGTCATCAGCAAATGTGGCTATAATTGAAGCGTCGTCATTTGGTGATGGTATGTCCGCTGTAAAGAAAGTGTATAATAACGGTCCTAGTACACTTCCTTGTGGTACGCCTGTTTTTATTTTTCTTAATGTGGAATATTCATCTGAGTACTTAACGAAAAAATATTTTTCTCTGATATAGTATACTAATATCTATAGTACGTTATGCGGAAATATATTGCGCAATTTGCTGATTAGTCCTTTGTGCCAGAACTTTGTCGAATGCCTTTTCTACATCTAGAAAAACTCCTATACAGAACTTTTTGTTGTCAAGATCGTTTAAAATTTTATGAGTCACACGATGGATTTGACCATACAGCTCGAGTGTTTTCGTCGAAAGCCAAATTTGTGGTCAGGTATTATATGTTTGCGTTCTATAATAGGTAACAGTCGCTGGCACAGGAGCTTCTCGAATATTCTTGACAGCACTGGAAGTAAGCTAATTGGTCTATATGATGCTAGGATTATATACGTCTTTACCAGGTTTTGGAATTGCAATGACTTCAGCCACTTTCCATACTTTAGGAAAGTAATTTAATCTAATTATCGCGTTGGAAATATTACGTATGTATACCACTGCTTGAAGTGGTAGCTCCCTTAAAAGTTTTCCGTCAATTTTGTCATACCCGGGTGCTTTTTTGGGCTTTATGTCGTGCTGTATACATTTGAGTATTTCATTTGTCCATATTTTTTTTAGGCGAGTTGGCTGGGGAGTGACTGTCGAGTTTATATGACAGCCATCTTCGTTGATAGTTTCATCAGCAAATATTCTTTCATAATAATTCGCTAGAACTGTCGCCTTGTCTATTTTCGTTACTGCCCAT